>QNQO01004789.1:0-326094 GCA_003290165.1 Berberis thunbergii | reverse complement strand
TTCCCTCGATGTGATTGCTTCATCCTCGAGCTTAATGAATTCTCTGATCTGACATGGCGTTCAATCTCGCCTATTAGGCTATGACAATCTTCAGTATCGTGGTCGTAGTCGTCGTGGAAGAGGCAGTGTTTTCTTTTGTACCGTCTTTCTAGATCTCCTCTCGTAGGCTATGACGTCTTCCCTTCATGCTATAGCTTTAAGGACCTTGCTTCATCCATCGCACCGTTGAATGATCGCATTCTAGAAGCCTTTTACTAGTTTTGTGGTTTTTGGTGGTAGGCCTTCATTTGGGTCTCTTTCACTTGAAACTTGCCATTTAGTTGATTGACCACCAGTTTGGAATCAGTAAAGACATTGATATTTTTTATTCATACGTGTTTTGTTAACTATAGCCAAACTATCATAGCTACGTACCCGGCTTCGTTGTTTGAGGCTTTAAAGTTAAATTTTATCGCTTTCTCCAATGCGATGCCTTACAAATTATACAAAACTAATCCAACACCACTTTCCGCCTCGTTGGATGCTCCGTCACATCAGAGGATCCATCCGTTGTTGATTGGTTTGGATTGTTCTCATTCGCTCTTACTTTCAATATGTTGGTTTTTGCTTCCTGTGAATTCAATGATGAAATCTGCTAATGCCTTAGCTTTGATTGGGGTTCTGGGAGCATAACTAATTCTACCCCAAATGTGCACTTCTCCGGATTCAATTTCATCTTATACTTTCGCAGTTGGGAAAAGGCCTATTAAAAATTTATGATGTGGTCTGCTCAGCGTGAGCTTTTGACAAGCATGTCGTCGATGTAAACCTTCATCATTTGGCTGATTTGATATCTGGACATTCTGTTCACCAGCCATTGGTACATTACTCCCTCGTTCTTTAATCCGAATGGGCATTACCCGATAACAGTATGTACCTCTTTCCATTATAAAAGATGTTTTTTCCTTGTTGGGAGAGTACATTTGTATCTGATTATATCGAGAGTATGCATCCATGAAGCTCAGCAGCTCGTTCCCAACAAATGCATCCACTATCTGATCTATTCGCAGAAGTGGAAACAGTCTTTTGGGAAGGCCTTATTCAGATCAACGTAGTCCGCACATACCCTCCATTTGTCGTTCTTCTTATTTCTACCACCGTGTTTTCCAACCAATCTGAGTAATAAGCTCTCTCATCATTCTACATTAAGTAGGCAACGCACTTCTTAGTTTAATGCCAGATTTCGTTCTGGAGCCACCGGCCTTCTTTTTGTCAAGTCGACTTCTTGTCTGGGTTCACTTGTAATTTGTGAGAAATGATGGACGAGTCTATTCCTACCATGTATCCCATTGTCCATGCAAAAAATCTTGGTTATCTTTTTGCAGTTGGATAAGTTCTTTGGAAGTTCAGGATGAATCTTTGTGCCAATCTGGACTGCTTTCTCAACTTTGTTATCTAGGTAAACCACGATCGTTTCCTCTTCCATCTATCCGGTGTTAGGTCGATCTCGTGGGTTGGTTGGAGCCATATTATCATCCGAGAAATCCGAACTCGTCTGACCAAGTTATTGTGAAAGCTCCTCCGGTCGTTGCAGTAATTGTTATTTGTGAGGAGTCTTTATCGTTGCGAAATGACACTCACAGCTGTTGGTTGATCTCTTTTGATTCTTCCGATACTAATGTCGGTATGGAACTAAAAAGCATTGGTGCATAGTTGAGGAGACAGGGCCCATTTTGTGTATCCATAGTCTCTCGAGTAGCATGTTATACGCGGAAGGAGCATCAACGATCAATAATACTCGTTGCTTTACTGGTTCTCCTGCTTCGACTAGTAGCAGAATCATCCCCAGTGGACGACATTGTTCCCCACTGAAACCCACCATTGATTGATCACTAGGTGAGAGCATCTCATTAGTGAACCCACCATTCGAAAAGCTGTCAAGTATAAGGGATTGGTTGAGTGGCCCATGTCGACCAACCCCTCTTGATTTTCCACCTAGCTATCATGATTGATTACTAAGGCATCATTGTTTGGAATTAGCTTTGTTTGCAACTTCATTTGAGAAGGTTAAAGTCATCTGCATCGTCTTTGCACACTACTCAGACATGATTCGAGCCATAATATCGTCCAAAAATCGAACTCGTCTGACCAAGTTGTTGTGAAAGTTCCTCTGGTCATTGCAGTAATTTCTATTTGTGATGGGTCTTTATCGTTTCGAAATGACACTCAGGCTACTGGTTGATATCCTTGATTCTCCTAATACCAATGTCAGTATGGAACTTTAAACATCGGTGCATAGTTGAGGAGACTGTGCCCATTTTTTGTATCTAGGGTCTCCTGAGTAGCATGTTATACACGAAGCAGCATCAACGATAAGGAAGTCTTTTAATAACACTCGTTGCTTTCCTGGTTCTCCTGCTTTGACTAGTACTGAATCATCCCCAGTGGACGACATTGTTTCCTTCTGAAATCCACCAATGGCTGATCGCTAAGTGAGAGCATCTCATTAGTAAACTGCATTTTTGGAAAGTTGTCAGGTATAAGAGGCTGGCTGAGTTGCCCGTGTCGACTAACACCCTCTTGATTTCCCACTTAGCTATCAATGACCGAGATTACTAAGGCATCATTGTTCAGGAAATTAACTTCGTCTACATCTTCATTTGAGAAGGTCAGAGTCCTCTACATCGTCTTTGCGTGCTGTACTAATGACTTTTGGTATCTGATCTTTGCTCGTAGGTCTCTAACTACTCGCTTTTGAGATCGGTTGGATTGCTCCTTTTTTCCAATTGCACCATGCAAGACTTATATGTCTCATTTGGTCGTTCCCCCGATGTGATTGCTTCATCCTCGGGCTTAATGAGTTTTTTGAGTCGTCCTTCTCTCACATGGGCGTTCGATCTCATCCCTCAGGCTATGATAATTTTGATATTGTGGATGTAGTCGTCGTGGAAGATGCAGTATTTGCTTTTGTTTCGTCTTTCTGGATCTCCTCTCATTTTTGGTGGCCATTTGACGTCTTCCCTTTCTGTTATAGCTTTAAGGAGCTCGCTTTGACTCACTATCAAGGTCTCGAACGATTTTTCACTGGTTAACATTCGGGCTTCTTTCGTTGTAGCTTTCCAAACAATCATTGGTTAAATTTGAAACTGTTATTGATTCGATGTCTCTTAAGCTTGGTGATTTTTCTTGAGGTTTGTTGCCCTCCAGGTCTTGGATGAGTCTCTCTGCCATGAGCATCTTTACATAAGGGTCCGAGAGGATTCCTCAGGATGTGAGAAATGTCTGAATTATTACCTGTTGGAACCCCCTCCTCTCTAACGCAATTAGCTCGACGGTTGTTGTTGGGTTGATATTATGAGACATGTCATATCATCCATCGCCAAATTGAGGTACAACATTCCATTGACTTTGATAATTTCTTGATTGTTAATTAGATTTCAGTGAATTTTGTCACTGTGAATTTTCCTTTTAGAAAAGAAACTCGTCGTTCCCCACGGTCGGCGCCAAACTGATGCCTCCAAATCTCGTCCTCCTGTGAGTTTGACCTGCAAAACAGATGTTAGACTGCCAAGGACCATCATTTTGGTGGCCGAAGGGACTCTGATGCTTAAGTTAGCAACTCTGATTGAAGAAGGAAGTAAATCTGGACAAAACGCAGTTAAAGTTACATAGCTTTTGTCGAATGTTCCCTTTACCTTTTATAATGGGCGTGGTTAAATATCTGCATCACTTAAGCATGTGAGGTGCAACAGAAGAAGATGTTTCTTGTAACAGTCTCCTCCTTTATGGAAATGCATCCGTGGAGGCTTAACTCCCTCCACGACTTTTGTTTGTGCAACATTCCTCTTCTTTATGAGAAAACTCATGTTGGATCTGATTTGGGCTTTGATTCTTCAGGCTTTGATTATGTATTCTTATAGTGGGCCTTGTTTGGGCCTCTATGGTTGGTTTTAACCTTCTTAGGTTTTATGAGCTGGCTAAATAGATAGGACACTAGATCCTCGTGATGGATGTTCGCTGCCACGTGTATGGCTTCGATGACAATCCATTTTGATGTATCATCATCTACTTCCCCACTTTGTTAGTGGGTATGTTTACTTTCATTTGCACCCCTTCAATCTCTAATTGTTGATTCCTTGATTTCTCGCGTTTGGTTTGCAATCATGTCTAGCTTCAGAGTTTTAAGTGGTGATGTTCTTGATATGTGAAGCTTTATTTTTTACTAAGAGGACGACAAATGCGACTTTGGATAGTATTCGTCATGATTACTCGTTGTCGGCTGACCTAGAAATTGTTATCCCCAAGAGGGTGATATTCCTTGTCATCCAAAGCATGGTAATATCGCTTTGTACCCTGGTATGTTCCATTCCAGCCTTAGGCTTTCGGTTCCTACAATCGCTTGGTTGTTCCTAGACTTGGTTGGCATCGTCCTCGCCCAGCTGGTTCCTAACAGTTGGAAGGTGATTGATTCCGACCTTAGCAAGGGCTACCACATCCGGTGTCCTATCAATGTCAGGGTTTTGTATTCCTTGGTGGGGTTTAGTGTAAATGTTAATCGCACCTGTTATCTTCACTCTCCATCTTGTTTCAAGGGCCTGCGAGAGGAGTGTGGGGGGTTGGTTGAGGTCCTGGTTTTACGCTTCCCTTGCTTCCAATTGTTTATAGCTGCGTGGAAATCAAATTCTACGGTCATTCTAAGCTTAAGAGAGTCAACTTTTCACTGTCGTTGGAAGAAACATGAGTTCTGTAGTCGGTGGGGTTGTGTTCCCCAAGTCTCGATGGAAGATTTTTTACTACGACTTCCATTATCCGTACTGGCTTGTATTCATTGATTGAGGCGGGTCACACGGAGCCTATTGTTGGTCGCACCTTGGAGGTGACTGTTTCACGTGTTGGTGATGTGGATATCAGCCGCATAGAGGGTTCTATTGATGAGCCTGTAGGCCGAATTGCTTCTACCATCATTAGAGGTTCTGGGAGTACCAGCTCCATTGTTAGGAAAGGATAGTTCATAGGCCTCCCATCAGCCCATCTAAAATGTTGGCTGTTAGTTCTGGTCGTGTTTCAAAGTGGAAAAAAGCTCGCCACCTTGGTTCTTGACATTGTTTGGGCTCTTTATCCTGCTACTTCTTTCCAAAAGGGAAGTCATGGTTCGAAGGATGACTATTTTGCTCAAGAGGATGAGGAAATGGATCGAGTTCTTGAAAGGAGCAAAAAGAAGATTTCCTCGTATGGTTTGCAAGTTTCTGCTGGCATCATAGTTGACGATTCTCGCATTATTGAAAACAAAATGCTTCAGCTTATTCTTTGGCAGTCGGAGAATCCAAAGAGTACTAAGACCTTGTATGATTTCGAGTACGATCCGACATTGTAGGATCGAGTTGCTAGTCGAGCTCGGGGCTTCAAACTCCCTATTTCTTCTGCTGCTGTTGGGACATCGAGATCGCCTGCTACTCCTTCCACTTTTCACTCTGTTTGACTGTGCCCGGGGAGTTTTGCTGGCCTTTCGAGATTGATGTGCAGGATAGTGCTTGCAACCTCATTGGCGGTTGTCATGGGCGGTTGACTAATAGGGTTCTTATGCTCGTACGTCCACCACGTCATCATGTTGATGAGGGCCTTCAACACCTTATGAAAGACATGACTCATCTTACTCATGCGGCCGTGTTGGGGTCGGACTGTAAGGCTGCCAATGATCAGGTGGCACTCATTGAGCAGAAGTTGGCGGGGCATATCCTAGTTCTCTCTCATGTTTTCTGCCAACTTGATTCATTGAAGGCGCAATGCATAAAATATGCAAAGGTTTCAGATACTGCATAGATGTCGTTGAGGGAACTTGAGGCCATTCGGGATATGTTTGCTTTTGATATTGAAAAATCTGAAATTGAGTTGGGTAAGTTATGGTCTCGTCTGGACGCTACTGAGAAAGAGTTGTCCGTCCGAAAGGTTGAACATAACGAAGCCATTCATTCTACTGAAGAATGCTCTTCCAGTTTTAAGGCTACTATGACTCGAATTACTCAGCTGAATTTCGATTTTTTCGTGGCCAATTTTGCAGTTTCCATTAGACTTGCAGACGTGGATAACGAATTAGCGTCAACCAAGCCGAGCTATCATCTATTACCAAAGGCTAAATGCAGCAGAGGCCACGGATTAGAAAAGAGTGGTCGATGGTCGCCATGACTTCTTGGATTTCCTGGAAACGCAAGGTTTAGACATGTCGGAATACCGTTGCTTTGTTGAGCAGCAATTTGATGATGTCAAGGAAGTTGTTCCGGATTCACTGAGTGAACCGGTTGTCGAAGAACCTTTTTCGGCACTTGTCTGTGCCTATACTACCTAGAGATGTTGCTAATGTTGATGTCCTTCCTAAATTGTTTCTTTTGATTATCTTGTAATCTCCTTTTTTAAAAGATCAATGGAAATTTTATATTTCGCATTTGTTGTCTCTAGTATGTCTAGCTTATCAACTTTTTACTTGCGACATTCCTGGCAAATTTTCGACTCGTTCGTCTAGATATTTATGAATGGCTACAATGTTCGACATTCTAGTCACATAGAAGCTCTTTTTACGGAATCCAATTCTATATCTGGATTACGATGTTATACATTATAGTCGACGAGAAAAAGTCTGGTTCTCACGTCCTAGTACTTTATTAATTCATGGTTCATAAAGCCAGAAGTTTTTGTTTTAATGTCCGACTCGTTCGTCCTATACATATATTTGTTTTTGCTTGATACCCTATCCATGCTTAGTATTTTCACGAGTTGAGTTTTTAATCTGACTTCCTTTTCCCGATTGAATTTTTGGTCGTTTTGAATTTGAGATGGAAGATTCAGCGAAAAAATTCATTGATAATATTTTTTAAGTGTTATACCTTCCATAGCCAAGGTAGTTTTTCCTCCTATTTGTTTTTCAACCATTATGTTCTTGGTTTGTTGATCTTTATTACTCTATATGGTCCTTTCCAATTTGGGTTTAGCTTGTCCGCACTAGGTTCCTTTGTGTTGAGCTGGACTTTTCAGAGCACCTAGTCGCTGATGTTAAAAGTGCGGATTCACACCCTCTTGTTGTAATATTCAGCTATATGTTGTTGGTAGGCCGCTATTTTGATAGTGGTTGCTTCTCATTTTTCCTTGAGGAGGTCTAGCTCGACTCTCAGTGCCTCGATGTTATCCTCAGTGCGAAATTCTTTTGTTCGAAATGTCGGCATACCAATCTCCAAGGCTATCATCGTTTCTGATCAGTACACAAGGGCAAAGGGGTTTCTCCCACAGGAGTTCGTTTTGTTGTTCTGTATGCCCAAAGGATGCCAGACAACTTGGATGTCCACACTTTTTACTGCCTTGAGCCTTCTTTTGATTGCTTCCAAGATTGTCCTGTTTGTGAACTCAGCTTGTCCGTTTGCCTGAGGATGGGCGAGCAAAAAGAATTCTTGCAGAATAGTCAGGTTTTCACATAGCTCCTTGACCTTTTTTCCCTCGAGTTGTTCCCCATTGTCCGTTGGGACCCCGAATCTGCATATTATGTCTTTCTAAATAAACGTTTTGACTTGGGTTTCTCCTATCTTTGCGAGGGGTTCTACTTTTACCCACTTAGTGAAGTAGTCTACTGCCATGAGGAGAAATGTTTTTTGTCGGACGCAGGGAGTGGTCCTACGATGTCCATTCTCTGTTGTGCGAATGGTAGGGGCTACTCATCTGGATTAGGTTCTGTCTTGACATTTGAGTGTACGAGGAAAATCTTTGGCATTTGTCACATGTGAGAATGAGCTTTTGCGCATCTGCATGCATCGTTGGCCAGTAGTAACCTAGAGTGAGTGCTTTATGGGCTAGCGTTCTTCCCCTAGGTGATTTTCGCATGTATCGTGGTGGATCTCTTGCTGAACATACTTGACATCTTCTGGCGAATTGATGAAAACTTAGCTACGAGCTCGTGGTAGACCTTCTATAGAGTCTGTCATTGATCATTGTGTAACGTGCCACTTGATTTGGTAATTTTAAGCTTCCATCTTATTTGTTGGGAATTCTCCGTTTGATACATACACCAGGATTGGAGTTCTCCAATTGCTCTCTTAATTCATGGCGCATGCTTCTTCCACCTGGCTTTCAAGAATGAAGCTTCCATGCATCATGATGAGCGGATTATCATTTTCCTTAGTTGTCGACACTTCCTTTGCCAGTTTGTTAGCTCTTTTGTTCTCTATCCTTGCGCACAATTGAATGATCGCATTCTGGAAGCCTTCTACTAGTTCTGTGGGTTTTTAGTGGTAGGCATTTATTCGGGTGTCTTTGACTTGAAATTCGTCATTTAGTTGATTGACCACCAGTTTGGAATCAATAAACACACTGATATCTTTTATTCCTAAGTGTTTGCTAACTGTAGCCCAGCTATTACAGCTTCGTACCTAGCTTCGTTGTTTGAGGCTTCAAAGTTGAATTTATCGCTTTCTCTAATGCGATGTTGTAACGACCTGGTCCACATAACACAATATTGTCCGCTCTGGGTCCAAACCGGCCCGCACGGCTTTAAAACACATTGTATCATGTAGAGCCAAACTCGTACATATAAAGCACATCACCCTCCCACACCCAGGCGATGTGGGACTATGATCCCCCTTGAGTAGCTTGTCCAACCCCTCTTGGGATTCACAGGCCTGTTGGGCTCCAACCCTCACCCTCACCCTCCCCTCAAGTCCTCCCACACAAGGGTATCACAGTCCACCCCCTTGGGATCCCAACGTCCTTGTTGGCTACATAGGCCCAACGTCCACGTTGGCACACTTTTGGCTGGGTCAGACTCTGGTACCATTCTCTAACCACCTGGTCCACATGACACAATATTGTTCGCTCTGGGCCCAAACCAGCCCGCACGGCTTTAAAACGTGTTGTTTCATGTAGAGCCAAACTCGTACATATAAAGCACATCACCCTCCCACACCCAGGCAATGTGGGACTATGATCCCCCTTGAGTAGCTCGTCCAACCCCTCTTAGGATCCACAGGCTTGTTGGGCCTATTAGGCTCCAACCCTCACCCTCCCCCTCAGGTCCGCCCACACAAGGGTATCAGAGATGCCTTCCAAATTCTACAGAACTAATCCAGCTCCACTTCTTGCCTCATTGGATGCTCTGTCACAGTTGGTGATCCATTTGTTGGTGATTTGTTTGGATTGTTCTCTTTCAATCTTGCTTTCCGTCTATTGGTTTTTGCTTCCTGTGAATTCAACACTGAAATCTACTAATGCCTGAGCTTTGATTGCGGTTTTGGAGGCATAGCTAATATCGAATTGCCCAAGTTCTATTGCCCATTTCACCATTCTTCCCGATAGATCTAATTTGTGCAATACCGACCGAAGCGATTGTTCGGTCATAACTAGGATTGGATGCGCTTGGAAGTACGGTCGTAGTTTTCCTAAAGACATGATCAGGGCGAGCACCAATTTCTCTAGGGTCGAATAGTTGATCTATGCATTTGCAAGTGTTTTGCAGGTGTAGTGTATTGGTTTTTGCACTCCTTTTTTTCCATACTAACTCTAAGCTTACCGTATGATCAGACACTGATAGATATAGATACAATGTTTCCCCGTGTTCGTCTTCATTAGTAGCTCTGTGCTCCCCATATATGTTTTTAGGCTTTGAAAAGCTTCCTCGCATTCCATATTCCATTCGAATGTCTTGTTTCCCTTCAGAATTTTGAATAATGGTAGATATTTGTTGGACGATCAAGGCTGTTATTCTTCCATTAAGACTTTGTACACCTTTTTTTGTTCATTGGTGACTGCATGTTGAGAACACCTTTATCTGCATTGGATCGGCCTCGCTTCCTCTTTGATTGACTATGTACCTGAGGAATTTTCCTAATTCTACCCCAAATGTGCACTTCTTCATATTCAGTTTCATCTTATATTTTCGCAGTTGGGAGAAGGCATGTTCAAGATACGTGATGTGGTTTGCTCGGTGTGAGCATTTGAAAAGCATGTTGTTGATGTAAACCTCCATCGTTTTTTCCGATTTAAACTTTGAACATTTTGTTCACCAACCGTTGGTACATTGCTCCCGCATTCTTTAATCTAAAGGGCATTACCCGATAAAAGTATGTACACCTTTCCGTCATAAAAGATGTTTTTTGGGTCAAGTGATTACATCTATATCTAATTATATCCGGAGTATGCATCAACGAAGCTCAGCAGCTCGTGCTCAATGGTTGCATCCACTATCTGATCTATTCACGGAAGTGGAAAACTGCCTTTTGGCGGTAGGCCATATTCAGATTAGTGTAGTCCAGGCGTACCCTCCATTTTTTCTTTACTAGTATCGTGTTTGCTAACCAGTCTAGGTGGTGAGCTTCTCTTATCATCCCCGCATTAAGTAGGTGGTGCACTTCCTCGTTTATTGCCTAATTACGTTCTGAAGCCACCGACCTTCTTTTTTGTCGAACCGACTTCTTGTCAGGGTTCACTTGTAATTTGTGAGAAATGACAAATGGGTCTATTCCTACCATGTCCTTCATTGTCCATGCAAAAACATCTTAATATCTTTCAGCAGTTGGATCGGCTCCTTAGCGAGTTCAAGATAAATCTTTGTGCCAATCCGGACTGCTTTCATCGCTTGATTGTCTAGGTAAACCATGATTGTTTTCTCTTTTGATTGTTCGGTGTTAGGTTGATCTCATGGGCTGGTTGGAGTCATATTATCGTCCAGAAAATTCGAACTCGTATAACCAAGTTGTTGTGAAAGCTCATCTGGTCGTTGTTGTAATTGTTATTTGTCAGGAATCTTTATCGTTGCGAAATGAAACTCACGAGCTGCTGATTGATCTTTTTTTATTCTCCCAATACCATTGTCGGTATGGTACTTTAAGCATTGGTGCATAGTTGAGGAGCTGAGCCCATTTTGTATATCCAGGGTCTTTCGTGTAGCATTTATATGTCGAATGAGCATTAACGACAAAGAAGTATGTCAATAACACTCGTTGCTTTCCTGGTTTTCCTCTTTCGACCGGTAGCTGAATCATCCTCAGTGGATGACATTGTCCCATTAATTGATCGTTGGCTAAGAGCATCTCATTAGTGAACTGCATCCTTCAAAAAGTTGTCAGGAATAGGAAGTTGGATGAGCTGCCTATGTCGACCAACACCCTCTTGATTTCCCACCTAGCTATCACGATTTATTACTAAGGCATCATTGTGCAATAAATTAGCTTTGTCTTCATCTTCATTTGAGAAGGTTAAAGTCATATGCATCGTCTTTGTGCACTATACTAATGGCTTTTGGTATCTAATTTTGTTTGTAGGTCTCTGACTATTCGCTTTCGGGATCGGTTGGATTGCTCATTTTCTCCAGTTGCACCATGCATAACATATATTGTCTCCTTTGGTCATTCCCCCGATGTGATTGTTTCATCCTCGGGCTTAATGAATTATACAAGTCGTCCTTCTCTGACATGGCGTTCGATCTCATCCCTCAGGCAGTGTTTGCTTTTGTTCCACCTTATTGGATCTCCTCTCCTATTTTGTTGCCATTTGACGTTTTCCCTTCCTACTATAGCTTTATGGACCTCGTTTCAACTCGCTATCAAGGTCGCAAAAGATTTCTCTACTAGTTCATGTTTGGGCTTCTTTGGTTGTAATTTTCCAAACTTTCGTTGGTTAAATTTGGAATTGTTATTGATCCAATGTCTCTTAAGGTAGGTGATTTCTTCTTGAGGTTTGTTGCCCTCTAGGTCTTGGATGAGTCTATCCACCATTTCGATTACGTGGTTCATTTAAGCCGTGAGAATCTCTACACAGGGGTCCGAGGGGATTCCCCAAGATGTCAGAGACGCCTGAATTGTTACCTATTGAAGCTCCCTTCTTTCCAGTGCAATTGGTTCTACAGTTGTTGCTGGGTTGATATTATGAGACATGTCATATCGTCCGTCACTAGATTGAGGATTTGTACAGCGTTCCATTGACTTTGATAATTTCTTGATCGTTAATCAGACTTCGGTGAATTTCGTCACTGTGTTTTTTTTTAGAAAGGAAACTTTTCGTTCCCCATGAACGGCGCCAAACTGATGCATCCAAATCTCGTCCTTCTCTGAGTTTGATTTGCAAAATAGATGTTAGACTGCCAAAGACCACCATTTTGGTGGCCGAAGGCACTCCGATGCTTAAGTCAACAACTATGTTTGAAGAAGGAAGTAAATTTGGACAAAACTGAATTAAAGTTGCATAGCTTTGTCGAATGTTCCCTTTTACCTTTTATAACGGTCGCGGTTAATTCTCTACGTGACTTAAGCATGTGAGGCGCAAAAGAATGAGATGTTTCTCGTAACAGTCTCGTCATTTATGGAGATGCGTCCGTGGAGGCGTAACTCCATCTACAACTCTTTTTGGTGCAACGTTCTTCTTCCTAATATGATAACTCATGTCGAGCCTAATTTAACCTTTGCTTCATTCATGCTTGGGTTTGGGTTTTGATTATGTATAGTCGGCCTTGTTTGGGCCTCTATAGTTGGATTTAACCTTCTTGGGTTTTACGAGCTGGCCTAATAGATCCTTGTGATGGATGTTCGTTGCCATGTGTATGGTTTCGATGGCAGTCCATCATCAGGGACTGCGGTCAGGCGACCTTTTCACCAGAGTGAGAAGACTTTTGATCCAAATAGGGAAAATATTTAAAGTCCTTCAAAGAAAAAGGACGAGTGTGGCCAGCTTCATAAGAAGTGGCTATTTTCGCTCGCAGTAGCAGGTTGTTCAAGATTTTTGCCTACTCAATACTAAACTGTCTCACATCATCCACCCCTACCAACTTCGGATACTCATTCTCCAGTTCAGGAAGGGAAATAGGAGTTTTAGCTTGAGAATCTTGCCCATCAAACGTAGCAGCTTTCGCCCTAGTGGATATAGCGAGCACTAGCCCCGCAACATTTAACCCCTCATTCGAAGGGGCCAATGGCCTAGAAGCAATCTTAGCCTTAAAATGAGGCTTCTTAGAAAGTAGAGATGGGGGGTGTGTTGCATCCATTTCCATGAGGCTTCTTAGAAAGCGAGGGGTGTGTTGCATCGAACTCCGCCTTCCATGATGGACTGGGAATCTTGACCCTTAGGAGCTTCCTCCTCATCGAAAGAGGTCCGCCAGTAGGCTTCGATTTCGAAATTCTGGAAAGAGTGTGAGCCTCATTCCAGTAATCCCACAGTCCACTACGCTTGATGTTGTTAGATTGCACAACATCTTCAATTCTCATAAAGGGCTGGCCAGCAAATTGGTCCAAGGCTTCTTTATCTTATGAAGAAATGGGCGATGTCGAAAAAATTTCTACAAAAAGCACAAATAACATTCAAATATGCAATCAACACAATTTGAAGCAAGAAAGGTATTACACTCACTCAATTGTTTGAACTTATAATTGATTGAACGACCGCCAAGCTCAGAATACTTCGAATCCGTAAAAGCCATAAAATAATATTTCTACCAGAACTTAAAATCATCAAGCAAAATACCCAACCAAGTATGCGTTCTCAACACACATACAACATGCTCATTCAACTGAGGAGACGTGAGTAGTTAGATCGCTCTCAGAGACAGTCGAAGGCCAACATCATTCGCCCTGATTAGAACGACGATCACAGTTTTGTACCTGTTTGGCACCAGCTATATGGGTGGAATGCCAAGGTATGCTAAAAAGCGCCAAATTTCCTCGATAACAGGAAAACAAACTCCTAGATTGAAATATACCCTGTGCAAGGAAATGAATCCACTCAAAGGAAACAATGGTGTCTGACTAGCTCCCAAGGTAAAAGATATAGATTGTCGGGGATCCGATAATTCTCGCAAAGATTTACTAAATCCACCTATGAAATTAACATCTTCTCAAAAAATGCACAACCTTTAGCGACTAGTTTATCAAGAAGTTGATTCTCTCTAGCCATTGAAGAATGTATGAACCTTCGATTAACACTCGTGAAAGCGAAAATTGAGCAAAGCAAGAATGCAAAAGCGAAGCAACAATGCAGGGTCTCTGAGAAATTGCAGAAGTAATGAAACTCAACTCTGTAGATAAGAAAGCTTAAATAGACGTAAGGATTTGCGCTTTTTACCAGCCACATACCCATTTAATGATGTGCGCCACTTGAAGAAACGTTTAAGTCTCAATCACCACGACAGTCTAGTTCCCTTATGACAGGACTTAGTGGACCAACGAACTGGCACACTAACTTGGGGGGAGTAGCTGATGATACACCGAACTGTCCAATAATTTGTACCATACACGTGTCATGATGATCAAGCTAGCATGGGCCTCCAAGCGAGCACCTACCCTGGCCCGGCCCAAAAGTTAGGAAACAAAGCTCAGATTACTCCAAGCTCACTGAGGCGAGTATCAGAAAGTTGGGTCCAATCAGCAAGGTCCTATTAAGCCCATAAGTCATATGGTCAAGCCCAGTGCTCATAAGACCAAATACGGCAAGTATCTAGGAGTTTGACCTAGGATAGGCAGACCGGCAACATAACGACTCCTATTAGAAAGCAAATATCAGAGTATAAGTCGATCATGGAAACTCTCAATAGAGAAATTATCCCTAATTGATATATTTCCTAAAGCACGCCACCAAAGATAACAAGGTTGAGAAACTAAGGTACGCTACAAAACCCTAATTTCAAGCAATACACATTTCTTACGGTTTGTCTGACTTTAGCATCTAACTGCCATCGGTCGACACAACGATGGTATTTGGATCACGTGTGCTCCTTGTGCAGGTCAAGGAAAACGAAAACTGACCTATCAGTAGTTATATCTTCCCGCCTTTCTTTATATATATATATTGTGTGTGTGTGTGAAACAGTGAAAGGAGAAGGAAAGAGTAAAGGCCGACTGAAGGAGGAAGAGGAGCTAGAAAGGGAAGAAAAATTGTGTCAAAGGGACGCAAAAAAACAGAGGGATTTTAGGGACGAGGCAGAGCAAAACCATCCAATTGCTATGTGCATCCGCAGTTTTTGTTTCATGCATTTGTCTCTATGTGCCCCCACATATTTTTCCGATTTAGGCAAAGTAAGTTTGACCACAAATTCTCATGTTCACCCATACTAAATGCTTTCAATATTATTCTACCTTTCTTCCACTTTTGAAGCCTGCTGTCTGTAGTCCCTACTTTTCTTATTTCTCTTGTTTGTACTTGATTTTGAAATGGATGTCAAATTTGAATGTCACACTTTCCCAATTTTTCGTTCATGTGAGATGTTCACGTGTTTGAAATTGTTGATTACGAAAATAACTATTTATAATAGAGTGATTCTATGTGTCGAGGGAAAGGGCGAGGAAACCAGCGAGGAAAAGGAGGTGGCGGGGGGTGAACCGTTCACCCCCCTCGAGATGCGCGCGCCAAAAACATCTCGAGGGGGGTGAACGGTTCACCCCCCGCCACCTCCTTTTCCTCGCTGGTTTCCTCGCTCTTTCCCTCGACATTTAGAATTTTCCTTTATAATATTAAAACAACTTGGTTTCAGCTCATCTTCCTTATTGAATTCATTTTTCAATCATACGCAATATCGAAAATGGGACAACCCCTCATTTCCAAAAGCAAAAATCTGGATGTCTCCCTTCTCTGTGAGTGTTTTTATCAATCCTTACATAGTTGTCTCTGCACCCCTCATAGATGACTTTCTCTTTGCATATCTAGCCTTTTAAATCAAATTTGAGTCTTCTAAATCAAATAGAAAAGTCTTGCCATTTGATTTCCTTTAATAACATATTCTTGGACAACAATCAATCAAATTTGTAATTTGCTCTGCAACCTGATGGGTATATTTTCTTAAGTTGGGGTTTTAATCCCAAACCAACACCAATCACAGTTTAAGACACGAACATTCTTTCCATAACCATCCAACATTCTAATTGGATTAGGAAACCCAAAAAAAAATAGTACGGGTAATTGCTTGGAATGTCATTTTATTTTGGCATGTAATGTGTTGCAAATTGGGGTATCGACCTACCTGGACATAGAATAAGACGTTTTGAAAAGATGATGAGGTGGAGGTGGTGGTGAGACATGAAAGAGATAAAAGATAGAGTTGTGGAAGAGGAGGATTACGTGAGAGTATATGTGCAAGATGGTGGTGGAAGTTGTTTCATGATAAAGGAAACTTCTTATGGTGGAGGAAGAAAGATAGAGTTTCCCTTTGTTGTTCTGTACATAATATGAAAAAAAATGAGAAGAAAAGTATTGGTTGCTTAGTTAGAGTTAGGTCATACCAAAGGTGTTTTAGGGTTGGCTAATTTAGTAATTAAGCCTATTTGGCTGAATTATTGATTATGAAACTTGATGATACATCAAAATAGACCGATCATCACGACCGTACACATGGCATAAAGATCCATCACGAGAATACAGCGCCCAATCTATTGGGCCAACTCATAAAGTTCAAGAAGAATAAAGCCAGTTGCAGAGTCTTGCAAATGAAGGAAAAACAAATAGGACCTAAATCAAGGCCCAAACGAATTAGAGCCCAAATCCAGACCCGACATGAGTTCTCTCATAAAGAAGAGGAACGTTGCACCAAAAAAGAGTTGTGGAGGGAGTCACGCCTCCCTGAACACATTTCAAAAAATAGGAGACTGTTACAAGAAATACCTCTTTCCATTGCGCCTCACATGTTTAAGTCACGCAGAAAGTTAACCACAATCATTATAAAAGGTAAAGGAAACATTCGACAAATGTAAGCAACTTTAACTGAGTTTTATCCAAATTTATATCATTTTTCTAAAAGAGGTACTGACTTAAGCATTGGAGTGCCTTCGGCCACCAAAAAGGTGGTCCTTGGCAGTCTAACAATTGTTTTGCAGGTCAAACTAACAAGAGGACGATTTTTGGTCGCATCAGTTTGGCCGACCATAGGGAACAACGAGTTTCTTTTCTAAAAACAAAACACACAGTGACAAAACTCACCACAACCTAACGAAAGATCGACAAACCATCGAAGAAAATAATGCAGTGTGCAAATCCTCAATCTTGTAATGATCACAACAACTTTCCTACCAACGCACCAATGAAAGCTCAGGGAAAAGATGCAGCCCGAATCATCGAACCAATAACATCTGGGAATGTGGATCTACTGTACGCAATAGTCCAAACAGCCCAAACAACTGACGGTGCAGCCACAGGCCCTCGGATAGATTTGCCCATGGCCTAGATGAAATACATGACAAAGATGCTGAAGAAAATCACCCAAAAACGCCTTCACTACATGATGGCTCTAAAAAAACCATGGAGTCGATCATGTGCAGAACGTTCCCAACCCGCCTCACGTCCATAGCAATGAACTGGTTCAATAGCCTACCTCTGAGGTCAATAAACTCTTTCCAGGCTTTAGCCACCGCTTTCATTACCAGATTCATTGGGAGTAAGCGGATGAAGAAATGACCCCACTACCTTCTGCAAATCCAACAGAAGCTTGGAGAAACGATACGGGAATATGTCACTCGCTTCACCAACGAGTTAACAATGATTGATGGATGCAGCGACGACACAGCCGCTGCAACTTTCTTCACTGGAGTAAGGAGAGGCCCCTTCTTCGATGCCCTTAACTTGGAGCCCAAAAGGCTTGGCAGTCCTGCTGAAAATAACATAGAAACATATCTCCTTAGAAGAAATGAAAGCTGTGAGGAGAAATAATGAGCAGGAGAAGGAGAACCATTCGAGGAAACGAGAAGGGAAAGATGAAAGAAGGTGAGATGATGTCCATAAGAGAACAACAGTCATTCAAAGAAACGTTTGAGCGACGAACATATTGAGTCCGACCAGCGGAATGAAGGAAATCGCAATCGGCACGACCCAGTCATGAGCAAAAAACCAGTGTAATGAGGAAAGAGTACAAACCGTACACAACCCTAAAAACAAGCAAAATCGACATCTTAAAACACATATCGAACTGGGAGAACGTCAAGTGGCCAACCAGGATGAAAGGAGACCCCGAAGGACCAGACAAGAGCAGGTATTGCTCTTTTCACAAGGATCACGAACATGATACCTTTGGGTCGACTTGAGTGTCGCACTGATGAAGCAAAAGTTGAACGAACGAGTCAACCAAACACATAAACTTTGAATCGACCAAGATGTCGAGTCAATGAATTAAAAGTTGAGTGAACGATTCAACTAAACGCAGAAACTTCAAATCGACCGAGATGTCGAATTAACAAAGTGAAAAATTGAACGAATGAGTCAATTAAGTAAAACAACTTCGTGTTGATTGAAAAGTCAAGTCAGCAAAATCAAAGCGGATGATTCAATAAAGTAGTGGCAACCTCAAGACCTCCAAATCGGCAAACTAAATCGAAAAAGAAAAAATTTGTGGTTGATCAAACGACAAAAGTGAACAAATGGAAGAGTAAGTCAGCACAACCCGAAAGAACCATGGATTAACGAACGTACCAAATCAACAAAGTAGAAGACAAGCAAGCAAAAAATCTTTCCGCAAAGATTCAAAGACGTCAAACACATGATCAAGACATACATGCGAAAGCATCAAAAAATTCAAATCATCAAATGATTGCTACTGACACATCTGTGAAACATCAGAGCTCAAATACGAATTGTCATGACGACAGACGAACAAAGTCAACAAGAAGAAAATAAAGGGAACAATTCCTGTAATTCATTCAAAATTTATTCAATTACATTCAAAGACTAAGGGGAAATATCTATAATAGCCTCAGCAATACTATCTGCAAGAGTCAGGTCATCGATAAGAACTCTTTCTTCAAGAGGAGGAAGAAGCGGCTTTTCAACCATTGGATCGCCTGGAGGATCCTCGACACCTTCGTCATCCTCAAAGGTCTAATAGACCAGATGAAGATATTGAGACAAGTCGACACTGAGACCTTAATATAATCCAGAAGCTCAGTTCGACCATCAACAACGCGCTACTATTCTACCACATCCATAACACATAGTATATCCTTAACAGAAGCAAACTCGCTTCTTACCGCGATAAGTTGGCCCTCAACAGTAGTAAGCATCGTAGAGGAATCAACCTTGACCTCATGAAGCGAAGCCAATAACTGCTCCACCTTTTGTTAAGCAATGTCACAACTCTTAGAGTGTTCTATCATGGCACTTGTGACCTTGTCATGAAGCGCCTTCTCAGCAGATAGCTCTTTTCCACATCTTGCAAACGTGTGTGGACACCGTTTAAGTCAACTCTCAGGGACTCAAGCACGACCACAGACCGATTTTGTACACCCTCCACCTCGGCCAACGTAGCCTGAGCAACCTCAACCACTTTGGCCCGTTTAGAACATCGCATTTTTAATGCGTCACACTGGTGAAGAAATAAGAGAATACCAATAACAGCACGGAGAGTTTCCTCTCCAGTGAAACTACAAGATTGTGATTAGCCTGATGAATCAAACCCATCACTCTCGCATACACAAGATGGATCGTCCCATCCATTAAAAGCATGACACCATCGTCAAGATGAAGATTTAGGTTCAGTATGGACATAGAAGGCATTTACATTGACCGTCTATGCCATTCATTAATTAGCTTATGTGCACCATCCTGCATGCCCAGATGAGAAAACCAACAGAACTTTTCATCCGATTTGACTTGAATTTCTTCTGGAGTATGTTCCTTCCAACTAATTTGTGAATGAAGAACACGAGGATTCGGTAGTATGGATGAACCACTACCACCCACAGCCGGGAAAGAAGAAAGAATGACAGGAGAACCCTATCACCCTTTCATTATTTAGCAGAAACGGAACGAATAGCGGTCCCAACAAGAGCAGAAGAACCCAAGTAGGCTGTGGAATGAGGGGTCTCCACCCCTCCATCAACAGGAAGGGAAGAAGAAGGATGAGACCGCACCTTGGGAACCCAATCACGGTTCCCAAGCTCCTTAGACTGAACAACAGCCAACTAGAGCATCCTTTCATCTAAAGACCGAGGATCCTCATTAAAGCACTTGGCAGCATCAAGGCCGCCATAAGCAGAGATAAGCTTATTTTCCTCATCGTCCAACAGACGAATGATATCTTTCTGACTTCTCTCCAAAGCCAACTTAATCTCTTCCGCCTTTTGCAAAGAGCAGTGATCTTCCCACGAAGGCTCTCTATCAACAGAATCTGAATAAAGAGATGTGCGACGCATAGAGTCAACAAGTCGTTTCTTCTTCGAAACACGGTCAGAAGGTAGAAACAACAGCTTCAACGAACTAGCAGGCTTGGAGACTTTTTTCTTCCTAGAAGAAGGATCGGTAGCACTACAAACAGGAGCATCGAGATCCATAACACTCGAGCTCGGTTTCCAATCAATGACGATGTCATCACATTTGACAACGACAGTACGGGCAACAATCTCCACGGCTTGCCTCTCGGTTAGCAAAGCCTGCTCGGTCTTATTCATGTTGTATACTAAGAAAGGCGTCCAAAAGAACTACCGGAAGCTCCAGGAAACACTCACTGATAACCTGTTCCTCAGAGTCGACAAACGCATAAAACCAATCCCGCGACCAACCCCTGATGTCATCATTGAGATTACCAAAACACGCAGGAGAATGCAAGAAACATGTACGATTGGGTTTCACGCTAAACCTCACCAAAATAGTGCAAAATTCTAGTGGTTAAAAGAATACCAGAAAGAATGGTCGTGGCATACGTGAAAACCATAACCCTCCAATCGTTCGGGTCCATCTGAGCAGGAGGAATACCAGGAAATCAAGATATGACTACAGTAGCTCCAAAACTGGAAACCGAATACCAACATAGAACATGCGAGGATAGAGCGCAATATATCCCTTCCTCGGGCAACAAGGACTGTCGTTTTCACGAGAGATAACAATTTCAAGGTCTCGAGCAAAGCATAGTTGGAACGAACGCTATCTAGAGTAGCCTGAGAAGCTTTGTTTCGGGAAAAGTGAGCCTTACAGGTAGAAAGCTGATCACCGACCAACATGTCACCATTAAAAATTGCAAATAAGACAGAAAAACAGAGAAAAAAGGCAATAGTAGAGAAGAAATAACACCAACAACAAAGATGGCGTAAAAAAGGGAGAAAGTAGCCACGCAACCCTTTATACAACTAGGCAATGAAGAGATTGCTCACTGAGCAACATACGGGATATAATGGCACACCAAAACTCCTAGAAAGTGTGCACGAAAATGAACAGACAACGAAGTAATCGAGACAATCAGCCAACCGAAAGTTATTAAACACTAAAGTTCTATGCAATAACTTAATCGAAATATCAACTGTCACACATTTAGTGGATACGTAAACATACCCACTAACTAAGGGGGAGTAGCTGATGATACATCAAAATAGACCAATCATCACGGTCGTACGCGTGGCATAAAGATCCATCATGAGAATATAATGTCCATTATATTGGGCTAGCTCATAAGGCCAGGAAGATTAAAGCTAGCTGCAGAGGCCCGCCAATGAGGGAGAAACAAACAAGACCCAAATCCAGACCTTAACAAATTAGAGTTTGGATCTAGGCCCAACACGAGTTCTCTCATAAAGAAGAGGAACGTTGCACAAAAAAAAATTTGTGAAGAGAGTCACGCCTCCCCGAATGCATCTCCATAAAGAAAGAGACTATTATACTAAACATCTCCTTCCGTTGCGCCTCACATGCTTAAGTCACGCAAAGAGTTAACCACGACCATTATAAAAGGTAAAGGGAACATTCGACAAATGTAAGCAACTTTAATTGAGTTTTGTCTAGATTTACATCATTCTTTCAACAAAGTTACTGAATTAAGCATCGGAGCGCCTTCGGCCACCAAAAAGGCGGTCCTTGACAATCTAACAATTGTTTTGCATGCCAAACTAACATGAGGATGATTTTTGGACGCGTCAAAGCTTATGGTCAAGTTGGGTTTAGGTGGTTAGTTTCCTTTGATCACGTCTCAATTACCTAATTACTTGCTTCATTCACTTCATCACTTCTACTTGTATATGTATATATTAAAAAAATCTTGTGCATGGCACACTACCATTTTGAGTCAATCTTTTTAAGGGTGAGTATGGACTTTATTGGTCCGTAGAACCATTAAATGTCTTTGACATGGTTCATAGATAACAATTCTGAAAAGACTAATTTACACAAAAAAAATTAATTTAACAACAATTTAAACTTATATAATCACGAAGCAAAAATGCTACAACAATAAGCTTCTCCAACTTCACAAACACTCACAAGTTACACTTTAGTACAACAAGAACTTTGCGAGATGTCCAACGAGAAAGGATGAGTAGGAGTGTGGGATTCAATTTGACAATCCCTCGGAAAACAACCAGAGAAGAAATGGGATTAAGTAGAAAGAGTATGATTAAGTACAAATGTGCAACCATCTTATTAAGTCGCACAAGTTTATGAGTGATATTCACATAAATATTATATAAATACCTTCTAACTTATGTTTTTTTAGTTGTCCATATTAGTACAAGAACCATTTGATGCCTTTTTATTCTAAAACTTAAATATTAAAAATGAGATTTTTTTTTTTTTTTCAAATGCTACAACTAAACTCAAGTTCCCCCCCCCCCCCCCCCCCCCTAATATTCACCCTCCTATTTCCCTTTGCAAGTATTTTTTAATAAACAAACCTCAAAGGCTCTAGTTTATGGACCTCAGTCCTTACAAGTCACCTACTTCATCTTCCTCTCAACCCCATTCCATTGGAGTTTTAACTTTGAAGGCTCAAATGCCGTGTAGGTTGTGTCAAATCCTCTAAAGTAAAACATTGAAGACCGGGTTCACATACGAAATGCTAGTTGAATGTCTTTGATATGTAGTATATTTAGGGTGTGTTTGGTTGCATGGAATATTATGACATGAGAATTCATGAGAGGACTCCTTCGTTTTAGGCTAAATTAATATATCACTCCACATCCACCATTTGATTTTGTGATCAATGGTAGGAATAGAAGTCCCATGAACATGAGAATCCCACTCCTTGGTCCTCCAAGGCATGTAATTTTCATGTTCATGGGACTTTCATTTCCACCATTGATCACAAAATCAAATGGTGAATGTAGAATGATATATCAATTTAACAAAAAATGTAGAGGTCCCCTCATGAATTTCATAACATAGAATTTCATGCAACCAAACACACCCTTAATTGTAGGTAGGTATTAAGAGGATGTTTGTCCATCCATGAGAACAAACAATAAAAGCAAGAAAATGTAAAACCTATCATACCCATTTGGAGGTGGTGGGTTGTGGTGTGGAATTTTTAATCGCGTCTTCAATACCCTTGGCCATAGTTGCTTGATTAGTAGGTATGAACCTGCTCCTTGTGTGGCCCATCGTACCTTGACTTTTAAAAATGAAAAAAAAGTTTGTGTGCTCTTAAGAGTGATTCTACACAGCGAGGAAATGGGCGAGGGGAGTGAGGTGGCGGGGGTGGGAGCCGCTCACCTCGCTCAGAATGCGAGTGTGAAAAGTCAACACACGCATCTCGAGTGAAGTGAACGGCTCCCACTCCTGCCACCTCACTTCCCTCGCTCGTTTTGTCGCTCATTTCCTCGACACTTAGAATTTCTGGTGCTCTTAATGTTGGGGCATGGAGCAGCAGTGAGCAGCCATCCAAAGAAGCGGTGATTAATGGAGTTTAGTGTTGCATAGACATTGACAAGTGTCATGTGTAAAAACAACAAGACACGCAACATGGCAAACCTACTAGTACTACAGATGGGATGGCAAACCTACTAGTAGTACTACAGATGGAATGGCATGGGATCTATTCATTATATATTTATTTACCTACTTAGTAATAATCTACTCACTCGAGTCTCCAAGTCTCTCCCTACTCTACTCTCGAGTCTCTCGCGCACAAGAAAAATCAAATCTCACGATCACTTCTCTAGTCGTGAGTCGTGACCAAAACAGAGAATGCAGAGCCTCCAAAACCAATCAACACCGCAATCTTTTGGCATCTCGCCATTAGAGTCTCTCGTCCGCAAGCAATCTTTTCTCCCTCTCACCTCCACCGTCAACAACAATGTGAGAGCAGCCACCACCAAGAGGCGAAGCATCCGCCTCATCTGCTCTGCTTGGTCCTCTCCCTCTCCCAAGCGAGAGAAGGATCCCAAGAAGAGAGTCGTGATTACAGGGATGGGATTGGTTTCAGTGTTCGGAAACGATGTTGATACTTACTACAATCGATTGCTTGCCGGTGAAAGTGGGATTACTTTGATCGATCGATTCGATGCCTCCAAATTTCCCACCAGATTTGGTGGCCAGATCAGGGATTTTAGTGCTCAGGGTTACATTGATGGAAAGAACGATCGTAGACTCGATGAATGCCTCCGTTACTGCATTGTTGCTGGCAAGAAAGCCCTCGAAGACGCTGCCCTCGGCGCTCACACACTCTCCACGGTGCCCATCTCTTCTCTTTCATCATTTCTTCAATCAATTTACATCTGATTATTCTTTCTTTACTCTTCAGATTGTAATTTGTGAATGAAAACTTCTCTTGAATCCATCCAAATTTTAGATCCAAACTGTCTTTTCTTTCCGCTTTAGTTATTCAGATTATACATTCGGCAACTTTAACTAAAGTTTGTGCATTTTTGTGTATCAACAGTATTTGTGTAAATTAATTGCACATTCGTTCCTTTTCTTATTTTATGCATGAATGATGGAATGGAACTCTTAATCGACTTCAGTTTAGATCCAAATATGTTTCTTTTGTTTATTTGGGTATAGAAACTTAAAAGTTTCAGTAAATATTTCGATTGTAAACTTTGTGGCCTTTTGGTAAATTTTGTATTTTATTTTATTTTTTTCTTTTGTGTCAAAAGTCTGCTGTCTGAAATGACTGCAGTTTGATTCATTTGTGCACTGATATTGCCACTGGTTCTCTTTTTGTTTTTTTTCATCCCTTTAAACCCAACCCCCCCATTCAAAATTTGGGTAAAAAGAAAAAATATTTGTAAAAGTGCTAAGAGGTTCCATCCCTTTGTCACAGCATAATCTGCATGATAGACTTTGTCAGCAACACTACTCATAGTCATGGAGATAAGTATAAATTTTGAGGGATGTAGTGTTGACATGTTGTGAATTATACTCTATTAGTGTCTTGCAATCAAGATGCATGTGTCGCAGATACACAGAGATTTTGAGATTTTAGGCCATTGTGGGGGCATCATTCCAGTTGTAGGTTTGTTACAAGAATGGTAGACTCAGTGGAAATCCAATGTCTTTACAACCAAGGGTAAATGGCTTTGGAAGCAAACCGTGGCTGCATAAGGCCTTGGGACCCTTTGGAAGAAGGAAAGAAACCGTTGCATTTTTCAGGTTAAAAAATTCCTCATTGCAAATTTATTTCTACTGATATTAAATCTCTCGTATGGTTTGGGGGGCTTACTTGAGATCCTGTTAAAAGGGGTTATGTTTCACCAATTATTATTATTTTTTTTTTTTTAAACAAACACTGAATCTCAATTTATAGCTTTATCTTATGAGGAGATTATTGGACCAGTGTGGACCAAAAAAAAAAAAACTAAAAAAATGGCCTGATACCATTTTTTTTTGTGATTGTAGGGGATCTTCCATAATTAAATTTTCAGTAATTATTTATGGTGTAAGAACACCTCAAATGGTGGTATGTTTCGTGTGAAAATGAATATGAAACAAAGGTTTTTCGTCCTGAAAATATACATACCATGCACATTTCCATCCTTCAAAGTTCAATAGTTTTGTTTGAATAAATGAGTCAATTGATGGAACATAATGATAAAATAATAAAAAACTTATGGGTAGCATTCACGATCCCGATCCCCCTCTCCCCCCTTCTTATGAAAGGAGAAGGTTAAGAAACAATTAAAAAAAATATCAAACGCGACATAGAGAATGCCAACCCTCACTTAATAGTGCAAATATGCTCAAATGCGTACATCTTTCTAAAAATCTCAAAGACCTTCCTATTATTCTTCCTCATGTTGTGAAGGGTAGGGGTGGGCACGGGACGGGATGAGACAAGATATACCCATCCCTATTCCATTCCGTTCATACGGGATCGGGACGGGATCAGTGTGTTGCTTGTGACTGCCGTGAACATTAACATCATATAAGAGCGTGAAAAATAACTTTCTTATAATTAGATATAGACGTGACATGCAAATATAAGGGTAGCCACTAAATCCCCTAACAATGAAGTCGAGTGGGCTTGACTTTTAGAAAATGACATGATAAATGGGACTCACTAAGAGTATTGTGTCGCTGTGGTGACCTCCCAACTGATTTTACAATTTCATTACTGTGGGAAACAAAATTCATGGTTCCTTGACAAAATGACATTCATCTTTTGTTAGGGAAGAAATATTGACTTATTGGTGATGCTCTAACATATTCATAATGGTTTACCATCAATACATATATTGTAATTAAAAAAATTTATTTTACAGCCCGGGGCATCTCAAAATCTTGGCTCCGCCCCTGAATGTTCCCTTCTAAATATGTATTACTCAGTTAATTGTCATTTTTCATCTTCACCTGGGTATTATCAATATTTGGAAGTTAAATAATTGGAGCCACTTTTATTGGGAATCCAAACAACAGTCTGTTATCTTTCTCTTGCTTAATGAATAATTATTTCTTGAAGTAACATTTCTGTTACCACTGCAAACACTATGAGTTTCTGTTAGTCATCTGTAAGTTTATATGAATAAAAATAAATAAATAAATAAATAAATAAAATATTAATAATAAATATTTAAAAAATAACTCGGGACGGGACGAGATTGGCGGGATTGAAAATTTTCATCCCATCCCATTCTAGATCGGGATGGGATCGGGATGAAATTATTCAATTCCATTAAGACCCGAAAAAATCGGGACGGGATGGGATGGGATCGGGATCGCGGGATGGGATGCCCACCCCTAGTGAAGGGTATAACATGCCAAAACTTTTTCCATTTGGTTGAAATGGAGCTAATCCTCCAAGAATCTACTATTATTCTTCTTCATGTTGTGAAGGGTATAACATGCCAAAACTTTTTCCATTTGGTTGAAATGGAGCCGATCCTCCAAGAATCTACTGAGACTTGACATTTTGAATTCCTAAATAATGGCACTATTTATACAAAAATAAGTGTGTTAGACACTTATCGCTTCGGATATGCGTGTCAATACTCATGGATACTTTTATTGGACACTTGATACATTGATCATTAATTTTTCACATATTTTCAATTATTTACAACAAAAATTTAATGACAAATTAGTAATACATGAGTAGCAATATTATTGACCTAGAAGTATTCAAAAGTTTTTATTAAAAAATTAATTAATAATAAAATGTACTTATGCCTAATGTATTCACATTGTTTTGTTTTATAAGATGTGTTTGACACCTTGTATCCATGTCGGATACCAATACCCGTGTTTGTATCCATTGTAGTCAAGGCGACTGTCTATGTGATTTGAGGTGCACCTCAAGGCGTTTTTATAGGAATCCGCCTCAAAGTGAGGCAATGCAATGCAATGAAATAAGGTGTCCGCCTCACCACCTCACTTCCTCAGGCATATTTACATGGAAAAGAGGAATATTAATTGGTAATATACGTATATTTCCATTATTTTCATAACATTCAGATCCATAAAAAAAAAGAGGACTGGAGCAAAAACGCCTCAATGATTTGGTTTCAGCTAAGTACAATCAAAAGCTTAAGAACTGTTATGCCCATCGTGATACAATTGATCCTATTTCCTTATCTGACTTTGATGAAAGTGATGAGTGGCTAATGGGGAAGATGCAGGAGTGCAGATGACGAATTGGTATTTCTTCATGATACCTTGACTAGATGTCAAATTGCTAGAGTTGGTGAATGATCATCATAACCACGTATAAGTTCTAGAAATAGTACAACTCCAACAACTTACTTACTCAAGAAGAGGATCTGGATTTAGAGGAAGACATGATTGATTTTGAAGATGATGAAAATTTTGAAGTGGATATTGAAGGAATTGCAGAAAATGATGATCAAGAATTGGGTTAAGAGAAGGATGAGTGAAATAGTGAGAAATGAGAAGTGGTGAACTAGTTTACAATATGTTTGATGTTCTTGTTGCTATGTCTTTCTTTTTTAATGATTTAGAAGATGTTTTTAAGCTACTTGACAGTTATGTAGTGCATTTTTTCGCTATCAATGCACCTTTATTATCTTTCCATTTTGACTCTAAGTAGTTGCATGATTTTTTGTATTACCTATTTGTCAAAATGATGATGTATGCTACTATGCTTCAATTTATTTTTCTTAAAAATCCAAAAAAAACTTAAGACCACCTTGTGTCACTGAGGCGTGTGCATCGTCTTGCGCCTCATGCCTCAGGCGTTTTCCAGCCCGTCCGCCTTACCTCCGCTTCAACGCCTTAACGACAATGTATGTTTCGATGTTACATAGCTAAATAATTGATGATGTGACCTACGTGTATCTCAGTATTGATTCTCAGTGGACTACATGTAATCTATATTTATTTCTTAATGTATGACCCAAGATGCAACGGTATGCATTTCATGATTTATGGATGTCACTGTGGATATGTCTTGCCTGACTTCGTTGCTGCTTTTGTGCTATTTGCAGATTGATAAGGAGCGAGGTGGTGTGCTTGTTGGAACGGGCATGGGTGGTCTTACAGTGTTCTCTGATGGTGTTAAAGCCCTAATAGAGAAAGGTCATAGGAAAATTACACCATTTTTCATTCCATACTCTATAACAAACATGGGCTCTGCATTACTTGCAATTGAACTTGGTTTAATGGGACCAAGCTATTCAATTTCAACTGCATGTGCTACCTCAAACTATTGTTTTTATGCTGCTGCCAACCATATCCGGCGAGGTGAAGCTGATTTTATGGTTGCCGGTGGAACGGAAGCTGCAATTATTCCCATTGGCTTGGGGGGTTTTGTTGCATGTAGAGCTTTATCACAGAGAAATGATGATCCACAAACTGCTTCAAGACCATGGGACAAAGATCGTGATGGTTTTGTTATGGGTGAAGGTGCAGGCATATTGGTATGTTTTAGAGGATAATGTTCAGATTTAAGGGTTGATTTTTCTCTGCGCTACTTGTCTATATACACTTCTCTTTATCATTGGTATTGGGCGATACTGGACATGGGACTTAATAATAGAGTTTGGTTATAGGAGTGCCTCTTAATAAGTTTGGAAGCCAAAAGCTTCAGTTTCGCTGTAAATCAACCAAATGATTGCCCAAGTCTAAGTGCTATATCATTGACACTGCAGATTACTTATTCTCAATTTTAACTTTAGCTCTGATATTTGTATGAAACAAATAAAATTCTAAGCTGTGATTAAATATTCCAAGTCCTAATCTTATATTTTTTCCTCTATGGAGATTCGTTGATTTTTATTTTTTAACTTTATTTGACAGGTCATGGAAAGCTTGGAGCATGCAATGAAACGTGATGCACCAATAGTTGCTGAGTACTTGGGAGGCGCAGTTAATTGTGATGCTTATCATATGACGGATCCTAGAGCTGATGGACTTGGTGTCTCAACATGCATTGAGAGAAGTCTTGAAGATGCTGGTGTATCCCCTGAGGAGGTACTCTCTTTCTTATCTTACTCTGCTAGAATGCTATGTGATCTCTAACATTTAGTTGTATGAATGTTTCCCCTGATCTTCCACCTTGAACTCTGTTGCTTTCTGTTTAGTTAGGCCTTAATGTACCGGAATGCTCGTGTTATTCTTCAAACTTCCTAGTAGAGTGTTAATAAAAACGAACATGTTCTTTTCCAGGTCAATTACATAAATTGCCATGCAACATCCACACTTGCTGGTGACTTGGCTGAGGTGAATGCTATAAAGAAGGTGTTCAAGAACACTTCAGGGATCAAAATAAATGCAACTAAGGTGACTTCTTTTGCTTATCATGATATTTTGTTACCTTCTAGATGTCCAAGTAGTTTTAATCTGGCTGCATGCTTGTACTTGCTTCTTGTTTCATTATTCACTTGTGAGATGTCTGTACCCATAAAAAAGGGAGGAATAGGAATTCATTCCAGGAAGCATATTTCTTGAACTTGTATCTTACTTTTATTTGAATAAAACAGCCACAGCCTCTGGAGAAGTTGATTTTTATGGTGAAAAAAATCTGACAAGCAAGTCGCCTTCTTAAACTTTATGAGCAGAACTTATCTTCCTCGTGCACGTATTAACTCGTATTTTATTCTTACTATTTTTTGTTTCAGTCTTTAATAGGACATTGCCTCGGTGCAGCAGGGGGCCTTGAAGCCATAGCTACAGTAAAAGCCATAAACTCAGGGTGGTTGCATCCTTCCATCAATCAGTTTGTAAGTTTTCTTTCTCCAATTTTTATTCTCTTGTTTAAATGCGAGGGTATTCACCGTGCCGTTGGCACGATAAAAGTTTAATATGATAAATATTATTTATTCTACTTTAAATATCAAATTAAATAAAATCAAAATGTTGGGTATGAGAATCAAACCCATGCACTTTTGGTGTTAAGTTCTATACGATATGTTAGATGCTTATATTTAGTAAATCTCATCAATCTTTTATCTCCAACCTCAAACACGATCCTGATTTTTAATATAGACTAGGGTATTCTCCGTGCCAATAAAGTTAAACATGGTAAATAGAGTTTAGTCTATTTTTTAAGTATCAAGATAAATAAATATCAAAATGTTGGATATCGGAATCGAACCCATGAACTCTCGGTGCTTTAAGTTCTATGTGATTAGTTAAATTCTTATATTTGGGTAAATCTCAGCCATCTTTTATCTCCAACCTCAAACACCATCCTGATTTGTAATATAGACTAGGGTAACTACCGTGCCTTCGGCACTCAACTATGGCCAGGGGTATTCTAGTCCTATGCAAACATAAATTTTAGTCAAACACCCTCACCTCCCTCTCTATGTGATCCGTTAGATCTTTATATTTTCAATGTCTTAATATTGAAAATACTTACGACGTGAAGTGCATTAAATTACAATTATTTTTTGAAAAAATGCATACGCCTTGAACTGCATATTTAAAACTTTAAGCGTTTGTAATAATGATTGGTTTCCTTGAAAAGATATTTAAAATTGCAATTCAACCATACCAAGTTTACTAAAATCTGACAACTAAGTAGATAGTTATGTCGATTTTTATTTAAAAATATACAAATTTTCTTTCTTCACCACATATGCATTCCACCAACTTTTTCTTTTACCTTTTTGTCCATTTTCTTTGTCCTTTTACATGCAACTTATTTACAAAATGTCATTGTTGATAGTGAATCTTCACCATCAATTTTTTCCCAAACTTTTAATCTTGGCCATCTTTTATCTCAAACATCATTCTGATTTGAAAGATAGATATTTAGATATATCTCAACAGTCTTTTATCTCCAACCTCAAACATCATCCTGATTTGTAATATAGATTAGGGTATTCCTCATGCCTTCAACACTCAACTTTTGTCAGGGGTATTTTAGTCATATACGAACATAAATTTTAGTCAAACACTTTCCCCCTTCTATGTGACCCGTTAGATCTTTATATTTTCAATGTATCTTAATATTGAAAATACTTGCAATGTGAAGTACATTAAATTATAGTTATTTTTTGAAAAAATGCATATGGCTTGAACTGCATATTTAAAACTTTAAGCGTTTGTATTAATGATTATTTTTATTGGAAATATATTCAAAATTGCATTTCAACCAAACCAAATTTACTAAAATCTGATAACGAAGTAGATAGCTATGTCGATTTTCATTTAAAAATACGCAAATTTTCTCTCTCCACCACATCCATTCCACCAACTTTTTTTATACCTTTTTGTCTCCATCATCAAATTTTTAATCGTGGCTGTCTTTTATCTCAAACACCATTCAGATTTGTAAGATAGATTTTTAGATAAATCTCAATCGTCTTTTATCTCTAACCTCAAACACCATCCTAATTTGTAATATAGACTAGGGTATTTCTCGTGCCTTCGGCACTCGACTTTGGTCAGGGTTATTTTAGTCTTATGCGAACATAAATTTTAGTCAAACACCCTCCCTCCCCTCTATGTGATCCGTTAGATATTTATATTTTCAATATCTTCTAATATTGAAAATACTTATGACGTGAAGTGCATAAGATTACAGTTATTTTTTGAAAAAATGCATATGGCTTGAACTACGTATTTAAAACTTTAAGCGTTTGTATTAATGATTGGTTTTTTTGGAAAGATATTTAAAATTGCATTTCAACCATACCAAGTTTACTAAAATATGACAACTAAGTAGATAGTTATGTCGATTTTTATTTAGAAGTATACAAACTTTTTCTCTCCACCAAATATGCATTTCACCAACTTTTTTTTTTTTTTTTTTTTTTTTTACCTTTTTGTCTATTTTCTTTGCCTTTCTACTTGCAACTTATTTACAAAAATGTCTTTGTTGATAGTGAATATCCACCATCAATTTTTTTCCAAACTTTTAATCTTGGTTGTCTTTTATCTCAAACACCATTATGATTTGTAAGATAGATATTTAGATAAATCTCAGCCATCTTTTATCTCCAACCTCAAACATCATCCTGATTTGTAATATAGACTAGGGTATTCCCCGTGTCATTGACACGATAAAAGTTTAGCATGGTAAATAGAGTTTATTTTACTTTATTTTTCTAGCATCAATACCCCATTAGAACTTGAAGAAAATTATATTATTGATCACCCTTAAGTTTTCATTGTTTATACTTACATGCCTAATCACACCATCAATAATTGAAGAAAAATAAATAAATATAAAAATGTATGGTATGGGAATCGAACTCATGCATTCTTGGTGCTTTAAGTTCTGTACAATCCGTTAGATTCTTATAATTGGATAAATCTCAGCCATCTTTTATCCCATACCCCAAACACCATCATAATTTGTAATATAGACTAGGGTATTCACCGTGCCGTTAGCACGAGAAAAATTTAAAATTTGCCAAAACATGATCACCCTTAAGTTTTCATCCTTCACACTTATATGCCTAACCACCACCATCAACATTTGAAGAAAAATAAATAAATACGAAAATGTTGGGTATGAGAATCGAACCCATGTACTCTTGGTGCTTTTAGTTTTATGTGATCCGTTAGATTCTTATATTTGGATAAATATCAGTCGTCTTTTATCTCCTAACTCAAACATCATCTTGTTTTGTATATATAACTAGAGTATTCCCCGTACCATCGGCACTCAACTTTGGCCAGGGATATTTTAGTCCTATGCGAACATAAATTTTAGTCAAACACCCTCCCCTCCCCCTCTATGTGATAGATTTTTATATTTTCAATTTGTCTTAATAATCAAAATACTTACGACGTGAAGTGCATTAGATTACAGTTATTTTATGAAAAAATACATACGGCTTGAACTTCATATTTAAAATTATAAGCGTTTGTATTAATGAGTGGTTTCATTGGAAAAATATTCAAAATTGCATTTCAATCATACCAAGTTTATTAAAATTTAACAACTAAGTAGATAGTTATGTCGATTTTCATTAAAAATACAAAAATTTTCTCTTTCCGCCACATTCATTCCACCAACTCTTTTTTTACTTTTATTCATTTTCTTTGGCCTTCTATTTGCAACTTATTTACAAAAATTTCATTGTTAATGGTGTCCATCATCAATTTTTTTCCAAACTTTTAATCTTAGCCGTCTTTTATCTCAAACACCATTCTGATTTGTAAGATAGATATTTAGATAAATCTCAGCCACCTTTTATCTCCAACCTCAAGCAGCATCCTGATTTGTTATATAGACTAGGGTATTCCCCGTGCCCCCTTGGCACTCAACTTTGGTCAGGGGTATTTTAGTCCTATGTGCACATAAATTTTAGTCAAACACCCTCCCTTCCCCTTTATGTGATCCATTAGATCTGTATATTTTTAATGTATCTTAATATTGAAAATACTTACGACATGAAGTGCATTAGATTACATTTATTTTTTGAAAAAATGCATATGGCTTGAACTGCACATTTAAAACTTTCAGTGTCTGTATTAATCAGTATTCTAAAAATCGGTCTAGGCGGCCGCCTAGGCACTAGAAGGTGGAAAACCGCCCAAATTAATGCCTGGGCGGTTCCGGGCAGTCTGGGCGGTTCCGGGCAGTCTGGGCGGTTCTGGGCAGTCTGGGCGGGTCTAGGCGGGTCTGGACGAGTCTGGGCGGGTCTAGGCGGGTCTGGGCGGGGTCTAGGCGGGCTAGGCGCGGTCTAGGCGGTCTGGGAGATTTTTTATTTTTTTACTTTTTTTTATTTTTTTATTTTTTAATAAGGTTGATTGTGTTCTTATTTTATTTTTCTTTCCTATTTTTTAGAAATAAACTATTTAATTGTTTTTTTAGAAAATCTCGGGAATGGGCTTTGATGATGATAATGATGATATGTCTAAATGTAGCGAAGGATGATTACTTAATGGAATTCTCAAAGGATCTGCCGGTACCAATTTTACTAATGTAGATTTTATCAAACATAACTGAGATTATTCATGCAATTTGAAGAAAAATAAAAGAGTACACAAATTCAAATTTATATAAAGTACCCATCATGACCAACTTCAGTCATTTGAGTTTTAATAAATTTTGTTCACGATTGTTAATTTTCATGTTTTTAAATTTTGCATATATATATTGACATTAAATTGGATGTAATTAATAAGGTATTATGCTTAACTTTTGTAAATTATTAAAGTTATAATACAAAACCTAAGACCGCCTAGGCACCCGCCTAGGCGCCCGCCTAAGCCCCTGGGCGCTAGGCACCTGCTTGCCGCCCGCCCAGCGCCTAGCGATTTTTAGAACACTGGTATTAATGATTAGTTTCATTGGAAAGATATTTAAAATTGCATTTTAACCATACCAACTTTACTAAAATCTGAGAACTAAGTAGATGGTTATGACGATTTTTATTTAGAAATATACAAATTTTCTCTCTCCGCCATATGCTTTGATTTTTTTTTTTTTTAACCTTTTTGTCCATTTTCTTTGCCTTTCTAATTGCAACTTATTTACAAAAATGTCATTGTTGATTGTGAATCTCTACCATCATTTTTTTTTCCAAACATTTAATATTGTCCGTATTTTATCTCAAACACCATTCTGATTTGTAAGATAAATGAGATAGATTATGAAATGTAAAATAGGAATGGAGCTAAATCAAAATAAATATTTCTCAGAATCCAAATTTCAACATTAATGTCAACTGATTTGTTTATTTCCTTATATTATTACAGAACCCAGAGCCTGCTGTTGAGTTTGATACCGTTGCAAACAAAAAGCAACAGCATGAAGTAAATGTTGGTGAGTTTTATTCCTGTTTGCTCTTCACTATCACTTCTCTCAAAAAGATGAACCTAAATTGGCTTATGGACTTTTTCTGGTTGCAGCAATTTCAAATTCTTTTGGATTTGGAGGACACAACTCTGTTGTGGTGTTTTCAGCATTTAAGCCTTGATTATTTAGTGACTTCTATTTCTGGAAGAATGGAGGTTTTGGTCTCTCCAACTTAATTACTTGGTAGAGGCTACTGTCTGGTTTGGCATGGTAGTCATCAGTGATTTTGTAATGTTAATTGTCTTGTTTATTTAGGGACAGTGTTGGCAATGTGTGAGGTTTTGTTTAGTTCAGTGGAAATGCTCTTTAGAGCTTTGTTCTGGAGTTTATTTTACTTTTGCTTGCATGGTTGGTATGAATGCTTAGATCCCTGTTTTTCGGATCACGATGAGTTAAAGCTTATGGACTCTTCATTGAGAGCAATGTTCTAAAAAACGGCGCTAGGCGTTAGAGAAACGCCAAGATTAATGGTTGGGTGTGGTGAAAAATTGGGTAGACGCCTAACAGGTTCTGGGTGGGGTCTAGGCGGGTTTTTTTTTCCTGGTTGAAAAAATTTAAGTGAATAAGGAGTTAAGATTGGTTGTTCTTAGGTTGACGAAAAATGATGCTGAGACTAATTTGAATAAGACTGATTGTATTCTTATTTAATTTTTTTCCCTTTTTTCGAAGGAAACAATTTAATTATTTTTATTCAGTATATGTTTGAATGTAGTAAAAGATTATTACTTAATGGAATTCTCAAAGGATTTGTCGGTATCAATTTTAGTAATGTAGATTTTATCAAATATGACTGAGGTTATTCATGCAATTTGAAGAAAAATAAAAGATTAGGTTTGGATATTTGTCCACAAATTCAACTTTGTATAAAGTACTCATTATGATCAACTTCAATAATTTGAGTATTAATAAATTTTCTTCATGATTATTAATTTTTCTTGTTTATAAATTTTGCATATATATCTTGGCATTAAATTGGATGTAATTGATAAGATATCGTGCGTAACTTTTGTAAATTATTAAAGTTATAATATAAAACCTAAAATCGCCTAGTTGCTAGACACCTGCTCGTCATCCGTCCATCACCTAACACTTTTTATAACACTAATTGAGAGTTTAATGTTAATATTTTCAGGTAAATGGTAAGTTGTGATTGATTACACACGAGTTCAGGAGGGCTAAATTTTTCCCACATTGAGTCGTACAGCCACCTTGCGTTCTGAAATCTGTTTGAGTTTGTTCATGAATTTCTCAAGTCAGTGTAGTCTGCAACACTACCCCAGTTGCCATGGGACGTGTTTGGTTTACAAAATCAAAATCAACATAAATGTTTTTTTTTTTATCATTTTATATGCTAAAAGTCATCAAACTGCTGGAAGTAAGACTCAGTTGTGTTTAACAAAAAGAAAAGAAAAAAAATGTACTAGGTTGCGTAAAGATTTAATAGAATTTTGGAGGAGACTTCACTTGGATTTTTCAACGTCAAATTAATTATATTGTGCACTTTAATGTGGCTAGAGGATTTGTCAAATATTACCTAGCATCCTCATGATATAAAAGGGGTTTTAAACATGGAAACCATTTCTTGCAATTTTTCAACATATGTGATTTTAAACTTCTCCCTCATTTAGAACTTGGTTTGATTGTTCATGCAATTCCAAAATCAAAAGTTCAAGCTGCGTTTTTTTTACAAAAGCACGAAGGGCTTTAGTTTTAATTTTATAACTCCAAACCCTTCTACCTTCACCTAAATCTAATTTTTTCTCCTCTCCGAACTCATTTAGAACTTGATTCGTCGGTTCATGAAATTGGAAAACCCAATATTCGCGTTGTATGGTTTACGAAATTGTGAATGGATTATAATTTGAATTTTGATGATTTTTTAAATTATCCCAACCTTACACCAAACCTAAAAGTGCTTCAAGGAAACTTTTCTGTTTGAATTATATTTTCAATTAGGACATGTAAAGTTTTATGTTTGAATTATATTTTCTTATTCAATTAAGATAAGGAAAGTTTTCATAATTGAAATTAGAATAAAGAAAGTTTTCTTATTGGATGAAGTTTCTTTGCTTAATTAGGACAAGAAAAAAATATCTATTTTTTGGATTAAAAAAAAAAACCACAACTATAACATTATAATTGTATTGGTGTGCAAGTCGGACAACCTTAAAGAGAGTTGTTATTGAGAGATGGAGTCCCAAGCGAGCTGTTCTTTGGAGAGATTGTAGATTATTAAAAGCTTGTTAAGCGTTTTATCTGGAGAGAAATGTTATTGAGAGAATCTGAGTTGTTGCGCATCAATTCAAGCCAAAGGTATCAAATAACATTTACCCAAACTTTCCAATGGAGCTAACTCATGTCATGACCCTGATAAGTTAATTTATTTGGAAAAATACATTTTAGACCTAGAATGGTGTTTGGACCGTAGTTCATTGTGAAAAAAGACTACATCCCACCCATAAATGCAAAAATTGTTGCATATTTGAAAGTGGAAAACCATGCATGAACACATAAAAAAACCATTGCCTGTATACATGTACACTTATGTAGGCCACCAAAATCCATGCTCTACCTGCAGTCAAGATTATGTTTTGTACTAACATAGTTTGTAAAAGTGGGCTCCTGGACCTTAAAAAACCACTATATGTTCGTGATTAGAGATACATAAACCAAAGTAAAGAGTGAAGTAGTGTGGAACCTCACGCGGAATGTATGCATCGTTGGTGAGAGAGTAGGATAGAGAGTTTTCCGGTGAGAGAGTTGGATATAGAGTTTTCCGGTGAAGAAGTTTTCTAAGAGATTTTTCAGTATCATAACTGTGATTAGTAGTGTTTTCTAGTTGTCTGAGTTTCATCTATGAGATAACTCGAACCAAACCCTATTCTTCAATCACGTTTCCACCAATCCACTTGGCTTTCTCCCATGTTCCTATGATCTCATTAACTCTCTTCTTCTTCATACCCTTCTTCTTTCTACCCTTTATCTTTCAAGTATTTTATCAAATTTAAAATCAAAGTCTCATATTTCTTCACCTCACATCATCTCTCCCTCACAACCAGATCCTTGTTTTCTCTTCTTTTTCTACTATGCTACCTTAACACCCCATCACCCTGTCCATCATTTAGCTCTTTCCTCTTAGATGATTTCGCTAATATTGTTCTTGTAACTGGTTCATTGTTTCTCTGTGTATTGTTTTGCAAGTCTTTGGCGGGGTGCAGTATTCATCTCTTTAGTTTTATCCATATCCAATCATATCTACTTCTCACCATGAAGATAGCAAAACTTTGGTTAAAAAATAAAGGGGAGGCGATTTTTTATGCTCTGCTAGGGTTAGGTACTAAACTGCGCCACCACCTAGATTTGGCCATCACCACGACCGACCGCCGCCGCGATCTTGACGTCCTGTTGCTTGGCTTGACGTCCTGCTGCTTGGCCGCGCATTGCGAGCCTGGCTAGGCAGGGGTCTAGCTTAGGATGACGGCTACTTAGCCGTCCCTTCAGCAACCCTCCCAATGGGGAGTAGGGGCCCTATGGAAGAGGCTTTTTTCGCCCAAATCCTTGAAAAAATTCTGGTTGACAAAGTTAAGGAAACACATGTTGAAGGCACCAGATTCTGGAAAGAAGGGGATCCTGCCATTGGGCTTACGGCTTCTGACGAAGTACGTGTGGAAGCTTTCATGGAAAAACACGTGATTGTTTTAAAGTTATCTAGTTACTGGCCTACTTTGGAAGATATTCGATATTCGATTCATAGAACTTGGGGCATTCTAGGCGATTTCTCGTTTGGATTACTTGATCAACGTCACGTGTTAATCCGACTTCAATCTGAGGCGGAAGCAAAGAAAGTTCTATCGAGGGATTCTTTTTTGATTCGTGGAGTTCGATTCAAAGCCTTTGTGGGATGGTGCAAATGATAGCAAGTCTAAACATACTTGCACCTGGCAGAAGATTTCGTTACCACGAGCTCTTGGCGGCCTCAACATTCAACTTTTTAGAACAAAAAATCTGGCTCTCATAGCTAAAAATATCTAGAATATGCTCTCAACGCCGGCAAACACCCGCAGCTTGGAAATGAAAGCAATTTATTTCCCGGGTGGAAGTTTAACCCAAGTGACTAAGCGAGCATTTGTAGCCTCTTTTGCTTTGAGAGGCAATATCACCTCTCTAGCTAGAATGAAGAAACATCTGATTTGGCAGATTCTCTCACGGAACAATATCAACATTTGGACTGATTATTGGGTTAGGCATGCCCTACTTTTGGAAGACTGTGTCTTTCTCCCTATTCCTGCGGTCATGCAACAATTTATATTCGATATGTGGACTGGTAATTCAAATCAACATGGTCCTTGGAATGTTCCTCTTCTTCAATCCTTGTTTCTTGATCCGATCATCAATGATATTCTGAATATTCATGTTAGACATACTTAGGATCCTGATAAATTTATTTGGTTACCGAACAAGAATGGAAAGTTTTCGGTCTGAAGTGTTACCAAGGCCTTTTTTAAAGACCTCAATGACAGTTCCAAAGGCTCAGACTCCTCTCCCGGCCCTGATGAGAGATATCTGGCTCATCAAAGCCTCGCCAAATGCTCTTCAATTTCTTTGGAAAATCAATCATGATATCCTGCCGACCAGGACTAAGCTAGTCAAACTTTATGTTCCCCTCGAGAATGTTTGTTGCTTCTGCCAGAGACACGAATTGGATGCCATCCATATCTTCTTCTTCTGTCCAATAATTCTTAAATTGTGACACCTCACCCCTATCCCCATCAATTGGGAAAAAGTTACCCACGAAAATCCACCCACCATTCATCATATGTTTGGTTTCATGTGGAATACAACCAATAAACACAAATCTGAAAAAGGCAGAATTACTTGCCAATTTGCGACTGTTCTTCATACCATTTGGCAAGAACGTAGTCTTACATTGTTCGGACATCAGACTGTTACTTCTCAATCATTCCTCGCGAGGTTCCTCAATACTTGGAATGCCTGGAATTGCCAATGGTTCACTTGTCCATCTCGTACTTCATTCTTGGGACACAAGATCACAAAGATTAATTTGGTTGCCTTCACTATGAATTTCCCAACTCCTCAGATGATGCCTACCAACACTCATCTACTTCTCCTAATTTGGTCTATGGACCATGGCCTGAGTTAGAAGCTAAACTCCAGAGTGTTATTCAGTGACAACTCCAGTCAGTCAAAACTCGTCATATAAATGCTAGATCTAATTGGCTTAATCGTGTTATTCTTACTTTTGATCCAGATACAGTTATTGTCACTTATGATGCTAGTTTCTTTGACTTTCAAAACAATGAGCAATAGGGATTTTGGCAATCACAATCTTTTGCCAAGTTCTAGCCAGAGTAGCATGTGGTCTTTCAGGAAGGATCCATGACAACACATTGGCAGAGTGTCTTGCAGCGGAATTGTTGATCTGGAAACTGCAATGGAAGAAAGGCTTTCTTTTGGGTGATTCAGGCTTGCTTAACACCATTTTGCATGAAGACGAGCGGGATCACACGACGACCATGAATTTGATGTGGTCTCCTATAATTAGTAGTATTAAACGCCTTTTATCTTTCAATTGTAAATGGTATTGTAATTATATTCCTGTAGCACTTAATGTTGAAGCTCACTTGCTTGCAGCAATGGTAGAACTTAATATTTGTGATAGAGTTAATTAATATATATGCAATACGCTTTTATAAAAAAATAAAAAAAATAAAAAAGATACATAAACCAAATATAACAGGATTAGGTGCATAGATTTTGATATCCACAGAATATGGGAAATTTTCTTTGAAATCTGTTCAAAATGTCAAAGTAAACACCTTGACATCGATGACGTTAAATTTAAGGTTTTAAAAGGAGGTGGATGTCAGAAAGAAGATGTTCTCAATCTCATTTTGTTCACTTTCGAATGTGCAAATGATGTTGCCGAGCTCATATGATCAGATCTTGTTGTTTTCGTTTTTATCAAAACAATTGAGATGAAGAAACTTTGTTTTGTTTTTTTTCGTTGTTGAGAGGGTATGGGTGTAAAAACGGGGTGAACGGGTGTGGAAAGGGGATAGTATGGGTGAAAAAAGCAAATTTCAATTTTAAATGGGGTTTGTAAATTGGTTTTCCTCCTAGAGCAAAGTAAGGATTGTGATTTCGCAGGAGTTTTCTGGTTGTCTAAGTTTCAATTATCAGTAAACTCGAACTGATCTCTATCTTTTTTATCACGCTTTCATCATGTAAACCATTTGGTATTTCTCCTTCAAACCCCTCATATCCCCCCAACTCTCTCCATATTTTTATCCTTTTTTTGCTTGCCTATTTACAAAATCTCAAAAACTTTCCATTCTTCATACCTTCCTTTCTTGCAAGGTGCAAGCTCCCTAATTTTTAATTTCCTGTTTTTTTTTATTGTTTATCCTGTTTGTTTTTTTGTAGATCTTCGAAGCTGTGCAATTCCATTCCCAGTTTTCTCGTCCCCCTACCCCCACCCCACTATCCACTTTCCCTTACCACCTTCTTTCACCATAACTAATCACTTCTTTCCACTTACCAGCCACAACAACATACACAATCTAAACCACAAAATACTTTCTTTTCCTTTCCAACACCAATCTAATCCCTACTCCATTGCCACTTTCAAATATTCCATTTGGTCATACATCTATCAAGAACACCATTGTTATTTCTAATTATCAATGGATTTCCTTGGTTTCCATGGTACGAAATATCCTCAGCTCTATTCAGATTTCTCCATGCCCAGTCCAAACACTTTGATTTTACCTTACATATACTTTCCATCACCCACTCATTTATTTCTCCACCATCAATCATATATCATCAACATCACACACCTCTTACCATCTCTTCCATGAAAATCCATTCACGTATCTTCCTCTGAGCTATTTTACTAAGAGACAACCAACCCTAACAATGTGCCAACTCATCCCCGACAGACTCCAAGCCCTTCATGAACAAAATTTCGATAACGAGGAAGAGGGTTTTCTCTCCCCAAGCTAGAATAGTTGCAGAAGACCTCATAGATCTAATATACGATTGGATTTTAATGACAAATTCATTTGCCAGGTTAGCCAGGTTACATTCAACTCAGAAAATCTCCTCCTGGTGACCGCAGATGCAACCAGATTTTCTTCATTTAGCTACTTATGGTATCGACAGATCCGAGGTCTTTGTCTTCATTCCTTTTGATGGATGCTAAAATGAAACAACCCGTTTAAGTGTCGAGTAAAACAGCGAGGGACCCCACAGGTAGGGGGTGGTGGGGCAGGGGGTCGTCCATTTCCCCAGGATGCGCACTTGACTTTTCAACGCACGCATCCATGGGGGATGGACGACCCCCACTCCTCGCTGTTTCCCTCGATAGTTAGAATTTTTGAAAATGAAAACTTCGTCTTTTGGTTCCTTTGATATAACTGGTCAGACTCACCGAAAACCATCGCTAGCTGAATTGATGTAACTTTTATAATCACTGATGGTAGCTTATCGACCACCATTGATGTAATTTAATTCAACACCAAAATTCTAGAGAGTCAAGCCCGCGCCAGGCCAGGCCCAACACCATCCATCATCCTTGAGATGTGTATCTCGAGATGATGGATGGTGTTGGGCCTGGTCTGGCTCTGTAAAAAACGCAATTCAACAGAAGTCAAGCCTCTACCTCGTGCAGCGAACCAAAAAGACTCTTCAATGCTATTAAAGTTAACTGGATCATTTATGGTAACGGTCGCTATGATGGCCTGTCAAAAAGCATGCCTTCTACTAATGGGCGTTATAACGTCAATTCAGCAGCCCGTCAGCCTAGTAACGGTTCAACGATTATTCCCTCCTTTAACAGTTGTTATGACGGACAATCAGAACCCATTTAGCAAGTTAACATCCGTTATGACGAACAATCAAAACTCGGTTAGCAAATTAACGAATGTTATGACGGTTTGGCAGAACCGGTTAGCAACTTAACGTCCGTTACAACTGCCAGTCTGACACGTGTCACGCAGTCCACAGCTGCTCTGACGATCACTCACAAACCCCCAATTCTAGGCAGCTAGGCCAGGCAACTAGTTTCATGCCAGGCCTGGCTATTTTTAATGATGCATTTCCTTTGATGGGGGCAGCTGTCAAGCTTGACAACTCAAGTTCAATGCTAATTTTTATGTCGTTATTCTTGACGGCTAATGGCAATGATGTTTGAAGAACCCGTCTAAGTGTCAAGGAAAACAGCGAGGAGGGGGGGGGAGGGGTGGTGGGGTAGGGGGAGGGGGGACCGTCCATCCCCCTTGGGATGCGGCTTGACTTTTCAACGCACGCATCCCAGGGGGTGGACGCCCCCCCTCCCCCTCGTTGTTTTCCTCGCCATTTCCCTCGACAGTTAGAATTTTTGATGTTTGAATGGTTATTAAAAAGGAAGGATGCAACATTCACTGTTACAAAATGTTCCTTGGATTGGGCATATTTATTAAGGGCCAAGCCCACAGTTCTTTATGCTCATCAGTCTTTAGGCTTTCCATGGTATCAAGAGACAGTGTTAGACAATTACAAAATTTAATCTTCAATAATTGTTAGTAAACTGCTAATGAGAGTTTTTTTCTTTCAGTAATTTTAACGGTAGTTGACATCATTGAGTTGACAAAGGGCGAGCAGGAAAATAACACTGATTCAGATAAGGTCACCAAAAAAAATTGGTCATTTGGTTTTTGACTGGGTACATATTTCTTACTACTATACCATAGCAATTTGTTCAGTGCACCATTTTGCTCATAACCTTTACCGAGCCTGTTTAGGTTCTGGTGACCGCATAGAAAGGTCGCCCAAGTTCTCATGAATCTCTCTTGGAATGCCAAGGTCATTGGGTCTGCCAAAGCATTTCGAAATCTAAAGACCTTGTTCCACCAGTCCAATCCAAATATCTTCTTCTTGTTAGAAACCAAAGCCACCTCTCCTTCCATGGACCGCTTGTGTTAGAGACTCGGCTTTAGACATGAAATCTCAGTTGCAGCTAATGGACTTTCAGGTGGCATTGCACTTTTCTGGATAAAAAAAGTATTTACATAGGGGTGTTAATCTATTCGATCGTTTCAAAGTTGGACCAAAACCGAATCGAACCGAACCAAGAATTTGGTTATTTTCAATTTTTTCCCTTTTTATTTATTTATTTATTTATTTATTTTCAGCTGCTACAAACAACAGAGTTGGCTCTAGCACAAAAGGAATAAATTGAGGCTACAACGATTGGAAAGAATGAAATGAAACTTGGTTTACAATGGAGGAAAACCCAGAGATAGAAATAGTACAAATAAAATTAAAAAAAAGGGAAACAATAAAGGGAAAGAAAATGCTAGATGAACACAAAGAGAGTTTCAAGGCTCCAACTATTCATTTATAGTAAATTCTTTCAATTTTTCTTGCCTATTTCTCTTGTTATTTTCATAAGATTAAAAAAAAAAACTGTCATGTCTCCACCACACCCATGTGATGATCTGAACAAGACTGAAAACCTTCGATGACTATTCTAGCAGTCTCATAATTTCATCCTACAAGATGGTTTTTTTTATCTAATCATAAGTGTCGAAGTTGTCGCCATCGTCATTGCTCATATTTGCTGCAAACAAGCAAGTGAAAAGTTTGATTTTCTTCAACAAGATTGAGTTAAACTTAGTCTCTTCTCCTCAACTTGCAAGTAGTTGGATGTAGAGAAAGAGAAATAGAGAGTTAAAACAGAGAAAAAATGACATTAATAAAAAGAGAGAAGTTGAGTTGGTGGGGATAGGTGGGTGGAGCTTAAATAAGATAGAGAAAATAAGTTTTTTCAACTCTTTATCCGAATGGGGCATTAAAAAAAAGAGAAAGTGGGATTTAAAAAAGAGGGTGGGGATGTAGGGTGCATTGGAATGGGGTGAGAAGTTAAATAACAGTGGGTTGGTGGGAGATTAAATAAGAGAAAGAAAAGGTTAGGGAATTAAAAACAAGAGAATGGGAAGGGTAAGATTCGGTCCGATTGTTTCAGATGTGTAAAAAACAAAAATCGAAATCGAACCAAACCAACTCGGTTCAGTTCGGTTTTCTAATGTTAGGTTTCAATTTTTCTCGGTTCAAGTTTGTTCAGTTATATTTTGGTTCAGTTCGGCTAGTTCGATCAATTTTCAGGAACCAATTAACATCCCTAATCTCACATCCTTTCTTCATGTAAATATTATTTTAATTTCATTTTAGATGATTATTGTACTTTATTTACATAGTCGATTATTTTTTGCATATGGTGAACCAACCCGTCTCTGCAAAAACAGAAATATGTCTATCATGTACCAATGTTAATTTCTCCTTGGTATCTCATTGGGGATCTTAATGCCATTTTTAGACCTAAGGACAAATTGGGAGGTAATCGGCCTACTTTATCTTCCTTAAATCACCTCTAGACCTTTACCAATGCCCGTGCCCTTTTAGTTTTTCCTCTTAATTGTAACCAATTCACCTGGAATAGAAACGAAAAGACATAAATGGCATCAAAGCAAAACTTGACCGCATTTTAGTGACTACTAATTGGTTGCACATTTTTCCTTCTATTATTGCTCATACAATTCACACCTCTACCTCAGATCATAAAGCATTTTCTCTGCATATACTTGCAGATCTCAATAGGGGACCCAAACCTTTCAATTTTTTTCACATGTGGATCAGAGATCCCAATTATAGAAAACTTTTGACTACTTCCTGGGCTCCTAGAAGACATACATGTCCAAACAATAACTTCCATCTTAAAACCAAAAGTTGAGTTATTGTCTTACTCAATGGAATAAGTATGGTTTAAAAAACATTCAACTCCCCATTCTAGAAACTCAAAGGGCTCTGGATAATCTTTAGAACGAGCTCCCTTCTAAGGACAACGCTTTGTCAATTTCTATGTTGGAAGATAGACTTTCAGAGCTTTTAGTGATGGAAGAACTATTTTGGAAAAACAAGTCTGGTCAATCTTGGCTCAGAGATGGCGATAAAAACACTAAATTCTACCATCTCTCTGCTCTGTTTCGCTACAAAAGGAACTACATCTTCCGTTTCAAGAATGAAAACAACATCTAGCATTTTGACACTTCAGCGGCCAGCGACGTTCTCAATAACTACTTTGCCAATAATTTCACTTCTTCTGCCCCTAACCCTAATTTTGAGATTTTGTCTTTGTTCACTCCTGTCATTAGTAGGGCAGGCAATGATGTTCTTCTTTCTTGTCCTATTGAATCGGGGATTCGTCAGATTGTTTTTTATATGGGTAGTTAAAAAGCACCTGGTCCTGATGGTTTCCATGCATACTTTTTTCAATATTATTGGGATTTTGTGAGGTTGTTCAAAATTTTTTCAACACTTGTTAGATGAATCCTAAGCTCAATGAAACTTTCATTGCTCTCGATCCTAAAGTTGGAAACCCCTTGACTCTGGACAATTTTCGTCCCATTGGGCTCTGTAATGTTATCTATAAGGTTATTTTAGAAAATCTTGGCAAATCGCCTTAAACCATTTTTAGATGACATTATCTACTCCAATCACGGTGCTTTCCTTAAAGGCCGATCAATAGCAGACATTGTTAGCATAGCTCATTAAACCTTTTTTCAGATGAAACACTTTTGAAAAAAAACAAGGCTGGGTGCTGATTGAAATAGACCTCGCTAAAGCCTATGATCGAGTTGAATGTCCCTTCCTACTCCAAATTTTTTATAGCCTTGGTTTCACCTCTGAATGGATTCAAATGATTGAGCAATGCATTTCCACTACCACTCTTCAAGTTATGCTCACTGGTTCTCATTTCCTTCATATCAAACCTTCTAGGGGCATTCGGCAAGGAGACCTATATCTCCTTATTTGTTCATTCTTGTTGCCAAATCCCTTTTCCCATCTCCTCACTCATGCAGAATCTGAAGGAACCCTCAAAAGAATTCTTATATAAAGACAATTCTCGTCTATCATCCACTTTCTCTATACAGATGACCTCATGATCTTCTGTCGAGCCTCGCTGGCTGAAGTTCACTCAGTCAAGGATATCCTAACAAATATTGTTCTGCATCAGGGAAAAATATCAATTTTGATAAATCCTTGGTTTACTATAGCTCAAATGTTCACCCTAGACAGGCTAAGATGATCAACAAGATCTTGGGATCCAAACATTTTAACCCTAGGGACAAATACCTTGGATCCCCTTTGCTCTTCTCCAAAAAAAAAGCCAATGACTTCCAATTTCTCTTAGAAAAAATCAATGCCAAACTCTTAAGCTAGAAATATAGAGTGCTCTCTCAGGCTGGCCGTACGATCATGATCAAAACGGTCATCAACTCGATCCCAATTTATAGTATACAAACTTTCCTTCTTCCTGTCTCTATTTCCATAACAACTGATAACCTTGCCCGAAGTTTTTGGTGGAATGGGACAACTGACAGTAAAGCTAAGCATTTGTGCACTTGCGATCGAATCTCACAGCCTCACAACATGGGTGGTCTTAATATTCCCCCACCAGAATAAACAAAATCGGGCTCTAATGACTAAAAGCATTTGGCAAGAGGTCTCCCCCCTACCAATGCACGTGTCCAACAACTTAAAGCTTTGTACTTTCGTTCCAAGAACATATCTCAAATATCTAAATCCTCTTCAATTGTATCATTCTCTTGGAGAGGCAATCTCTCAGCTCTTGCCAAGATTAAGCGTAATTTTGTTTGGCAAGCGTTTATTGGTGAATCTATTGACTTTTTTGGAAAGATTATTTGGTCAAGCCTCAATTGGTTTTAACTGATTGCGTTCCTAATTTCCAGGACCAGAGCATGCCTACCAGGATCCCGGATCTCTAGATCACTGGGATTCAGCTCTCATTAACTCTCTTTTTCCTTCCCTAGTTGCTAAAGACATTCTGGACATCATGATTAGGCCTTCTAAAAGTATTGATACGCTTATCTGGCTTCCAGACAAAAAAGTATTTTTTCAATAAAAAAACACTACCAAGGCATTCATAACTAAACAGTTTGAATCCTCTACTTCTTCTTCTAATGCCAATATATTAAATCCCAAGATTCTCAAGGAATTGTGGCGAATTAAAACGCCTCCTAGTGCGTTATTCCTTCTTTGGAAGATAAGCCAAAACATTCTTCCTATAATGACCAATCTGTAAATGCTTCACACCCCAAATTAAAGATTGTTGTATTTTCTGTAATTACCACACAGAGGATGTTACCCATCTCTTATTTCTTTGCCCCGTCATTCACCAATTGTCGCAGATCTCACCTACCTCGATTGATTGGCACAATGATAACTTTCCTAGGCAAACTACTCCTCATTTTCTCAATTTCATGTGGGATACTACAAACATGCACAAAGATATCAAGGATGAAATGCTTGCCCAATTCACCGCCTTTCTCCTTATTGTTTGGAAGACTCGAAACAGTTGGGTTTTCAATAATACCAAAATTTTCCCTCAACAGTTCCTATCTTCTTTTCACCATATTTGGAAATTTTGAAAACACAAATGGTTTCCAACAAGTACAAATTTCCCAAGTCACCAACACCTTCTATTCACTCGAGATGTTAATAAAATGGAATCCGTTCACCATGTCCTTGTCATAGTAGTCACCGACTCTTAGTCACACCAAGCGTCCACTACTCCCTTTAAGTCAGACTTGCCCTCATCACATAGTTCTCTCACAGAGTTAAACATCACAAGGGTAAAGCTTATTCATGTTCAAATCCAAATAGCCATGAATCATCCTCTTAATTCTAGATCCCTACAGCTAAGACACATTCCCCACCACCATGATCCAGGTACAATTGTTGTTACTTATGATGCCAACTTCTTTGCCTCATCCCAACAAGGTGCTATCAGTATTTCTGCGGTCAATCTCCAAGGTAAGATTATTGTTCAGGTGGCATGCCCCATTGGAGGAAAAGTAATGGACAATACGATGGCTGAGTGTCATGCATCTGACGCGGCTTTGCTTTTAATCCAAGCACAACAATGGAGAACATGTTTCTTGTTTGGCAACTTCAGACAACTTATTTCCAGTATATATGCTGATTTACAACACTCTCGAAAGGACATGGATTGGATTTGGCAGCCTCTGATCACCAACATTCAAAGAATACTTACTTTTCATTCACTTTGGTTTTGTAATGTTATTAATAGAGAACTCAATTATGAGACTCACAAACTAGCTACTACGGCAGGACATCAGTATTGTAACCGAAATTGTTAATTTTATATGCAATATGCTTTTATCAAAAAAAAAAAAAGGTTCTCCTCCTCAACTCAAACTTAACTATTAAATACTTTCCTCTCTAGAGAAAAATATTGTTATGGGGATTGAATTCGAAAAGAGCAAGCGTCTCGCTCTCGCTAATTGTTTGTCTGTCTAGGGAGAAACAGATCCTACCGCAGTCAAAACAAGCATGTATGTGATTCTGACTATCGTGTTGCAGCCTCAATGGGCTTGAAATCATCATATCTCTTACATTCTAAAACACTTCTAAAATTCCTTATTCACTTGTTCACTTAATAAAACCATATTTCCCACTATTTTTCAATCATCAATTCTCTATCTTCTTCAAAAACTTCACGCACTATCATCTCTTCAGGTCTTCACCAATTCGACTTCTGCACTGGTAAATTCATTTACGAGACCCCATTTCCTCCCGATCCGTGTTTCGTCAAGTTTCACATCACAATAAGTTTTTTTTATTCAACTAACCAGCACAAGGAACGTATGTGAACCATGGATAACTGTTGTGGTGGCCGATGACACTCTGATGCTAATGTAAAAAAGGAATCTAAGGAAGGTGTAATGTTGTAAACATGGATTTTGTAGCGTACCTTAGCTTACCAACCTCATGTCTTATTTATAGTGTTAGAGTCCTGGTTCGACCAGGTCATCGGTGGCGTAGTTTAGGGAAAATATATTCGTGGAGATCCTTTTCTAATTAGGAGTTGTGCTTTGAAGGGAAATTTCCCTGTTAGACTTATGCTCCTAGATACGCAGGAGATAGTTCTCAATCAGAGTGTTGTCCATAGAAAGAAGTTTCCATCTACAACATATACTCTGGTATTTGCTTTCTAGTTGGAAGCAGAGTGTTGTTGTCTTGCCTGTCCGAAACTGATCCCCGAGATACTTGCCTTAATAGATCTTATGGGTATTGGGGATGGCTATGAGATGTGTGGGCTTCGCAGGCTATAATGATTTGGGTCCGTCTAGCGGGCTGCATTGTGCAGGCTTGAAACCGTTTGGGCCGGATCAAAGTTGGGCTGACGTTTGGGCCTGTTATTTCTCAAGATTATCATGACATGTGTATGGTGTAGAAGAGATGATGTTTTGGTGTATCATCAGGTACTCCTCTGGATTTAGTGGGCCTTCGTTTCAGTTCACTAAGTCACTTCTTGAAAAGATACGCCAGTCATGATGATTGAGTCTAAAACGTTACTAGAGCGACGCGCTTCATGAATTAAGCGTGCGTCAATTCAGTGGAAAAGTGGCGGGAAACCAATCCCTATTTAGATCTCCCTTTCTGCAGAGATTGACTCTTCCATTTCTTTGTTTTTAAAGATTTCGTTCTGTTCGTCTTTTAATTGAAAGTTTGTTCACCTTTTTCATAGCTCGCTAAAATTATCTTGAAAATGAGCTTCTAGCCAAGGGCCTCCAGTTATTTGAAGATAGGTAGGTTTCCGATTCGGGCCTTTCCGATATCCAACAGACATTTGGGATCCCTGAGAACCTGCCATTCTATACCCTGAGTGATGATCAGACGCCGATGTTTCCTCCAAAAGGGTTCATCGGTTTGCATCATAAGATACTTCAAATTAGAGTTTGTTTTCTTGTTCTTGATGAGATCTGAGGTTTCCTGGATTTTCTTGGAATCTCTCCTACCCAGTTGGTACCTAATGGGTACAGGATTATCCTTCTCATATTGATCAGGGAGAAGGATGCTAGTGTTCGCGTGACTTCAAGGGTGATCCAGTTGTTGAGTTCCTCTCGGCTGAATGATCATGTTGTTTGCAAGATGATGTCGCTGGCTTGCTTTGGGAAGTTTTCAGATGACTTCAAATTCTTGCAGAAATAATGTTTCTTGGCTCCTTCGGATTCAAAGTACTTCAAGTTCAAGGGTCGTTTGCTTGAGCGGGAATTCAAGCCACTTCATAAGTATAGTTTCACCCTTCGATTCTTTAGGTTGATTGTATGTTGATTATCGCATGTGTTTTTTTTGTAGGGAGGTTCCCCACTACTCTTCTTACTCCGAAGGAGCAAATCACTATGAAGGAATTTCGTGACATGCCGTGGATGAGGGTGGAGGACTATATCTGTCCTATTAACTTCAGTCACAGTAGATTGTGGGCCAACTTGCACAGATTGTCGAAGGTCAAGTCTGAAGGTGGAGCCATTTTCAGGAAGTCGAAGGCTTCCAGAGTTAAGGCTCCTACCTTGCCCGACACAGAGGGGCTTTCTGAGACACTTGCCTCCTTCATAAGCTCGAAGAGGTCTCGTGTTGGGGTCTACCCGGCTCCCAAACGGTCTGATCCAGTGAGAGATAAGCGGGAACTTGACCAACCCGTCGAGATGATTGTCTTTGTATCTGGTTGGGAAAAAAACCACCTGCGATTAGCAGGGATTTATGATGCGTCGAAGCTGAGTATTGAGCATGCTGAAACTTTGAGTGAGAAGTTGATGTTTTTTGCTATGGTGGCTTCCACTGGTGCTAACCAATCCAGAACCGTTTTACTGGAAGGTTTTGACGAGGATTTGCCAGAGGTCCCAGAGTTCAATTGTTTTTTTGGTGGATCGTTCGATAGTGGTCGTGGTAGCATGGGCCATCCCTCTTGTAGTTCGCATTGTTCCCGATCTCACTTCATGCCACATATCAAGGTAATGGAGGGTCCGTTAGACAATTCATTTCCTTGGAATTTTGCCGAGTCGGCTCACAATAAAGGGTCGGCTACTGGTGACAAAGGGAAGGCCATGGATGAGGGCCTAAGTGCGGTACTGACTACAAAAGGTGATGCTGGCATGATTCCACATTCGGGAGAGATCCATTCGGATGCGCGGATGAGTTTGTTTGCTTCGGTCATAGTGAAGATGAGCAATAAGGCCTGACACTAGGAGGTTAACGTTGACTATGCTTCGAGGAAGTATATAAGCAGACGCTATAGCTGGTTGGCAAACTGCACTCCAAAACTGGAGAAGGGTGCATTGGAGGAGCGGATAAGGGGTTGAAGCACCTTATGTTGGGAATGTCCCAATTGAGCCTGGTAGTCGTTACTGGGAAGAAATTTGAGGCGGCTCGTGAAAGGGTGTACACCATGGAGCGTGTCTTCTCGACTATGCAGAAGCCGTATTTCGATGCACTTTTTGAGATTGAGTCACTGAAAAAGAAGATTGAGAAGAGAAGGCTGAGACAGTCAGCCATTGATGTTGAAACTCAGAAGGTTCGTCTGGAAGCTTTTGAGTCTAATTTAATAGAGGCGGTGTTCACAAGGGATAGATTTAGACAAGAGTTGAACCTGGCGTTCCATGATTTGGAAGTTGCACAGGAAGTTACAGCTAAGATGTGTTCTGAATTATAGTATTTTGTTGAGGAGAGCACCATGAAGGAGTATGAATGGGTTGCCCAGAGACGACAGTTAGAGGCCAACGTGGAATTTAATGCTTGGGAAGCAAGAAAGGTTAGGGACCAACTTCTCCTGGAGCAACATGAGCTTAGAGCAGTTAAGAGTAGCCTAATTACGGAGCAGTCTCAGGTTGATACGCTGACAAGCAAGTTGGAGCTATTGGAGAGTGAACTTGCTAAAGCAAAGGCATGCAAGGAAGAACTTCTCAAGGCACAAGGCAAGTGTGAATTCCGTTGGGTCGTGCATGGGAGATTAGAACTGCTGGCGCCGATGAAAGAAAATCATCCGGAATAGGACCTTGCTTATTATAAGAAGATGTCTTACGCTGATTTCAGAATGGTCACTGAGTCATCAGAAGAAGATGGCGATCCGGATCATATTGCTTAGATTGAGGCACGTACAGATGCAAATCCTGCTCCTTCCCTGCCAAGCTTAGTTCCCCCGTATTTGTACTCCTTCCTGATAAGGAATAGATTTTGTACATTTGCCCTTTTTGTCTCAATGGTGATACAATTATTATATCATTTTGTTTGTGAAAATGTGTAAAATTGTTACGTGGATTGTTACACTTCAAAAGTGATATTGTTTTTGGGGTTGTTAAAAAAATGCCAATTTAGTGTAGTGACTTTAACTGATCAATCTCCAATGTTCCAAGCTCTTGACACCTTCCACACTGCAATTGCGTCTACTCTATACTCTGTCATGTTCACAACACTTATAATCCTCGCAAATGTCATAATTTATGGTATTTATTACCTACTTATGATGGAAATCACATTAGTGAAGGAATTAAACTTTCATGGTTTAAAACTTGGTTTAAGCTAAAACCCCACAACTATTAAGTGGAGACACATTTGTGATACCAAAAGTGGGTTTTTTCAAGTTTGGATTTTTTTTTAGTCAGTTTGCTGGTTCCTTGGTCAAGATTATGAGTCTGATCAGCTGAAAACCACAGTCAACAGTTTGGTAATTTAACTATCTCGTTCTAAAGTTCAAATAAAAATAGTCAATAAATCACTGCTCTTGCGTATTCTCACCCTGCTAGCAACTTATTCCAGGATTGGGATGGCCAAAGTGGAGCCAGCATTGTCTCTGAGATATGTGGTTTCGTTGTTCTCCTCTCTGGAACCATCTTATTGCTTGTCACTAAAGATTAAGATAGAAGTTATTCTTTTAGAGGTATTTTATCCTTCCCTTTACAACTTGGTTTAATTTTAAACTGTGACCATTCTTAAGAACTAGACCAGTATAGAGATTTTTGATATAATGCAGGTAGCAGCTACACACCCCTATATCTCTCACACTATCTTTCAAGCAGTGACGGAGCCAGGGTTTTTGTTTGATGAGGGCAGAGTGATGAATCATAGTTATATAATGATTATTACGTTAACATAATTTTTGTTAAAATTTAAACAATACATAAATATATACAAAACGCCAATTGCTAAATAAAATTCCATCTAATTTATAGGAGAGAAAAATGGATCCAACAAGTTACTTTCTAGTAGTATAAAAGATAAATATATTGAAGACAAATCAAATTCATGTATAAAGTTAATGGCAAAAAATTAATTTTAAATGTGAAATTATATGTTTACAACAATAATATTGGGTTTTTTGCGATTTTTACTATAAAAATAGTTAATTAGATGAAACCCCAACACTAATCAATACTGCAGCTTCTCCCAGGACTAGTAGTCAACGTCTGTTGGCTATCAAAATGCTCACGTTAATCATCAAAATGCCCTTTAAACAATAACCCACATATAAATCTCGAGATACAAATATGTATCTTGAGGAAAAACTATTAGATCAAAATTTTCATGTATATCCAGAAAAATTCTATAAAGAAATACAAAACAAGACCTCGATATATGAATTAATTCGAGAAAATACTTGAACAAGTTTTCTTCCTCAAAACAAACAAAAAAGGTTGGGGTTGCCAATGGTTGGTGACGATGTGGGGAAATGAAAATAAATTATACAGAGAGGGAAGGAGAAGAAGTGGGGAGGAGATGGGCAGTTGTTGGTACGCAGTAAATAGATAAAGGGAGCAGAAAAGAAGAAAATGGCAGGGCAGAGTCATCGGGGTCACAAAGAATAGAGGGAGAGAGGAAGGCGTGGAGCGGGATGAGGTCGTCAGTGTCGCAGATAACAAATGGAGAGAAAAGGATGGGGCGAGACGAGATCTTCGGATTCACAGGATCGGCAAAATAATAATAATAATAATAATAATAATAATAATAATAATAATAATAATAATAATCAAAAGTGTTTGGGGGGCACATGCCCCCACTTTACCCCCTAGATTCGTGCCTGTTTCCAGGTTTTCTAACGGAAATGGAGATTATTTCAAGAATGACGAGCAAGAAGCCACTTCAGAAGATACTCACTGGTAGCTATTTACTGATGGGTTGCTCATTGGAACCCACTGAATCAAATTATAGGGTCATGTGGGATACCCCAGAAGAGATGGCAGGGCAGTGATACCCATTGACGAATTCTAGTAATACTTTGAGCCCCTTTGAATTTGAAAGCTTAAAGGTATTGTCACATTGGTGTTGTCTCATCATGTTTTCTACTTTGATTAGCTTTGGGGTGAGCTCATGGGCATACCATAGTTGCTAGAATTTGCGATGATTCCTACTTGTGAGTTTTCAGTGGTTGCTGGTTTAGTGGGTGATTTGTTTAATTTGTTCGAGTTATGTGAGAAGTCGATCGTATCACATGGCACGTGTAGAGATCTAGATTACTGTAAAGAGGATTTTGTGAGGTTTTCTTAAAAGCATCTGCAGCTTGCGTCTTTATGCATTCAAAATAAGAAAAAGTTGGCAGGTGGACGCGTGTGTATCTGTTGTGTAGAACAACGACAAAGGATGTCTGCTGAATGAAACATTAGAAGATGATTAATGATGTTCAAATTACAAACATTTTGTGTAGATGCTCAACTTACAGTTTCAGGATTTAGATAGATTTTGTTTATATCAATATTACTTTTAGATTAGCTGCAAAAGTATATATTTTTTTTAAATTTTACAAAACTTGTTGGCGGATAATATTCAAGTCTCGGTAGATAATGGGCGAAATTTTATGCAGTTAAGTTCCTGACAGGGTTCCTGACAGATACATATGTCAACATTCCCAGCGGATATATGTGTCGTCCATTATGGAGTGCATGTGTATATATGTTTCATCGCCAAAGGTGTATTGGCTGGGTTGGTAGAGGTGTGACGGATGGAATCACATGTCACGAGTTCGAACCTGGTTAGCGGCATGGGATGGGGAGGGTTATATGTGTGTGTGTCGCCCAATCATTTTCTCTCTTAGTTATAAGCACCACAAATAAAACTTTTTTGTCCTTTATATTTGCCACTAAGGTTCTTGGCGGATATCTTATTTATTTAATTTTTTAATTTTTTTAAGATTTGAATTTATTACTAGCGGATTAAGGGAGTTATCCGCCGAGATAATCCCAATCTCGACGCTAGTATTGTCGGTGATAATTATATACACCAGTGCAACATTTTTTTGGCGGATATATGTTTTCTTGCATTGGGAATATGCCTTTAATTTCATATATCATCCGCCAAAATTGCCCCTTTTTGTAGTAGTGAGGGTGAGGTTTTATGCCCCATCTGGCGTAAAGCTTTTGACCAAGTAAGTCCCTCCTCAGTGGAGGCTTAAAAAGGAATTTACACAATTACCTTAACAATTAATTTTGAGAATTTTTTATTTTTATTTTTGTATGTATTTCAGTGGCTCAGGTAATTATGATAACAACATTTGGTATTCAAATTCAATGTCTATAGTAAAGGCTTTCATTAGTTCATTAAAAGATAAATTGAAGGAGCTAGAAAAGAAGACATAAAAAGGGAAATATTTAGCATGACAAGAAACTAAAAAGTCTCTTCATTTCATCTATAGAAAACACTCATTTCTTCTTTTGTTATCCCTTCCTTTTTTCGGCTCAATACCATGTACACACACTTTGGAAGTCCACCATATATCTTCAAATCCTTCCCCTTCAAATCTAACATCTAAGGAATCTACTAATTTACCTTTCATGTGCCCATCTCCCTTGCTGTGTTGCATCCAGCTTTGCCTGCCTGTAGATCCATTAACCATGCATGCACACATCAAATCCTTACAAAAAATATACTAAGTTCAGGCCCATTGTTCCCTTCCGGACTCAACATGTAAAGAGTTTCTGAATCCTTGGAACCCACAACATGCTCAAAATGAGCTCGCATGTATGCTAATTCACCATCTGGCCCATCCACCTCGGAGTTCCCAGGTAGAACTCCAGCGCCCATTGAAACCATTTTGAGGAGCTCCATTATGTTGAGGTCCTCTTCTGTAGCTTCTCTTTTGACACCATACCCATTTTTCTTTCCATTGCAATACATTGACCATAATGGCTCCTCTAAGAGCTTCATCTTGTCTTTCTCTGGTCTCTTCTCAGCCTCGAGAGCAATTCTTACCATTCCTGAACTCATCTCCTTTTGTAACACATTAGTCTGCATGGCCAATTCCACAACTAATGTAGGTAGAGTCCTAGGATTTTCTTGCACTGATAAGCTCACCCTACCTTTTCGATAACCAAATAAAGTTCCTGTCACACGTGAGCCTGAAGGGCTGCGATGGCTATCTGGAAATCCACCACGAATTGTTGGTAGCTTGCACATGGGTGTCATGATAGGAAATGAACGAAAAACAGATCGAAAGACACGGAAGACCTTTCCAGAGCTTTTCTTCTTCTTCTGAGATGGTTGTATTAGAGATACTGGCTTTGGTGGTGGTGGTGGCGGCGGCGACGGTACTACCTCGTCTGGCTCCCCCATTACTTTGTCACTTAGAACCTAACAAAAGGAGGAAGCCATGAGAGAGAGAGAGAGAGGAAACAGGAGATGGAGACAGAAAGAAGAGCGAGAGAGAGAGAGAGAGAACTGGAGAGACAGTTTTCTTAGTTATGTCAGTTAGGATTGTGAGGGTCGGGCTGTGTTCCCGGACCCAAATTTGTTGGCAAATTAAAAATTTGAATTTCCCAATTAAATTAAACAAAACAAAAAATGAACCCCAGAAAGAGATTTATATAGGTTGATTTGCCGGATATAGAAAGGAACAGCCTTAGCCAGCAATATATGTTAGCTAGCTTCCGTTCATGAACAATAGCGTCCCTCTTTTTGGGGGGCAAGTAACAGATCCATTCTATGTTTGAACAGTCCGGCGGGCTTGCTTGTATTTCGCTTTAGAAAAGATAAGGATTAGTTTAATAGGGATACTAAACTCCCAAATTTTTTTTTAAGGTAATTCTAAATACGAAAATGCCATGAAACTATGTTTTTCTTCTAAATAAACAAAAAAAAAAAACCCATCTCTTACCAGAAAAATCCCATACTAACAAACATAACCCATGCCACAAACCACTTATTTGGTCAATCCAAAATCGTTTTTTTTTTTTCCACTTCTCTAAAGTGGTGAAAATACTTTGCTCCTGTATGGTTGTACCATCATGATAGGTCACGAATAATAGGTGATGGCCATTAATACTCGGCCACATGACAGGTATATCAACGTTTATAAAATTTTCAATAGTAATACTAGCTACTTTGTCCATGCCAAGCATGGGCATTTTTATTTTTACTCGGGCTAATTTAATTCTAAGAAATTATAAATTATGGTACTTTGTAATGTTTTTAAATGTATTTAGTAAAAAGTAATAACAATATTTAAGCCAATGACATGACAGATCAATGGTTAAAGCTTAGCGGATGGTACCACTAGGTCATGGATTCGAATCCAGTCGACGATGTGTGTTGACTAGTTATAGTCTTTGATTATTAATGGTGTGTTGACTAGTTTTGTTCTTTGATTACAAATGGGTTTGGAGGAAGAAGATAATTCTACACAAAAATTCGTAGTTGCTTATGCCTCAAGATTTACATTATATTTTTTAGAATTAAAATTGTTTAAATTGTAATTTTCTTTTGGTGGCAAACCATAGTTAACAATTTGAGCCTTAAAAAATTAGTACTTATTAGCCATTCCACCAACTCTAATCACTAAATCGTCTATTTTTCATAAATGAAGGTGTTCAAAGTCATTTTTCATAAAAAAATAAAAAATGAATTCAGTATGACATAAACAAATGTATAAACAAAAATATGACTTGGACCCTTATTGTATGATGATGCGGCTTAATACGCTCATGTGTCACTTTTCTCTATAGAGAGTAGTTAGCTACGTAGGAAAGAGACTTTGTTTCTGATTTAATATTATAGTATATATATATATATATCACTGAACTTTACTTCGCATTATAAATCTTTTTCCCATTTAGAACATTTTTTCTTAATCAACAAAATACTAACTTGCATTAAACCAAAATAAAATCCAAATCAAGAGTATCTCCTGCATTATAGAGGTTAAGATATCTTGTACTACTATTACAACAACCTGCATATACAGATGCAGCTAGATGACGTGCTGCTGTATTACAAGAATTTCTTGCATAGAAAGACCTACAGGTAACAAAAGCATCAAGCATTGGGTTCACTCTCTGCTTCCATAACAAGGACTGCAATCAAGAAAGGTGTTATTCTTTGACATTGAGAGCTGACACGAGATTGTTACAATCAGATAGGAAAACCACCTTGTTAACATTCTCGTTTTGCAACTCGTTACATGTCTAGTCGAGTCCCTCCAGGTATGCATGAATCCTTGAATCTGCTCCTGCTGCACACCATCCTTTATTAACCCCTACTATCTTACCTATTGCATCTGTTACATGGAAGCTAAAGTTCCCTTCACATTTGCCCCTATTGAAAACAACATCTGTGATTATGAATCTACACTCAAGAAATCTGGCATTAGTTAGCGAACTTATATGTGACACTTCGAAAGTTTTCATCGATTTCGAGTTTACCTAAGGAAGATTGATAAATCGTCACATATTTCTTCAAGTGAAATTTTGGTTCTTGGATACATAAACATTTTGCAATCATCACACAATAGAAAGAGGGAAAATTGGTGCCTAAATGATATACATTTGATGAAAAAAATTAATACCGCCTATCATTTCATCGAAAGCCCAATCCAACGGTGAAGTAATAAAAAATAAATAAAAAGTGCAAGAATGAGGAAATAAAATCTTCCTCATATGAACAAAAACTTTTTTTATCCCACAAACCTAAATCCCACGTGTATTCCTCTTCGCAATCATCTCTTTTAATCATTGCCACTGCAACAACACTTTGAAGAGGTGATCCTCCTCTTTTCTTCTACAAAGAAAGACGAATTCTATAAAGCACGCACACACACAGAGCGCCAAAACCCTATCTCTCTTCTCCTCTTCATCTGATCTCATTTTCTCATCGTCTCTTTTCCATCATCGATTTCCCGAGTCTTGGTGAACAAAGGGCACGTTTGGGTATAAGGGGATAATCCTTGCAACTCGCGTGATTCGAGGGATTTTGAGTTGTTCTGTATGGGCTTGTTCAATGTGAGTTTTTTTTTTTTGAGGTGATTTTTGTGTCTATGTAGACCCAATTGACGAAAAGTTAATCGCATCAAAACTAGTCATCATTTTATCAAGTAGCAATATTTGTTTCCATTTGTTGTTGGAAACTTTACTTGCACAATCTCTGAATTGAGCCGAACTGCAAATTTTCTTTAGGTGATTAAGCACTACAACAAATGTAGGTTTTCATGATTTAGATTTTATGACTTGCATAAGATGCGTGTCTTATTTAAGGACTTATTTAAAATGCACGTCATAAACCATGTCAGCATAGAAAAAAATGACTTGCACTGTTGGGACGTCCTAAAAACAAGTCATGATAGCTCTAAAAATGAAATTGTGGAAATAAAGCCTGATCCATCCTAAAACAAAACATGAGAATGTGAAAAAGGAGAAGTGGAGAAGTGAAAGAAGGGCAAGGGAGTGGTCTTAGGTTCTGGTCTTCATTGCGATTGTAATCGAGTTGGGAAATGGCATGACTAAGTGATACACTGCAGAAGTAGATTGGGATCTTTCTTGTTGTGTTGTTGTTCGTTGTTATGGTGGTTAAGAAGAAAGAAGAAATTCAAGTTGGGGTTTTAGTTAGAGGGCAAGCAAATAGAGTGGCTATTGAATGGGTTTGGAGCTGTAATTTGATTGGGAGTTAGGGAGAGTTTGAGCTTCATACCTAGGTTTCTTCAATTTGCTCAGCTGCTTACCCAATTCAGTGAGACCAATCTGTCTCTTGTTCTTCAACTCTCCAAAATCATGTTGTTTATTTGATCAACACTCAAATGTGAGAGTGAGTTTCATCAGTTTGAAATTTTCTATTTTAATTGAAATTGCTTATTTTATTGTATTTCTGCTTTTGATCTGCATTTTTATTTTTGAAGAGGTAAAAATTTATGTAATTTCTTGTAGAGCCATACTTTTTTTTTTTTTTTTTTTTTTTTCATTCAACAATTTCCAGGTTCTCTTGAGCTTTAGTTTCAAAAGGATATTTAATGTAGTAGTGGACTAATCGGTTCTTCTATGGAACAATTTATAGTTCTCTTTTATTTTCAAATGGGTCTCTTAGAAATGTCTACTTTAATGCATGGAGCAACAATTTAGGAATCAGACACTTGCTCTATTTATTGTTCTCGCTAAATTTATTATTTATTTCTCTACATCTGTTTATTGTGCTAAGACACTACATCAAATTGGCACTTTTGTAACAACTCTCAAAACAGTATCACTTTTGAGATGTTACAATTCACCAAACAATTTCAAATCAAAACTAAATTTAGTCAAAAAATTAAAAACAGTAACACAAAAAAAATGATACAATAAGTTGAATCACCATGAATAGTATCACTTTTATAATCATACTCTTCATGATGATACTATTACTGTATCATTTTGTTTGTGAAAATATGTAAAGTTGTTAGGTGAATTGTTACACTTCAAAAATGATACTGTTTTGGAGGTTGTTCCAAAAATGCCAATATGATGTAGTGAGAGTTTAAATTTGTTTTCATTATATCTTAACAATTTGAATAGAATCAGTGATACTACTTCAGTTCTACTTGTTACATAAGCGACAGTGTGATGGAGTTTGGATGTACAATTTTTGCTTGGCCTTTTGATTCATGGGAAAGCAGGGGTCTACATTTTGACTATTGAGTTTGGTTGCACAACTTTGTTTGTCCCATAGGCTCCTCTTTCATTGTAAAAATGTATAACCCCTGCTCCTCCATGAATCAAAAGGAAATACAATTTTTTCATGAAAATATCTCTCCCAAGTTTTCAGCCCACAGAAGAGAGAAGCAGGAACAACTGCACAACAATAGTTACTTAGCACTTCGTTTTGTGTTATTTTTAATGTTACGTATGCTTTTGTAAGAAAAGCTACCAATATATGCATTTTCGTCTTCTTTCATTTCATTGTGTGTTATCTTTATAATACATGTTGGTAGATTTATCCCTTTAAAATGATCTTCTTGTGTTTCTCCCCTTTAAATGCTCCCTATTTTCCTTCGTATGCATGTCTTCTTCTCCTTCTTCACAGCATCTGCCTCTACTTTCATGAATGAAAATTATTCTCTAGTTGTTTATTTCTTTTCTTACTAGTTTCCTTGTATTATTTGTTGGATCTTATTAGTTCTTTTACTACCTCTTTTATGTGAATGATGTTACCCGTTTAACATGTGTTTCGGGGTTCTTAATGTTGGGATTTAACCAACTATGTGAATGAAAAAGAAGATAAGGAAAACAAGATAGAGTGTAATCTCTTGATAAAACTAGAACTCTGATGTGTAGAGAACTCACTTTATTTACATTGCTTGAAACCAAATAATACATGAGTTTAAATAGGACTCACATGACCACTACCAAAAGACACTTAGTAATACTAAAAAACACACTGGAACACCAAAAGACACATCTCTTCTAGAACTAGTCTAGATTAATCTCTAACATCCTTCCTTAAGCTAGACTATCACCATTACAAGCTTCTTCTTCAACTTGTTGAATGTGTCGGTCTTCAAAGCTTTAGTGAAAACATCGGCAACTTGATCTTGAGATCTGCAAAATTTCACACTGATATGTCCCTCCTTAACCAAGTCTCGAATGAAATGATATTTGATCCTTATATGCTTGCTTTTGCCATGAAAAACCGGATTCTTTGTAAGTGAAATAGCCGAACTGTTATCACAAAACAGTGTAGGAGAACTAACAGGTCCATGCTTGAGTTCACTCAAAACCCAAATCAACCAAAGTGCTTGACAATATGCAAAAGCCAGTGAGACATATTCAGACTCGGTTGTAGAGAGAGTCACAATAGCTTGCTTTTTAGATGCCCATGAGATTGCGCCGGAACAATATTAAAGACATATCCGGAAGTGCTTTTACTATCATCAACACTTCCTCACCAATCACTATCACAATAACCCACCAAACTTGGTTCTTCAACTTTCGTGAATTGAATGCCTTCATGAATTGTTCCACTCACATACCTTAAGACTCTTTTTCCATCTTCCCAATGATTTTGCCTAGGAGATTCCATGAATCTACTAAGCATACTCACTGCAAACATAAGATCGGGTCTAGTGGAAGTCAAGTACATAAGACTACCAACAAGACTTTTATAAAGTGTTCCATCAACATGCCTATTGTCTTAACATTTTCTTAGCTTCAAACCAGCCTCCATAGGTGTGCTAATTGGTAGTGTGCCCTCCATTCTAAACTTTCTTAATAAAGCTTTTGCATACTTCTGTTGAGTGATGATGATCTCATCTCTTTTTTGTTTAACTTCAATGCCCAAGAAATAATGGAGCAGTCCCATGTCGGTCATTTCGAACTCATTCATCATAGCTTTCTTGAAATCTTCATTCATACTTGAACAACTTCCGGTGAATATTAAATCATCAACATATAAGCATACTATCAAAAACTCACCATGAGATCCTTCCTTGGTGTATAGAGTATGTTCAAATGGACATCTTTTAAAACCATTCTTCAAAAAATAGCCATCAATACGACTATACCATGCCCTTGGTGCTTGTTTAAGCCCATATAAGGCTTTTTTTAAATGACATACTTTCTTTTCTTCTCCAATAGTCACATAACCAGGTGGTTGAGTTATATAAACTTCCTCCTCAAGAAAGCCATTCAAGAATGCCGATTTGACATCCATTTGATAGACTTTCCATTCTCTTTTAGCTGCCAATGCAAGTACTGTTCGAATTGTTTCAAGGTGAGCCATGGCTGCAAATACTTCTTGGAAATCAACACCATACTTTTGTTTATAGCCTTTCACCACCAAGCGTATTTTGTGCTTATCAACCTCGCCTTTTGAGTACAATTTTGTTTTGTAAACCCACTTCACATCAAGGGGTTTCTTGTCATTTGGGAGATCAACAAGTTCCCAAGTCTTGTTTCTTTGAATAACATCAATTTCATTATCCATTGCAAGCTTCCATTTCTCATCTTTAGAAGCCTCTTCAAACATGATTGGATCGACATCAACAAACAAAGCAAAATTAACCAAATCATCATCCAAATTGGCCAAATCGTCATACAAATTGCGACTTGTTTGTTCATAAAGATCTTGGATACTCCTTGTCTTCTTCGAAGGGAACTTGAAGTTGAACTTGAACTTGAACTTGAAGATGAAGAGGGTGATGAAGTAGAATTGGGAGAAGAAGGTGGAACACCAACCTCTTTGTTTTCTTCAATTGGAGCTTCAATTTCTTCTTCGATTTTTATGCAACTTGAATTTGCTTTGGTTGCATTTTCTCTCCAATTCCAAGATTCTCCTTCATTGAACTTCACATCACGGCCTATAATGAGTTTCTTGGTAAGGGGATTGTACAACTTGTATGCCTTGGAACATTCACTATATCCAACAAAAATGCATTTCTCGGACTTGTCATCTAGCTTATTTTTTCTTTCATCCGGTACATGAGAATAGGCAATGCTTCCAAAAATTCTCAAGTGATCAACACTTGGTTTGTGTCCGCTCCAAGCTTCTTGTGGCGTCTTGTCTTGCACACTTTTAGAAGAGGAACAATTCAACAGATAAACAACACATGCTACTGCTTCCGCCCAAAAGGAATTTGGCAATTCCTTGGTCTTCAACATACTTTTAGCCAACTCCATAATTGTGCGATTTTTTCTTTCGGCTACTCCATTTTGTTGTGGGGTACCACGGATTGAAAATTGATGTCGAATACCATGATCTTTTAAGAAATCTCGAAGCCCATGATCAATATATTTGCCCCCTTGATCCGAGCGAAGAGTTTTCAATAGGAAACCACTTTGCTTTTCAACAAAAGCCTTGAAATTTTTGAGACAACCATATACTTTCGATTTTTGTTTTAGAAAGTATATCCAAGTCTTCCTACTATAGTCATCAATGAAGGTAACAAAATAACGATTACCACCAATTGAAGTAGTATGCATTACCCCACAAAGATCGGTGTGCACAAGTTCAAGTGGTTTTGACGCTCTCCATGCCTTCCCACTAGGAAAAGAATTCCTACTATGCTTCCCCAAGACACATCCTTCACATATTGTATCTTGAAGTTGAATTGTAGGCAAGCCCTCCACAAGATTCTTCTTGCCCATAAGAGATAGAGTTTTAAAACTCAAGTGACCATATCGATAATGCCATAGCCAAGACTTGTCTTGAATAGTATAGAAACAAGAATTAATGTTACTTTGGAAAGATAAAGGAAACATTTTGCTTTTGGTCATTCCCACCTTTCCAATGATAACATCATTCTTATCTTTGATCTCACACAAAGCTCCCTTGAAATTTACTTTATACCCCTTCAAAAGAAGTTGCCCAGCACTTAAGAGATTGTGCTTAAGGCCTGGAACATAAAATATATTTGAGATCCGCTTTACTCCTTGCTTGGTTTAGACAAGAATATCACCCCTTCCTTTGACTTGAAGCTTGTTGTCATCTCCGGTTCTAACTTCACTTTGAAATGTCTCATTTATCTCCACAAAGGCCTTCTTGTTCCCGGTCATGTGGTTGCTACAACCACTATCCACGAACCACACATCTTCTAATGAAGCTCCATGAACATTGCATGTAAGGAAAAGATTGTCTTCTTCTTCCTCATGCATAAAATTGGATTCTTTGTTGTCTTCCTTCATCCTCTCTCTACAATATCTCTTGACATGGCCATACATATGACAACGATGGCATTGAATATTTGATAAGGAAGATCTCCTTCTTCCACGATAAGATGAAGACTCACCATCATGAGATTTCTCTTGTCCACCATAATCTCTTCCTCTACAACGAGAAGTGGTTCTTCCACGACCTCTTCCTCTCAAGCCATCTTTAGAGGAATCTCTAAAGGAGACTTGCGCTTGAAAGGCTTGTTCAATAGAACTAGAATCATATTGCTTCATTCGTAGTTCATGGGATTGTAGTGATCTCAATAAAATCTCCACCGACAAAGAAGATAAATCCTTGGATTCTTCAATAGCAACAACACTAGACTCAAATTTTCGAGTCAAACTCCGAAATCACAAGTAGAAGAAGCATCTAAGCATCTCACCCCCTTCAACTAGTACTAATCGCGTTGGAACTCGGAACCCCAGGTTGGCCCATTCTTCCAAATCTCAGTTTCTTTTTCACTCCTGCTCATTATCAACCATTGGGTATCTTTCTAATCAATCACAAAATCAACCAAATGATCACAGCAAGAAATGGGTTTGTTTTTCTGTCGAAACTAATTCGTGGGTTTTGTTTTATTTTTGTTAATAGTTTCTCAACTGGTCTGTTTGGTTGAGTTGGCTCTGTATTCCTTAATTGGGTTGTTTTTTGTTTTATCATAGTGTTGTTCTTTTTCTTTTCATCTTTAATTGTGGTTTGTTTTTCTTCTTGTTTACATGCCCTTGTTGAATTCTTGTTGTTTGTGTTTGTACTATGGTTGTTTGGCTTCATATGAATGAATCATCTCTTTTTCTTAGGGGTTTTCATTTACATCTTCACCATATAAGTCAAATTGCATTGTACAATTCGATCTCCGGTGCTTGCTCTCAATCCACTCTCCTATTCTTGTTGTCTTAGTTTTGGGCTTATACCCAATTTGTACTGAGATGACAGCTCAATGTTTCAGATAAGTGAAGGTCGACCAAATCTTGAAGACAATATATAATGGTTTCTATATCTAGATTGGGTGTTTACTGATGCACTGAGATCATAGTAATTCTCTCAGGAACGGTGCTGACACTTTGTCTTTTATAGAGTCATTGAGAGCATATTCTATTACAGGTATTGGATTTTCACAAAAATTATTTTGTTCAAATGCTGGTCTTGTTTGTTCAATTCAGAAGGTCATTCTGATCTTATAGAAGCTTGGGCCAGTCATGCCTTTTTATTGTCACCTGTTAGTTTGAATTTGTGACTTACTTGAAGGATACTACAATACTCGAGTGGCGAGCAATCTTTCAAAAATGTGGGGGATTTTCACTATATTTCAAATAGTCTATTGCTATACGTCTGTTATGTTATTAGTATTACTGTGGAAATCTGATTTAATTTACCTTAACACTCACGTTTTTATGTGTTCCAGAGCTTGATCACCTTGTTTCAGACCAACAATTATTGGTTAGCACTCTGATTTTGAACTGAAAGGGTTCAATTGAGATAGTAGAATGGAGAGGGAATTTGAACCTGGATCAGTTCCACCTGTGAGACAAGTGGACAAATTCGGGTTCGTAAAGCAAGAAGTAAACTCCCCCGATGGTCAACCCAGGATTAGGTCTGCGATTGATCAAGAGAGGTGGGTTTTTAATTGTTGGAGCTGATAATTATTTCTCAGTTGTTCAAAGTTTCATTTATGTCTACAATAGGAAACGATTTTATGAAATTATCATGTGGTGGTTCTTATTTTATTCCTGTCTATATGCTTTGTTGAATTATTGAAGTGCTGAACAATTGGTATTAGCTTGAAAAAAAATGTCAAACATAATTTTATCGAGTGTGATCATGTTGGTAAGATGCATCATAATTGAAAGAACCTTGTCTTTCTCTTCCTCCATTGAGATGACACCAAAATGTTTCTTCACTTTCCACAAAAATAGATCAGTTCATTCGCATCCCTGAACCAACCATTGTCTTGGGCTCTGAAATCTTTGATCTTGTGTTTTTGTACTTGGACGGGAACATTGTTACCATTGCTTGTATTAAGAGAGTGTTTCGACTTATATATGGTTTTTTGAGATGTAAGCATATGGGCTAGTTTTTCTTAGATTTTGGGTCTATATGATCTTAATTTCTTTTTGATAATCCTGAACCTGTGAGGGTTTTAGGTCTTTTGTATGTTTTCTTTCTTTTCCATTCAAATTATTTACTTTGATTACAATGTATATGTAAGTACAGTAGTAGTATTGTGGCCATGTGGGTAAACTCAATGCAGGGGCATCATCAATGGATGTAGCATTTTGTTTTGTATTTTTTCTGATGTTCGATCTTTATTTATTTTTTTTTTTTTGATGCAGCAACTTGTGATATATGAGACTTCAGCTTCAGAATTGGACATAATTCGTGATTTTCTCGCACTTTTCCTTCGCATATTTTTTTTCAGCAGAGACATGGACCAGGTCAAAGATCCCTATATAATGTACTAAAGGCATATTCTATGTATGATAGGGATTTCGGATATGTTCAGGTCTGACTTCAATCAATTATCTCATTTTAGGTGTTATACTTTATCTTATGTGGAACTTTAACTGTTAAATTTGATATTGACATTCCATGAAATACAGAGAATGGGTTTTTTGGCCGGTCTGTTGCTTCTTTACATGAGCGAAGAAGATGCATTTTGGTTATTAGTTGCTTTGTTGAAAGGGGTTGTTCACTCCCCAATGGAAGGATTATATTTGGTAACTCTCAGAAGCTAGTAATTACATTCTTGAATGCTTCCTTATGTTCCATATCATTGTATCATTTAAAATTTGGAAGAGATGCAGTCACCATCTAGTAACAGACTGAACACAATAGGTTATTTATTGTAGATGATGTCTATGCTTATATTTCTCGCTGCAGTGTTGATGCGTGCTTGTATTCAATTATTACTTAGATCTATACAATAGATGATAAACTAGGCGACAGATGAAATTTTAAGCAAGTACTTTTGCAATTCTTAGAACCAGATAATCATTTGACATTCATACCTTATTCTTTTGTCATAGTAATCAAAATATTCTAAACGAAGTCATGGTATCTCAAATTGTTTTATACTCTGATCATCAGCAGTAAACTCACAACTAAATTTTTTGTGGGATTTTGTTCCTATGTGTAAAGAAACTATCCTTATATGCTTGCCACGTACTTCTCCTAATTTTGACTGTTGGTTGAGGGTTTAAGTATGCATCAAAATAGAAAGCACATCCCCTTTTTATTGTTAAACATTTTGCCTTTTCTGGATGAAGAAAACCCTGCATGTGTTGTTATACTGTTGAACTTCTCTACAAAACAGGGAACCCAATGGCCTAAATCAAACTTCACATTATCTGATTAAGTAAAATTAATGAATATGAGATTAAAGGTAACTAATTTATGTATATCAAATGACCTAAACTATAAGATGAGAAAAACAACTGATTTTGTTTATTTATACAAACATACCTAAACTATAAGATGAGAAAATCAAACCATCTTGTGTGCGAAAGATCCTATGCGCCTCTGGTGATGAAGCCATGTGCTAACTAATGGTTTATCTATGTAAAAAAATATTGTTTTCTTACCTCCCATAATGACTACCTCCCTTGGATTTGCGTGTTGATAAAACACGCATATTCTCTACTGTGTACTTAGAGTGATCCTTGTGTGCTCTTTAATGTAGTTACGGTGTTATGTTGCTTTAGTTATCTTTAATCCCATATTCATTAACTTTAAGATGGCTGGTGTTTAATAGCTTGATATTTTTTTGGAGACTATTCTGCACCACAAATCTCTATATTCATTTGTCCTGCTCTCAAAACTGGTAATTTACGCTTGTGGAGTAGGTGGGATTGCAACTTGTACAACAATACCTGTTTCAGTTCGAGCAACTAGTGAGGGAGCACTTACCCAAGCTTGGAGATCACTTCTTGCAAGAAATGATAAATCCAAGCATGTATGCAGGCCAGTGGTTTATAATTGTTTTCTTTTACTCCTTTCCTTTCCATTTAGCTCTTCGCATCTGGGATGTCTTTCTCTATATTTTCGACAATTGTTGTAGAACCCGTTCTGATTTATTTCAATCTCAGTTAACTATTTTTTTTCTTTTACGTATTATTTCCAGGTAAATCAAAAGATGATGAAATCAACTCTTATCAAAGACCTTTACGGAGAAATTGATCGGCTTAAAGCGGGTAGTGTATGCTTCCGGTTCTGCAGTCTGATTACTCATATTCAAACTATACGACTTCCAATGGTAAGTCATTTTGGATTTGATATGTACATTAATTTTTTGTAGGGATTATGAGTTATGATCCATACCAGCAAACATTCTCTAAACAATTAATGTTACATTTTATCTGGAGGCTGACTTAAAGATTGGGCCATTGAAATTTCTAACCATTATAAGCAGTTTGGGTGGTAAGAGAGATGTGCTACTCCATTTCCTTGTGTAAATGATCTCTATGGTAACAAGTGTGATCTTGCTCATAGAAGAGCTGTGAGCACAGAGGAAGGCGAGCAGGTTGCTAAGGAGCATGGCTTGATTTTCATGGAGGCTTCCGCAAAAACCGCTCAGAATGTTGAAGAGGTAATGGGCCTTATCTCTTGTGATAATTGTCAACATGAACATATTTTGTTATCATAATATGCCAACCTTCTTTCTGTATCTTATAAAAACAATTTTGCGGGCTTTTATAAGCACAGTTGCAACAATCTACAAGAAGATTCAGGACGGTGTCTTTGATGTATCAAATGAGGTTTGTTCACTAAACATTACTTTTGCTGCTAGACTATGAACTTGATTGTTAAGAGAGAAAGAATGGCTCCCTGCTTATGTGATGAAATTTTTTCTCTGATGCAGATTCTTCTTTTAAGTTGCTATTGATTATGTAATTGGCATGTGAAGTTGTCAAAAAATCCTAGCGGAAGAATATGAGTAGATTCCAAAACTCTATTGGAAAATTTCTCCCACACCATCATCAACCTGTGTTTAAGTTGTTCTAATCACAAGTTCCATGAATAGGGGGAATTATTGAGAAAGAAAAGGAATGACGAGAAACATTTGTGGCAACTCCCAAGAAGAAAGAAGAATCAAGTGATGATTCTGATTCTGATGATAGCTCTGATGAAGAGGAGGTAAGTTCTAGCAGTGTCAAATTATTCTTGTGTGTTTTGCATATTTCTCTAATTAGTGCAAGCTAGACATGTATCTTTAATTTTGACTTGTTATTTTTTTTGTTTGTTTCTAATAATCGCTTCACTTATGCAGAAAAAATCAGCAAAGGCATCCATAGCTCCTACCAAGAAAGGAGTTGTCTTGGTCTCCAAAAAGAAAGGCATTCCTGAACCAAATATATTATTACGTTAGTGTTGGTGTGGAATGCTTTGTTTACCTACCATTGGCATAGTGATTTTTTTTACCTCTATTATTTATTCAATCATGTTTATTTTCGGAACATGCAGAAACCTACTGCCACCCAAGCTAAAAAGTTGCCAGTAGCCTCCAAAAAGAAAGATGAGTCAAGTGATGACTCTGAAAGTGAATTTGATGAAGAGGAGGTACATGTTTAATATTCTTTGCTTCAAAGCTTTACTTTTGGATTGGCGTGGCTAAAATGTATATGACTTGATCTGAATTCTCACATATATTCTCAACATGTGTGGAACAAACAACATGAACAAGAAGTAGTTTTCCCCAGACGTTGTTATCAATTTGGATCAGTAAGTGTTATGTATTATTGATGTTATGTTTGTAGTTTTTTTTCTTTACATTTTTATTATTGATGGATGATGAGCTAATTGGGGTGTTGTGGTTAAATGATAGTGGTGACTGACAATCGTCATATCATCGCAGGGACTGGATCATCCCAACTGTTTCAGGCTGCACTTTTTGCACTCTCTACTGCTGATGCTAATGCTGAACAAAAGCAGCCCATGAATGTTGTTTCTGCTATCCCTCACTACTCTGTAAGCCCCTCACTGCTTTAGATGAGCCATTGACTCCTTTATGGTAGTCACGGTGCTACTCATGTTTGTCAGAAAATGTCAGTTGTTTTCCAGGTTTGAAACCCAAGGCTTAGTACATAAATGACTTGTCATATGCTTGTTCGTGTTGTGTAGCTTGTAACATCTCTGTGCCTTCAGGCCATTAAATGGTGAATATTGTGACCCTTTGATGTTTTCTAGTGCCTTATGTGATTTTCTTCTTTCTCCTCTTCCGACCTTAACTAAGGAAATTAGCGGTAGTTTCTTCTTTTTATATTCAACCTGATTATCATAAATTTCAACACTTCAGTATAACACCAAAACTGAGGATTTAGCAATACGAGTAAAAGTGTAATTTTGAGCGCTTACCACATGCATGCTTGAATGTATCTTGCAAAACAAAGAACAAAAACATGATGTTCTGGGAATATTTATGGATTGAACATTTTGAAAAATAGAAATTATGTACAATGTTTATCAGAGCATGGCTGCCACATTGTACCCATATTAATCCAACATGATTACAATGAAGACCTGCAAAAAGCATTTCTGGGAATTTCATTGTATGTCAGACACAATGACCTTCTGTCTGTGTTAGATCGATATAAAATTATCTTTCTTTCACATGTTAGTGAATTTTTAGTTTCAGTTGCATTCGATTCTAGCATTATTTGTAAGCATGTGGTAAAACAAAAAGTCAAGGCGCCTAACTCCAAATCTCAAGAAGGATGGAGTGGCATGCTCTGCACCCTTGCTAAAGAGGTTCCAGTATCAGCTGCACATCGTTTGTCAGACTCTGCACCCTTGCTGAATGATACTCAACATCGTTCCGATTCAAACTTCAGTTATTCACCTGAAGATAACTCTTCTCCATACACTGCTGTAGTAAATGGCGAAAATCTGAAGCATTTAGATCCTGGAATCAAAGAGGATGAAATTGAAGCATTCACAGATAGTCCCGAAGCAGTCTTAGTTAATCTATTGACAAGCATGAGGCATTTACCTCCCGCTATGCATTCAGTGCTTATTGTTATGGCTCTTAGCTGGGTATGTTATAAACTAGTAATTCATTATCTGCTTTTCATTACCCAGATGGTCGTTTTAATGTTTTTATCTCATTAATCTAATCTTGATAGTGTGAGTGATGAAATTGTCATTTGAACTCTTTATCTACATTTATTTCTAATCTTTGAATTATTACTTCACATGCAGCTGTCGTGGTTCCCCTTTTTTCTTTTTGATACAGATTGGATGGGACGAGAGGTTTACCACGGGGATCCAAAAGGAAATGTCACAAATGTCCAAATTTATAATGAGGGTGTCAGAGAAGGTGCATTTGGTTTTCTATTGAATTCAGTAGGAACTCCATAAAATTCAATTACTTGTATAACATACTGAAAAAATAATAGTCATTTCTTATTCGGAATGATACTTATTATGGGTGTTTTTCTTTTTTGACATCTTTTAAGTTATGATATCTTTTTTTTTTCCTTCTCATTAATGGTTTTCTTTTTCCCATTGTTATTAGGTTGTTCTTGGAATCAATTTTTTTCTTATTGAACCAATGTGTCAACGGATGGGTTCAAGACAAGTATGGGCACTGAGCAATTTCATAGTTTTTGCTTGCATGGCATCCATTGCCATCATTAGTTTGTTTTCAGTTGAGGGATATTCTGTTGGAATTCAACATGCGATGTCTTAGAACAAGGCAATCAAGATTGCTGCATTAGCTGTATTTTCAATTCTTGGCTTCCCTCTTGCTGTAAGTCCCAAGAATCCTTTTGCTATCTCCATTTTAAAGCACTTTGACCTGCAAAAGGTTTGTTGATATCACATATACTAAATGTTTGCTGCTATAGATCACCTACAGTGTTCCTTTCTCGGTGACGTCAGAGTTAACTGCTGATTCGGGAGGCGACCAAGGTTTCTTTCAGATTTCGTGCTATTTCATTCGGTTATCTCATTCTGTAATTTCATACTGCTGCGACAGTAAAATTTTGTTGTTCTTAACATTTTTTTTCTATAGGATTGGCTATTGGGGTTTTGATTCTTGCAATTGTTGTTCCTCAGGTACTGTTAGACGTTTCTTTTTTGCCTAGTACAATTCCTTTCCTATTGATATTGCAAGTATAGTTGAAAAGCAATGCTATGAATGATAAAACAAAAACAGAGCAAAAAATTATAAATTGATGTTTATGGGTTTGTAGTAGAGTATTTCTTTGTTGATGTGCATAACTCTCTTTGCCTCCTCTCCGCTCTTAATCTTGTTTGTGTCCTGATTCTTGTACAGATGATTATATCACTCGGAGCACTTCCATGGCTGATATTGGTTCAGAAGTTAAGAGAGAGGTAAATGCTGGCATTGATAGCGTATCACGCTTAATGGAACGTCTTGAAACCAGAGAAAAAAGTGAAGCAACAGAAGCAAATGGAATGCAGATGTTTGTTGATATGGCTGATATGGAGTAAATCTACTATGTTGAAAGTCCATAAAGACCTTCCTAATGCAAATCTTTGAGGTATTCTTCCAAATCCTTTAAGTGAGCACAAAATTACCCTTTTTGTGATTCAAACTAAATGCATATTGGAATTCTACTATGGCTCTATAACCAAATTGGTACTCGTGGGCATTAATACTTAAACTGAACCCAAGGTTTTCTTGCACATGTAGGCTAAACTTAGATATCAATTCTTAGCTACTCATGTCAGACACGGGTAGAAGGACTTGGATTCAGTTAGCTGTTACAAATTTTGAAGGACTCTGTGCCTAAATTCGGTATAGCTGGCACGAAATGCAACCAATGGGCTACTTCTATATTGCAGCAGTCTTAACAATATTTTCTATTCCATATTTCTTGATTTGAGACGGAAAATTTGTTCTGGAAGATATTTTAGCTCAACAATATTATTAATTTCTGTGGCTATTGTAAATATATATATATATATATATATATATATATGCTTTCTTTCACATAACTCAGAGATGGATGCTTTCTGGTATGTATTCATATTATGTCCATTATCTGACAAAGTAAATGGGGAGTTAGTATATATTGTGTTATGTGGCTTTAGTGATTATTTTATGGATTAATGGTGTTTTTCAGACTTGAGTTATGTTAAGTATCCATCTTCTGCATTTTGGGTTTAGCATTCTTTGTTTGTTTTAACCTTGTTATTTACAATCATTAGTCTGATTTTGTCAACTGCGGCATTCTTTACTTATCTCTATCAGTCTGCTGTCAGAATTCTCTGCTAATTAAGGTATGGATCAATAGCTTCTGGATGAGTAACTTGGGGACTAAATCTAATCCAGTGCCATGTTCACGTTATTTTAATGATTAAGTGGCTGGTTTTTCAGATTTTTTTTCTATACCCATCTATTAATCCATATAGTTAAAGTATGTGCATATTGCCTGTGCATTGGTCAAGTATGTGCATGTTTCTGAAAGAAATTCACAGATTGGATATAGAGTTTGATTTAAACTTTATGCCTTCAGTGATATGCTGTTTTTTGTTTTTTGAATGCTGCTATCATCTCCCAGTTCTTTATTCTTGTAGAATTCTGACATTAGTATATATATACAAGGATATCAAACATTAGTATATCCTTTTCTTTCAATAACTCAGTATAAATATCCTTTTATATACTTAGTATATATATCCTCTATTTATAACAGAAGCCTGCTCATAGGTATCCCCCTGACAGACCAAATGCTGCAGTACCTGCTAGACTAGCTTCATCAGCAGTCCATGTTTCTAACTAATGCCATCTAACTTATTTTAAGGATCACTTGCTGATTGGATGGAAAATGTTTGCTATGTGTAGGTCTGTGCAATTAAAGCTCCTGGATTTGGAGAAAATAGGAAAGCCAACATGCAGGATTTTACCACTCTGACTGGTGCTACTGTGAGTATATATCATCTTAGTTTTTGGTAAATTAAATGGATCATTTGATGCAGGCTCAAATTGATGGAACTATTGTTAATGCGCGGTTCACGCTACCTGCACGGAAAAAGGTAGTCTATCCTCCAAGAGTTGTCCCTGCTGCTAAAAAAAGAGAAGCTCTACAAAATGATAGTGTTGTTGCTGATGCTGAAAAGGATGGTCCACAAAGGCAAAGAGATTGTATGTTATGGTTTGCCATAAATTTTGTGATTGAACATCTTGTGCCGTTTAATCGTTTGGGAAAAATAATTATTTTTGAACATTGTCTGGCTTAACATATTAGTAGTTTCTCCACGGCGCAAACCTCTTTCATCACCTCGGAGGCGATCCCCTGGACCTCAACGTAGGTGTGAATCTCCTCGAAGGAGACTGGATTCTCCTCCACAGTGACGTATCGTTTCTCCTCCAAGGCGACGTGTGGAATCTCCTTATTGTCATGGAGACACTCCTCCTAGGCGGAGGCCTGCTGCTTCTCCAATTAGAAGATGTTCTCCATCTCCGCCGCCACGGCGACATAGGTCACCACCCACACGGTATGCTATTGACAGCATCTTGTTTTTTCAGTTTGTTTTTTTAATGGAATCAGGGTTATCCAAAACAATCTGATAATTCTCTTCATGACAGTGCATCTCCTCCTCCCCGAAGGGTCCGTGGCAGTCCAGTTCGTAGGCGTTCACCTCTTCCTCTATGGCGTCGGTAAGTTGTCTTAATTAATAATTCTGATGATTTTAGTTTCTAATTTATGCACCTTTTCAAATGCTACTTGTTAAGAAAACTCTTAAGGGAATAATTGGGAACACCCACATATTCTATTTTAATAAAAAAATGCATTTGCAACTGGAGAAATTGTAAATCTGTTATATCTCCCTTCTTAATTTTGCCTGGCAACAAGAAAGAGAAGTAGATTTAGCTGTGGAGTGGGTTCTAGCGTTTCTCTTACAAGTTAAGATTTGCAATGAAAGAGGGGGTTTTCTGGTGCAAAGTGTTCAAGTTGGAAGTTGAGACAAAAGTTTGTTTGATATAAAAACTCAACTGACACTTTGATTGAGTTGAAATTTACTTCAATTGCAAATGTTTATAATACTAGAACACACTTATGGCGTATTGAAAAATATAGTACTTTAGGAACTAACTAATGCTATTTCTCAAAAAAAGAAAAAAAAATTATCATGTTTGGACTCCGTGATTTTTGAAATGCTACACTTAAAGTATGGTTATAGAATATGATGAGGTACTACATGTTTTATTTTTCTAAGGAAACAATTTAAAGGATGAATGCAGTAATGCAAAGAAGACCTATCTAGTAATGTGATCGTATCTTGAATGCTTCCTATACTTAGAGTAATTAAGCATCTTGTACGAAAACAATTCTTATTACTGGTGTGAGATATCAAACATGGAAATATTGTCCTCTCATATTATCACCCTCATCTCTTTTGTGCATGAATGGAATGCAGGCTGCTAACACAAGTGTTGTTACTAAAGGGAGCAGGTTGCTATATGTTGCAGAGTGCTATGTTGTTACATGTAATGTTGTTTAGGAAGGATTTCTGTTTGATTAGTTATCAATAAATGTAATACTATAAATAAGAGAGCATAAGAGAGAAAAATGGATTCATTTGATTTTTAAGAAAATTGTACACTTGAGCATTTGCTCCACAGGAGATTAGCTATCTCGAATTAGCTTTCTTATTGAATACAATCCATTCTATTTACTGTCATCAATTCAGAATTACAATTACAAGTTCTTCAGTCTGTAATTTCTCTTCATTGCCTGTATTGCATCACTGTCAGTAGAACTGCATGGGCTTAACACCGTGACGAAAAAAAAAATTTAAAAATTAAAAAAAAAATTTAATTTTTTTTTGCCACGGCTTAAAACCGTGGCTAATTATTGCAACGGCTAAAACCGTGGCTACCTTGCCACGGCTTATAACCGTGGCTAGTACTGGCCATGGCTTAAAACCGTTGCTAAAGATATTGCAACAGTTTAGAACCGTGGCCATAACTTGCAATGGTTTTAAGCCATTGCTACTCCTGGCCACGGCTTAGAACCGTGGCTAAGATTGTTGCAACGGTTTATAACCATGGCTAAATCATCAACCGTCCTCGAGATAAAATCGTTGCTAATATTTTTGCCACAATTTTTAGCAGTTACTGGAGATTTAGCGACGCCTCTACAGCCCACGGCTCTTAGCCGTGACAATGGGTTACCCCCACGGTTTAAAATCGTTGCTAATGGGTATTTTTGGTGTAGTGTTAGCCATATTGTGTCATTTTGTGCATATTTAATAATTAATACTTGAATTCCTGTATTTTACACAAACTACATGTAATGAGAGTGATTTATTAATTAATATGACATAACAAATATAGAATTAGGGGCATAAAATGTATCATTTATAAGCATATCAAATCCCCCCAAACCTACATTTTACTAGTCCTCGAGCAAAAGAAAAATAAAAACCAACTCACTTTTGTAGGAATCATGATTACATTTAGCATGTGTAATAAGCCTTTAAATTTCTAGGTTCCCCTAGTGGACGAGTTGTAGTCTCGTGAGGGTTTCCAGAAATGATACCCACAAACATTTGTGATACTCGAGAATCAGACTCAAAAATTGGTCAAAAATAACTATTTTCTTATTTAATCTCAGAGAGTTTCTACTTGAATGCGTAAGCCTTAAGAGATGTATTCTTGTAACTTATTGGTCAGTATTAAGTCAATAAGTGAATTAAGTAAACACTATACAAAAGACATAGGAATTATTCATTCAAGTTTATATTAAGAGTTAGATCATCTTCTTTGTTGCAACTTCAGTTTTAAAGAGGACATATCTCTAGTTCACATTCTAGAAAATTCGCTTCAACTTAGAATCTCACAAGGTATATAATCACTCAGAATGAAATCACTCAGAGATTCTGCTTTTTCTCTCAATGTATGTGAATAAGAAGAAATAATGAATAAGGTATATAAGTTTTGCGGGGAAAAGCAGGATTTGGAACAGCTGCGAGGAATGAATGCAGAGGCAGTTTGTGGTGTCGAGACAACGTTTCAGCTGGGGGGAGGTTGTCTCGCTGGATGCTAGTTTGTTTTGCGCTCAAGTTTGGTAAGGAAAGATGTAGTAAGGCGCTTTCATGCTGCCTAGGACCGAGGAGCATTCTGCAAGAGCACTCTGTTTTTGGTGATCTTATAATAGCACGCTGTTTTTGGTGCTCTCTGTAAAGCAGGGAGTTTGTGGAAAATTTGTTGGGCAGAGCCAGACACTGTTGTTGGCGGATTTGCTGCAAGGCAAGATGCAGCAAGACGTGTACATGCTGCCTGGGTACTGCAGGGTGTGGCGTGCTGCTTGATGTTGGAATGCGAGTGCTGGTTGGTGCTGCAGGAGCGAGGTTGCGGATTGAGCAAAGAGGTGCACTAACTCCACAACAGAATTGCTAACTCTATTTTTCTTTTTGGTACTTCTTTATGCTTATGTGTTTGTTTTTTGTTTGTTTTAAGTGATTGTTAGTGGGCTTTTAGTCTTCAAGTCTTGTTAGCCAACTTGTGGCTGGGGTTGCAGTAATTTAGATTGGGCAAGGTTTTTTGTCCATTTTTGTTTGGTTTTATATGGGTAAAGTCGTAATGTACCCTCGTTTTGATTATAAATCAATTTTTTTGATAAGTAATAAAGGTCTGGCATCCCATAGCTGCCCCTCCCCACTGGAGGTTTAACTTAAAAAGAAAAAAAGTGTGGGGATGTGATTTTGCTGCAGCAGCTTTTTTTCGATTATATTAATTTGCAACGGTTTCAAACCCTCGCAACAAACTAGATTTCTTTTTTTTTGAATTTTGTTTTGACTAGCCACGGCTTAAAACCGTGGTACTTCATGCTTGCCACGGCTTAAAACCGTGGCCATAATTTTCCACAGCTTAAAACCGTGGCCATCACTTGCCAAGGCTTAAAACTGTGGCCATCATGCTTGCAACGGCTTAAAACGGTGGCTAAATTCAGAAAATCATCAAGTATCCTCGAACATAAAATCGTTGCTAATATGTGTTGCCACAATAGTGATTTGGCGACGCCTCAAATGGCCAGGCCTCTAAGCCGTGGCAATAGCTTACCCCCATGGTCCCAAACCGTTGCGGATGAGTATTTTTGATGTAGTGTCTCCCACAGATCTAGGAGCACAAGTCGTGTAGGAAAATTTCTCTACATGAGTATAAGTCGGACAATGACATTTCCAATAAGGCCCAGCCAAAACTACGCCATGAAAAGCCTAGCCGAACAAAGACTCTCACACTAGAAAATAGAGATAAGGTCGATGAACAAATGTACGCTACAGAAACCCAATTTACAGCTTTAACCCTCTCCTAACCCTTATATAATTGGCCAATGGCATGACAACTCAACGGTTAGAGCTTGGCGGATGGTACCACTAGGTCATGGGTTCAAACCCAGCTTGCGGCATCTTTATAGGTTCTGGGATTCTATAAAAACTCTGCTTGCCTTTCAAAAAAAACCCTTATATAATTTAAGAATCGGGGAGTGCCATTTGTCGCCACACGATGGTTCTTGGCTCATGTGTGTTTTTCTGTGCAAGTTTAGGTAAAAGTGAACCAGGGGAGCAAAAATCGACTACATCACAATTCATGAAGTAAACCCATCTACTATGATACTACATACCATGATGAATGTAGTGAAAGCGATACGAAGACATGCAATACACATTGTTGGATACCATATATGTTGTAGCGAATGTTTTTGTTAATCAGCATGAGAAAAAACTACCCTTTAGGATACAACAACCACAAAAAATCACTAACCGCTTACTCAAATCTTTCGCCTGCACAGCATAAAGACTCGACATGTGTTTGGCCCCTGCAAATCACAGATAGTCTTTCTCCCACCCAGATACATTGGCCTCCTCCGCCCCGCGGGCTCAGACACACAATCTTCAATCACTGGAGTGGGTCGTGTTGAAGACAACCCAGTTCTTATACGAGACCTCTTTGAACTCACGAAAGAGGCAAGCGTCTCAGACGGCTCCTCCGCATCGGATAAAACATAAGCTTTGGCCCCAGTTGCCTTCCTCTACCTAGAAGGGGCCTAATCTTCAAGTATAACTCACAATGTTTGGTAAATAGTGGGGGCCATGTGCCATTTGTCCCACAACCCACTACGAATGAAGTTGGGACGCATATAACATTCCCCAAGTTCCTCATTGACAAGCCACTGAACGTCTCCATAGTGTTTTGCTCCTATAGGGTAAAAAGAGTATTGGGAAACCGTCTTGCTGAGAAACGCGAGCAACAATTAGCATGCAATCAAACGCAATGAAATCATAGGAAAAAGTTGTACTTACGGAATGGTCTGAACTCCCGCTCGAGTAGACGACCCCTGAACTGAAAGTACTTTGAATCCGTGGAGGCTAAGAAACAATACTTCTGCCAGAACTTGAAGTCATTTGGTAGGTTCGTGAAGCAAGTCGGCGACGTCATCTTATAGACGACGTTACTCTTCAACCGAGAAGTCAACAACTGGATCACTCGTGAAGTCACAAAGACGCCAGCTTCCTTAGCCCTAATCAAAATAATAAAGGATGATCCTGTATCCATTAGGCCCCAACTGGGCCGAAGGAATCCCACGAAAGTCCAAGAATTCCCAAATCACATCCAGACTAGGAAAGCAAACTTCGCCTTGAAGCATCCTCCGATTCTAGCAAATAAACTCTACCGATGGCAACATTGGCGTCTAGTCACCCTTCAGAACAGACAATGACAGGTCCTCAGGGACCCCAAACTTCATACGGATTTTAGCAAGGCCGGGTTAAGAAAGCAACCTGTTTTTGAAAAACTCAAGGACCCTTGCCAAGGTTGCATCATCAAGAAGGTTTTGTTGAGCCATGAAGAAGACGCACGATCTTTTTAATTAGAAGATGAGCAGAGAAATATCTTCAAAACCAAAGAAAATAGTATGGTCAAACTCCGCACAACAGATGACCTAAATAGGGATTAGGTTTTCACTTTTTTTCCACTGAACCGACGCACATTCAATAAATGCAGTGCGTAGCTCAAGCAACGATTCAGACTCGATCCTCATGATGGGCGTATCTTTTCAAGAGATAACTTAGCGAACCGATGTGATGGTCCACTAACTCGGGGAGAATAGCTGATGATGCACCAAAACGGTCACATTCCTGGGCCATACACGTGTCATGATGATCTCGAGGAATTATGGGCCCAATGTCAGCCCAACACTGCTCTGGCCCCAGCGGTTTTAAGCCAGCCCAACGCAATCCGCTAAACAGACCCAAACTCTTATAGCTAGCTAAGCCCGCGTGTTTCACAACTATCCTCAATATCCGTAAGCCCTACTAAGGCAAGTATCTCGAGGATCAACTTCGGACATGCAACTACAACAACTCTTCATTTTCAATTAGGAAGCCAATATCATAGTACATATCACATAGGGAAACTTCTTCTTACGGATTACCCTCAGATTGGGAACTATCTCCTGCGAATCTTGGAGCACGGGGCTAACAGGGAAGTTCACTCCTACAGCTCAACCCTTAATTAGAGAGGGATTCCCACGAAGATCTATGTCTCAAACTACGCCATCGATGACTTGGTCGAACCAGGACTCCTGCACTATAAATAAGACATGAGGTTTGTAAGCTAGGGTACGCTACAAATCCCATGTTTACAACATTACACCTTCCTCAGATTCTTATTTGACTTTAGCATCGGAGTGTCATCGGCAACCACAATGGTGGTCCCTGGCTCATGGGCATTCCTTGTGCAGGTCAGCAGGTCAGAAAAACTAGGTTAAGAAGGGAGTGAAAAACAACTATATCAATAACAAATCAATTTATCAAATTGAATTGGAAGACGAGTTAGTTGTGATAGAGGAGTAAGGTCATTCATGAAGTAAATATTATTATTTTTAAAACTTTTAACATAAGTCTTATGTGTAGATTTGCTTCTATGCAGATTTGCTTAGCTGTATCTCGAGTCAATAAGGAAGATAATAAATTTTTTATGTGGTATGGGTAAAACATGGTTGGGTCCAACCTGACCCTCTCGAGAACAACCTGTTCATGTGTAGGGCCAATTAATGCTTGAGTATAAAACGAGCTCACCCCATTTTTACTAGGGTGCGATGGGGTCGATGCTTCGACTGCTCAACTCAAGTCGGATGCAATATCTATATGCTAATTGATGATACACCAAAATGTCCTCTCTTCTACACTGTACACATGTCATGATGACCCAAGCGTGAATTTAACACTAATCTCGCCCAAGCAACATCAAGTCAACAAAGCGCAGTCCACCAGACGGACACAAATTACCACAGCTTGCTAAGCCAACACGTCTCACAACCATCCTCAATACCCGTAAAACCTATAAATGCAAGTATCTCGGGGATCAGCTTCAAACGGGCAATCCATCAGCATTTTGTCTCCAACTAGGAATAAAATACCAGAGTATATGTCGTACATGAAAACTTTTATTTATAGATAACACTCCAATTAAGAACTATCTCCCTCATATCCAGGAACACAGATCAAAAAGGAAAACTTGCCTCTACAAGACTACTCCTAATTAGAGAAGGATCTCCAAAAAGATATCCCTCCTTAAACTACGCCACCAATGGCCTGATCGAACATGGACTCCAGTACTATAAATAAGATATGAGGTTGGTGAACAAAGGTACGCTATAAATTCCCTATTTACAGCTTTAAGCCTTTTCAATTCCCTGTCTGACTTTAGCATCGGAGTGCCATCGGTCACAACAACGATGGTTTGTGGCTCGTGCATGTTAGCAGGTCAAGGTCAAGCAGGGAGCGGAAATCAATTGCATCAGTTTGGTGCCTCCTTAAATACGCTGGATAATCCCTTGTGTTCATTTTTTTTTAATTTTAAATTTTTTTTTTTTTTTAAATTACTAACTCTAAACAAAATATGCACAGACTCACATGCAATCAGCAACCAATAAATGCATAAGAAACATGCCTCCCTAAGTAATCAACGTTTTTGAGATCAATTATCTTTTTATCTTTGGGGGACAATTATTTCTTATGTAATCTTTATGACACGGTAATGGGTGCTACAAGTTGATCCTAAGAGTGTACACTTTACACCGCAAAGTTCAAAATCAGTAGGCTAGAGTTTTGTTTCAAAGAAACCGGATTATCGCACAAGAGAAGGAGGTCACAATGGTCCAATTAAGTACTTCCTAGTGCTACCGCACTGTAAGCCAATAGATGTGAGAACGATGTGATATTAAATGCACACTTGAGGTTTGTGTTCCTAACCAAAAACTGTTGGTTACACCAATTCTTCTTGTGGATCGTAGCTTACTTATGACTCGGCGTACCGGATAAATTACCCTTGTGGCAGTGGCCTCTCGGAGTTCATTGAATGATTAAACCCATCGTCACTTTTAGCTTGGATCAACACAAAAATTATTGGATTCACCTTGGTCTTGGTTGTCTTATGAACACCGTACCTAAAAAATGCTCTATCTAACTTGCTAATTGATTTTAATTATGTTAGGATATTGGTTGCACACAGCTGGAGTGATGAGGTGGGGATATCAAGTCCCACCAATTTCTATTTATAAGCTGGGTCTGCTTATTATGAATTACTAAAGTTTAGCATCCACAATTACAGAAATTTAACAACCAATCACACAATTTCAAACAATTACACCAAGCACCCTGGTCGCTAATACGTTGCGTGTGATAAAAATACTTACAGTGTGCGTATTCCGTTCTATACAAAAAGTTAGCACAATTCAAAAAAAAGTCCGACTTCTTTTTATCCGTTTCACTCAACACACAAACATATGCAAATAAAATTTACTGATTTTGGTCTTAGAAGTCGGATTTCTAAATCATAAAAATTATTGGGTAACAATTAGAATTGTTTCCCTATAATTTCTTTTGATTTAGAAAATTTTAGGTTTTTTTTTTTTTTTTTTTTTAGTGATTAAACAAAATGAAAAATAGTAAAGTTCTCAAAAATTATTACACCACACACTCGTAAAACGAGGTGAAAATAAAATTAAAACTCTCCTCACAAAACAAAAAAAATTAAAATTTGCTTGATATTTTACAGGATCGTCCAATATCCTCGAGAAGCGTGTAATCTGCAAAATCAAACACAAATGAATGTAAAAAGAACAAAATAAAAATAAATTTTTTTTTTTTTTTTTAATTTTTAAATTTTTTTTTTTTTTTTTTTTATAATTAGTGAAAATAAATCTTAAATTCAATTACAATGCTACCTTCCCCGGCAACGGCGCCAAAAACTTGATGCAGATTTAACTAACCTAAATTAACAGATTAATTTATCCCACTTGTAATAACCGCAAGTGCACGGTGCCTAACTGGTAGACAACGACAAGTACGGGTCGATCCCACGAAGAAGGTGGATGCAATTGAAATTTTAGGGTTTATTTAAACTAATTTAAAATTGGGGTTACAGCAATTAAAATATGTAAACTAAAAATCAAATTAAAAACAAAATAAAAAGTTTTAAATAATATGAGAAAGGAAACCAAGGCATTGAATCCACCACAGGTTCTTTGAGATTTGTGTAATCAAAGATATTGTTTTCAAGATTTAACATGACTAACCTAAAGATTAATCTAAGTTCACAATTGATTTAAGCATAGGTATAAACCCCTAGAATTGCGTGTCTTCTTACAGCACACACAATCACAGGTTTATTTTAACTAATCCTAATCCCTAGCATTGTGTGTCTTCTTACGGCACACACAATCACAGATTCAGATTAATTGATTAAATCAGACTTTTGAATTTCAACAAAGGGTACTTCTAACTACCGACTAGTCTAAATAATTAATCAGGATATAATCGGTGAAAGCAATTTATTAAAAATCATAAATCAAATGTGTTTAACGTTCAAGCATAAAGAAAATAATAAATTTAAATACACAAACTCTAGGAAATCCCGTGGTTTCATCGTAGCCTTGGCGAATGGTTTAGCTGGTCATGGTGGCGGTGGGCACAACGTCAATGGAGGTGGAAACTGGCCAAAAGCACGTGGCTCTTACAGATAGCTGGGGTGTGAATAGCCAAATAACAAAATAAACCAATTCCCGCCCTGCTACAGTGCGCTACAGCGCCGATCGTCTTCTCCAGCGAGAACCGTCGCTGTTACGGCCTGGTTCTCGCTCTTCGCGGCTTCCCTCGTCTCTAATTCGATCCTAGAACCTGCAACGACAAGAAAAGGTGAAGAAAACCCCGAAAAACAGCAAAAACAGACAGAGAGAAGTCGGGAGGAAAACTCTCTGTTTTCGCTTCCTGTCGCGGCTGTTCCCGCAGCTTCCGTCGCTCCTCGCGACCTTCCCTCGACTCCTGTTGATCCTAGAACCTGCAAAGAAGAGATAGATGGTGAGGAACAACAAAAACAATTGAAAATCAGGAAGATCAAATCGAAACAGAGGTTCCCTGTTTTCGCGGTGGTGGCTCTGTTCGCGAGGCGGAGCATGGGGTTCTCGGTCGTGGTGGTGACGGTGGTCGCAAGAGGTGAGGACAGGACGAAGCTCGCGACGAAGAGAGGCCGAGAGGGAGGAGCAGCGAGTGCTCTGTCGCGAGGCGAAACAGGCTCTGTTGCGGCGTGGTTGCGGCAGTTCTGTCGCGGCTTTTCGTGGTCTGTTGTGGTGGTGGGACTCGTGCGGAGATGGTGGCGGTTGTGTGGACAGGGGAGAGGAGCAGTGAGTGGTGGCGATGGAAAAGTTGACGTGAAACAGGGTTGTGACACCCCTGTTTCACGGTGGTGACGGTGGTGGCTGTGGTGGGAATCACCTTGAGAGGAGGAAGAGGGTTTGATCTCTACTTCCAGTCTGTTCCCTTCTCTTCCTCCCTCCCCCTTTCAGATGGCTATCGCATTGTATTTATAGAGATAGAATTAGGTTTGGATTTGGGTTTGGTTTTAGGGTAGGAATTGGTTTAGGTTTGTTTTTAGGGTATGAATTGGGTTTAAGTTTAGGTTTTGGTTAGGGTCTCTCTCTCTACTTTGTACCACCACCAATTGTAATTCCTTACATAGTCGCCTTAATATGATTTCATCGTTTAAGCGCAAATTCCTGAAAAGAGATAAAAACGAAATAATTATTATAAAATATAATAATTGAAACACTAACATGTATAAATTAAGGGGTATATTATGTAATAATTATGTGACTATCAAATACCCCCAAACCTATATTTTGCTAGTCCTCGAGCAAAACAATAAAAAGAAAATCCTAACTCACTTTCGCAGGAATCATCGGTTGCACTTACCTTAAACGTGCAACAAGACTTTAAACCCCTAGATTACCTCTAGTGGACGAGTTATAGTCTCGTGAGGGTTTCCAGAAATGTTACCCACAAACATTACTGACTCAATCAAAACTTGGTCAAACAGTATTCATTTTAAAACTTCAAGAAATGCAGGAAACCAACAATGTCATTTTAGTGTATCAACAAATCTCCAAATAATTTAATATTCTCCAAAGGTTAGAAAAAATTCATAATCATCCTCAACTCAATGTGTGTGTGTGTATAACACTGTCAACATAACTTTTCATTTCAGAGTAAAATAATGACTAAATCTTCTGTAGAAAGTTTGTTTTGACTTCAAACCTCTCATGTCACTCACAATAAAACACTCAGAGATTTGGTATTTCACTCAGTTTATATGTGAGGAAAAGAGTAAATGATGGAAAACAATCATCTCACATATAGTAATATGAAGAACGGACCTTTCAAGAATGGAGTGAACATGATCTCATGGACAAGAATATCAATTACTTTTGGGAATGTTGAATCAAACACCATAGGTCTTGGTTATTAAATCTCCACATCTACGAAACCAACCTTTACCTAAGGTCAACTAGGACTTTGTTGGGTTGTAACGGGGCTTGGGTAATGGTTAATAAGAAATGTCAAAGGATTCTAACAAAAATTTCTAGGAATGTATATACCCATTATACGAACAATTAGGGCTGTCAAGAATAAATCAATGTTGCGCACCATCAATTTTTTTCTTCATTCTCACATCTTTATCCTCATTCACATTCTTCTACTGCTTTCTTTTCTTTCTTTCTTTCTTTTTTTTTTTTTTTTTTTTTTTTTTTCTTTCTTTTTTTTTCTTTCTTTCTTAGAGGATTTATGAAATATCTCATATTTTGCTCTTTCATGCCCTTTTTACACCAAGTATATTCATCCGTACACATTCCCAGAAAAATTGGGTAAAGGTTAATGGGTTAACAAATAAAAGGTTAATCTATGGCTCAAAATGCTACAAAAAGTTAATGTTATGGGTAAGTTAAAAGGCTAGTTAATGGTCTAAAGAAAAAAATGCCTAGATCATTTCCTAAGTTCGGGTCAGTATTATGATATCTTAATTGAATAAGCCAAGAAGTTCTAGTGTAATAATTCAATTTTGATGTCATTCCCAAAGCAATTGATTAGAAAAATGAGAATAATGAGATCATCAACGAGATAATACGGACTCAAGAAAAATCAGAGCTTATGTATAACCCTCAGAAAATAGAAATGCTCAAAGCTTTCAGGGTTAAGTCTCCACTATTATTCTAAGGTTTTCTAGTATATATTTCACTCATCAACTTCAAGTTATGCTAACATGGCTAATGGTGCAAAGATAATTGAGTTGAAAAATCTCATGAACTAGATCTAACTTAAGGATTATACTAAACTTTCAGTCTTTATCGATATACCAATATGTCAAGTTAGTTTGTATTTTCTTGAGTATAAAACATTTAAAATTCATTTTCATAATCGCATAAGACCAAGTTTTCATGACAGAAAAAGCAATTTTTTTTTTTTTTTTAAGATAAGAAAAGAAAATACTACAAAAAATTCACCGACTCATGAACCCTACCCCCAAACCTAATCCAAACATTGTCCTCAATGTTTAATAAAATAATTCTGACAAATGAATGAAGTAAGTACATGAGAAGAGGTTAGAACAATATTACCGCGGTGAAGATTTTACCAATTTTCAAGAAGTCATCCATCAATGAGGCTCACAAACATAAGAATCATGGAGTTTTCATTAGAAATCGATAAAATGCAGACTCGACACTAACAAAGAAAACTAAAAAGAAAAAGCAAGTTGGAAGTCAAAACTGTTACGGAGCTAACGAGTTTGAGTGAAACACAACTAAATAGGGTACTCGAAAATCAATCCAGACTAACAGCAAAGACACACAACTAAAGCTAGGCTGCCTCCTAGGAGCGCTTGGTTTACCGTCATCAGCCCGACAAATATTCTTCCTAAAAAAATGGTGTATCAAATAGTGGAGAGGAAGAACATGACAAACACTTAGTCCAAGGTCGTATATCAACAACCTGAACAGTTGAGGATCAGTCCACCAAAATATAGCAATCACATGGGGCACCAAATACACTAGGACATTCCAAAAGTGACCAGTAGTCATACACAATAGATGATCCTTGCGTGCTCCAAAAAGGGAACATCCTATGTCTGGTTCCAAATCGGATGATTGGATAATTTGCACAACAGGATGGTGAAAACTGAAATCCTCACTACAACACAAGGGATCGGTGAAAGTAGCCTTAATAAATGGGAATGCGATGCAAGTAGATGAGACGATGGATATATCAGGTGGTATAGACTCATCACATGAATCACATAGAGATGTTGGTCTAGACAACTCATCACCTGAAAATGCATACCTGAGGGTGTCAGGTAATTGTTTAAGGTTAAGCTCAGGTGGCTCAACTGATGGGGCTAGTTTTGACTCATTGAGTGGAAGAGGCTTCACTTTAGACTTCCATTTATAACTAGGATCCACAATGGGGACTGAGTCAAGCAAATCATTGACTTCCCTAATGGAATCATCAACATCAAAGTCTAAACTAAATTGAGTCAAACAAGCCTCTAAACAGTCAAGGGGAGACTCTAAAGAATGTTCACAGTTTGATTCGATGCATGAGTCACTAGGGAGGCATGAGTCAACATGGGAAGGAGATGTCTGTAGTGTCCCAGAATCGACAGGTTCATCAATAAATGAGTCACTAGGAAATTTTTCTGACTCTATCTCAGGAAGTGACTCAACTATCTGACTCACAGTCATCTCAAGTTTCCGGATAGCTTGAGAGTTTTGTTGAAAAATAGTTGTCAATTCTGTGATATCATGAGAATTTTGCACAAGTATTTCTCCTGTTCGATCTATAAAAATTTTCATGATATCCTCTAACTCATTATCAGGAATGAAAGCTTGAGGAGTCTGAGGAGTGTCTAGAGGGCCTTCATGGTACTGACCATGAGCCCATGAGAAGTCAGAATGATAAGCTAGACCTGGGTAATAATCTAAATATGGATCATACTCAGGTCGTCGCATGTCATAAAATGAATTGACTTGCTCAAATAAATACGCTGGATAATCCCTTGTGTTCATTTTTTTTTAATTTTAAATATTTTTTTTTTTTTTTAAATTACTAACTCTAAACAAAATATGCACAGACTCACATGCAATCAGCAACCAATAAATGCATAAGAAACATGCCTCCCTAAGTAATCAACGTTTTTGAGATCAATTATCTTTTTATCTTTGGGGGACAATTATTTCTTATGTAATCTTTATGACACGGTAATGGGTGCTACAAGTTGATCCTAAGAGTGTACACTTTACACCGCAAAGTTCAAAATCAGTAGGCTAGAGTTTTGTTTCAAAGAAACCGGATTATCGCACAAGAGAAGGAGGTCACAATGGTCCAATTAAGTACTTCCTTGTGCTACCGCTCTGTAAGCCAATAGATGTGAGAACGATGTGATATTAAATGCACACTTGAGGTTTGTGTTCCTAACAAAAAACTGTTGGTTACACCAATTCTTCTTGTGGATCGTAGCTTACTTATGACTCGGCGTACCGGATAAATTACCCTTGTGGCAGTGGCCTCTCGGAGTTCATTGAATGATTAAACCCATCGTCACTTTTAGCTTGGATCAACACAAAAATTATTGGATTCACCTTGGTCTTGGTTGTCTTATGAACACCGTACCTAAAAAATGCTCTATCTAACTTGCTAATTGATTTTAATTATGTTAGGATATTGGTTGCACACAGCTGGAGTGATGAGGTGGGGATATCAAGTCCCACCAATTTCTATTTATAAGCTGGGTCTGCTTATTATGAATTACTAAAGTTTAGCATCCACAATTACAGAAATTTAACAACCAATCACACAATTTCAAACAATTACACCAAGCACCCTGGTCGCTAATACGTTGCGTGTGATAAAAATACTTACAGTGTGCGTATTCCGTTCTATACAAAAAGTTAGCACAATTCAAAAAAAGTCCGACTTCTTTTTATCCGTTTCACTCAACACACAAACATATGCAAATAAAATTTACTGGTCTTGGTCTTAGAAGTCGGATTTCTAAATCATAAAAAATTATTGGGTAACAATTAGAATTGTTTCCCTAGAATTTCTTTTGATTTAGAAAATTTTGGGTTTTTTTTTAGTGATTAAACAAAATGAAAAATAGTAAAGTTCTCAAAAATTATTACACCACACACTCGTAAAACGAGGTGAAAATAAAATTAAAATTCTCCTCACAAAACAAAAAAAAATTAAAATTTGCTTGATATTTTACAGGATCGTCCAATATCCTCGAGAAGCGTGTAATCTGCAAAATCAAACACAAATGAATGTAAAAAGAACAAAATAAAAATAATTTTTTTTTTAATTTTTAATTTTTAATTTTTTTTTTTTTTTTTTATAATTAGTGAAAATAAATCTTAAATTCAATTACAATGCTACCTTCCCCGGCAACGGCGCCAAAAACTTGATGCAGATTTAACTAACCTAAATTAACAGATTAATTTAACCCACTTGTAATAACCGCAAGTGCACGGTGCCTAACTGGTAGACAACGGCAAGTACGGGTCGATCCCACGAGGAAGGTGGATGCAATTGAAATTTTAGGGTTTATTTAAACTAATTTAAAATTGGGATTACAGCAATTAAAATATGTAAACTAAAAATCAAATTAAAAACAAAATAAAAAGTTTTAAATAATATGAGAAAGGAAACCAAGGCATTGAATCCACCACAGGTTCTTTGAGATTTGTGTAATCAAAGATATTGTTTTCAAGATTTAACATGACTAACCTAAAGATTAATCTAAGTTCACAATTGATTTAAGCATAGGTATAAACCCCTAGAAATGCGTGTCTTCTTACATCACACACAATCACAGGTTTATTTTAACTAATCCTAATCCCTAGCATTGTGTGTCTTCTTACGGCACACACAATCACAGATTCAGATTAATTGATTAAATCAGACTTTTGAATTTCAACAAAGGGTACTTCTAACTACCGACTAGTCTAGATAATTAATCAGGATATAATCGGTGAAAGCAATTTATTAAAAATCATAAATCAAATGTGTTTAACGTTCAAGCATAAAGAAAATAATAAATTTAAATACACAAACTCTAGGAAATCCCGTGGTTTCATCGTAGCCTTGGCGAATGGTTTAGCTGGTCATGGTGGCGGTGGGCACAACGTCAATGGAGGTGGAAACTGGCCAAAAGCACGTGGCTCTTACAGATAGCTAGGGTGTGAATAGCCAAATAACAAAATAAACCAATTCCCGCCCTGCTACAGTGCGCTACAGCGCCGATCGTCTTCTCCAGCGAGAACCGTCGCTGTTACGGCCTGGTTCTCGCTCCTCGCGGCTTCCCTCGTCTCTAATTCGATCTTAGAACCTGCAACGACAAGAAAAGGTGAAGAAAACCCCGAAAAACAGCAAAAACAGACAGAGAGAAGTCGGGAGGAAAACTCCCTGTTTTCGCTTCCTGTCGCGGCTGTTCCCGCAGCTTCCGTCGCTCCTCGCGACCTTCCCTCGACTCCTGTTGATCCTAGAACCTGCAAAGAAGAGATAGATGGTGAGGAACAACAAAAACAATTGAAAATCAGGAAGATCAAATCGAAACAGAGGTTCCCTGTTTTCGCGGTGGTGGCTCTGTTCGCGAGGCGGAGCATGGGGTTCTCGGTCGTGGTGATGACGGTGGTCGCAAGAGGTGAGGACAGGACGGAGCTCGCGACGAAGAGAGGCCGAGAGGGAGGAGCAGCGAGTGCTCTGTCGCGAGGCGAAACAGGCTCTGTCGCGAGGCGAAACAGGCTCTGTTGCGGCGTGGTTGCGGCGGTTCTGTCGCGGCTTTTCGTGGTCTGTTGTGGTGGTGGGACTCGTGCGGAGATGGTGGCGGTTGTGTGGACAGGGGAGAGGAGCAGTGAGTGGTGGCGATGGAAAAGTTGACGTGAAACAGGGTTGTGACACCCCTGTTTCACGGTGGTGACGGTGGTGGCTGTGGTGGGAATCACCTTGAGAGGAGGAAGAGGGTTTGATCTCTACTTCCAGTCTGTTCCCTTCTCTTCCTCCCTCCCCCTTTCAGATGGCTATCGCATTGTATTTATAGAGATAGAATTAGGTTTGGATTTGGGTTTGGTTTTAGGGTAGGAATTGGTTTAGGTTTGTTTTTAGGGTATGAATTGGGTTTAAGTTTAGGTTTTGGTTAGGGTCTCTCTCTCTACTTTGTACCACCACCAAGTGTAATTCCTTACATAGTCGCCTTAATATGATTTCATCGTTTAAGCGCAAATTCCTGAAAAGAGATAAAAACGAAATAATTATTATAAAATATAATAATTGAAACACTAACATGTATAAATTAAGGGGTATATTATGTAATAATTATGTGACTATCACGCGGTCAACAGAGATCCAACTTTCAAGGCAGATAGACCAGCTATGCAGAACCCTCTCTAACGAGAGGCTCAAGACCCAGACGTGTTGTACCGCCTTTTGGTCCACCGTTCGTGTACCACATGAACGAAGCTCTGCTACAGAAGTTCATCCCTCCAAAACTTGTGTTCTATGACAGGACCAGTGACTCATTTGATCACTTGCGTCATTATCAACATGTAATGGCACTCAAAGAAGGTTCTGAATCGGTGATGTGCAAAACGTTCCCTACCAGCTTGAAGAAGTCAACGCTGACATGGTTCCATAACCTCCCGCCAAAGTCAATTTACTCATTCAAGGCATTGGCCAAAGCATTCCTGACACGCTTTGTTAGCAGCTAGCTGATCAGGAAGGGCCCTCACTATATACTTTCCATGAGGCAGAAACCAAAAGAAACAGTAAAGGAATACGTCACCCGCTTCAGTAACGAGCTGACACTCATTGACGGCTGCTACTATGATACATTAGAGTGGGAAAATTTTACGACTTCCTCACCTTGGAAACCCCATTAGATATGGCAGACTTCTTGAAAAGTGCCTAGATATACATCACCTTGGAAGAAATGAGAACAACCAAGAAGGAAACTGAACTAAAACAGAAACCCTCCGTTTCTAGGGACAAAAAAATGAAGGAAAGAGACGAAAAGACAAAGATATAAACAAATGGAAGCGCAACGATAGCAGGTCGGGCTCTAGCCGCACTAGGCTAGAGAAATCTTCCAATTATGTCAGATCCAGAACCACAACCTCCCTCAACTCTAGCTTTTCAGACGTCCTTAATTCCATGAAGAACTAGGAGGATATCAAATGGCAATCAAAGTAGCGCGGAGACCCCTCCAAGCGTGACAACAAGTATTGCTCATACCACAAGGAGGGTGGCCATGACACCAACGACTGTAAGAGTTTAAGGTACAAGATCGAGAATTTGATCGTAAAGGCAAGCTGAAGTTCTTGGGTTAGGAAAAAATGCAAAACCGGACCAAAAAAAATGGAAAAGTGGTCAAAGAAATCGAGAAGGAGGCTCCAGGAATAATATATGTCCTTCACGGAGTCAGATCGGAAGAATAACAATTTAACAAGTCCCAAAAGCGTACACTCTTTGAGATGCGGACACAACCCACGAGCGAGGACCGACACGTGTATTACTCACGAGTACAGAACCCAATCCCGAGCTTTACTTTCACAGATAAGGACCTCGAGAGGCATCTTTCAGATTGATGCGTATTTCAAATCTAAGGGAAGAATGAGATAATGATGATTAATTAGGGTTGAAGAAGTTGATTTGAATTAGGGATTACGAGTGCGCGATGCATGTAGAAGGTATTGTGTTGGAGACCAGCCACTTGTCTTCGTTGTCAGCTCCGTCTCAAACCATCTTTGTGCATATTCTCTGTGAATGAAGAAGCGATGGTGGTGGTTTTTTATGTACATGTCCAATGATTTGTTTAAGAGAGAGCAATGAGAGGACCAGAGAGGCGGTGAGTGGGGTAAGTGTATGCGTGGAAAGTTGTTTAGTGTTAGGGTTCTTTTAAGGGAATAAAATTATTTTTGGAAAATAACTATATAAACGGATATCTGCAGGGCGGATATAGTTAAATCCATATCCGCCTTGAATTCATGATGGATATCATTTGGATCCCCGAATCTGCCTCAAAATCTGTTTAAGGAAATCCAAATATGCCCCAATCGAGTTAGGTGGGGCAGATTATCCTTGAAAATCCGCTCCACTTCCAACCCTAATGGTGGTAGATGCATCGTCTATCTATAACCTCATCTTGGGGAGACCCTAGCTTCACCAGATGGAAGCAATGGTCTCCACCCTTCATCAATGCGTCAAGTATACTACCAACCACTCAATGAGGACAATTTGCGAGGACCAACTAATGGCATGGGGCTGCCACTGTGTTGCGCTAAAGCAGATAGAATGTTCTCAAATACAACTAGAGCCCACCAAACAAGTTGAGCAAAAGCTAGACTTAGAAACTGGGTTAGAGTCACTCTTATTATATGAGGACAAAAACCCAGTAGCAGTGGCTCAACTTAGCAACGTAGGACAGTCCATCATTACAAAAATAGTCTGCCCTCTAGCCCGACAGGACGTCTTGTTTAGCGAAGATGTCATTGTAAACGGGAGCTTAACCCCACAATTGTTAGTGGGTGTTAAAGAACCCTCTCAGCAAGGTTTACTTTTCAGTAACCTCAACGGCATCAGCAAAACTTGAAAATTTTCCAAAGGTACTTACGATGCAAGCAAGGGCCATACGAATTTACTTCATGGCTGGATCAACCTCTTTCCGCCAACAGTCAATATATCCAGTTGTTTAGCTTTCTTTCAGTAGTTAGTTCAAAGTGTTAATTCTTAGGAACTTATGTGATTTGCATTCATTTGAGAAATAAAATAGAATTACGCAAACACACTCTATTGATTACTGAAAAAATGTAACAATGATCGCCCAGATGGCGGGTACAAAAGATTACAAACTACAAGCATCCAAATCAGATGCGATGTACGGTAAAGATGTAACAACAGTTTGACTTTAAAAGAGGTCTCAGAAGTGACAACAAAGATACCCGGGGTAAACTACGGTGCCCTCTAAGAGTTCTACTCTGCAATTTCTCTAGAAAAAATGATTTGCAAGCAAGAGCAAATGTACAAAAAGAAGTATGAAATAGTGCACTCACTTCAATACTTCGTCGAACCCACCTCGCAAGGATGACTTGCGGTGGTACAGAATCAGCAACTGGAGGCCCCGCGACATGTCGGCCGAAGCTGCAGCCAACTCACACGCTCAATCCACCCAACCAGACGAACTTGAGGCAAGTATCAGGTTGAAACATATCGAGTGCACTATCCTGTTGCGTAAAAAGAGTAATGTTTGGGAGTCAATGGCTCACTCCAACAGGCCATGTCCAACTTCACTCCGCCCTGCAACTATGAATTCCACCGCAACACAACGTATCAATGCTAGCTGATGGGGAGGAAAACAACCTTTCCAAAGTTGGCTGCTAGTGTTATCTAAAAAATTATGATGTTCGAAGCACTAACAGGCACCAACACATAAACGACAGACTTGTCCCTTGAGAGGAAGTCTGTAATTATTCTACAAAATATGAAAATATATTACAAGGTCTCAACGAACCAATCGGGTGCTCACCCAGAGCAGGTGACCACGCATAATAGCAAGTCTTATCAAGACTCATTGGTGCAAGTGTTAGAACATTCGAAGAGTCCAGTGAGGGAGATCTTCCTTCAGCCTTTGGAAAGCCCAAAACATATCCTTTGAGTAAAAGCATCTGAAAAGTGCATTTTGTAGAAGATAATGCTTACAACGGTAAAGAAACACCATTATATAGACATAGCAGCTTACCAAATAGGCACGTCAACATTAAATATCAACATTGAATACCGTATAGAAAATGAGGAGGCGACGGTTCCCAATGAAACCGTGCATGTCCACGTTCCCTCAATTAATGATGTTGCACACAACCCCATTAATGGGGGGGTAACCGATACTCTACCTTCTCGCAATCTACGCCGTACGCGTGACTACGTTGTACATGTGGCACCATGATCTTACAACAGGACTTACTTTTTCTTAGATGGGCCCACCGACTCGGCCCACTATCCGAGCGACATTTTACCACGTGCGCTGATGCAAGCAGTAGAAGCCCTAGTCACTCTTGACACATGGATCACACTTACATATCACCATCTGATTTAAGGTACCTTTTCTTAAAACATTCATTCAAATTAGTGAAATCTAATCCGCACAATGCAATTCGACTTCGGAAGTAGGCTCGCACGCCCATAACAGACGGAACCCCAACCTAGCCAGGTAAGCTTATTCAGTTTTGACTGATAACGACAACTTTTAGTGCACCCCGACGCCTAGTTCACTGCGCACGAATATTGATAGCTTAGAAAGTGGGAGTCTAGTGAACGCTCTCACGCTTGATGACAATGAATCGCTAGGGATCGTCGCCCCCTCCGCAGATGATGGTCGCTGAACCCGAGCAAGTAAGTTGACGACTGACGACAACTTATGGTTTGCTCACAAGCTGTAGCTCACTATACGTGGGTGTACATGGCTTGGAAGGTGGGAAATTAGTTCAAGTTGATGTCGACGGCTTGCCACGGGACCACTACTCTTCTACAGACCATGGTCGCTTAATATTAAATTCTCAAATCTATAGCTCAATGCTCACAGGTGTAGATGGAGCCTCGTCGGTTCCGACTGATGCCGATGGTTCGCCACGGGACCACTGCTCTTCTATAGACCATGGTCGCCGAATATTCTCATCCCAAACCTGTAGCCCGCTCCGCACGGGTGTAGATGGTTTGGAAGGTGGAAGTTTAGTCAGCTCTAACATATTTTGACGGCTTGCCATGGGACCACTGCTATTCTATAGACCATGGTCGCCAAATTTTCTCATCCCTAATATGTAGCCCATTCCATGCGGGTGTAGATGGTTTGGAATGTGGGAGCCTAGTCAGCTCTGATTGATGTCAACGGCTCGCCAAAAGACCACTATTATTTTTCATGACAGTGGTCGCCGAATTTGATTACATCTCAAATGTCTTCACGCCCAGATAGGCTAACATCCCGTTATCTGCAATGGCCACTTAGGCATGGACTAATGCTACACCGGAGACCAGCTCGAGCTTAGGAAACTTGACTCAGTCCAAGCGCTCATGCTCAACTACAGACGACAATGTATGTGCTCGAATACGTCAGTTCACTCATGCCAACGACCACAACCGACGATCATATATATAACCTGAGCCTCAAATGGCTTACCTCTAGGATGAGCTGCAGCCTGGGTAAAGTTACCCACTACCAAACCATCCCAATAATGATCACTATTAGACATAACCACGCAATAGCAACTCTAAGACCTCACAGAAATATAGGTCAGAAGTACTCGTAGCATAAACGGTCAAGCTCTCAAAAGCAGACAAACCATTTGGCTTCTTGATAACCCAACAGGACCTACGTCAAAATTAAACGACAAGGCGAAATAGAATACATGCAACACTGGTGCAAAGCGTACTCGAAAAGAAAATGTTTTCATTAATAGTTGAAACAAAAGGTACAAATGTAAGAGTTTTACTCCTCAACAGGAAAAGGTACAATTATAGAAGAACTAAGCTTAACAGGAGAATAAGCAAGAGTTGCGTCCATGCATGCCTCAGCTTGTGCGGCATGATTTGAATTGCCATCTTCCTTTGACAACTTAGAGATCAGTCCGAAGTCTACAAAGGACACCTTCCTATAATAAGAAAGGTCCCAGTCCGAATGTTTTTTTTCATTAGCGCCAACAGCTCTAACCTCCTATGCACGATCCTGCAGAATTCAAACGTGCATTGCGCCTTGAGAAGTCCTTCCTCACACGCCTTTACTTCAGCAAGTTCACGCTCCAGCTTGCCTGTCAGTGCATCAATCTAAGACTCCTCAGTAATCAAGTTAATTTTAATTGCGTTAAGTTCGTGCTACTCCAAGAGAAGCTAGTCCCCAGCTTTCCTTGCTTCCTGAGCGCTGAATTCCACGTCGGCCTCCAGCTGTTGTCTCTAGACGACCCACTCGAATTTTTTCCTGTTGTTCCCCTCAGCAAGATAGTACAACTTAGAACACATCTTACTCACAACTTCTTGAGCAAATTCTAAATCATGGCGGACCAGGTTCAACTCTTTTCTGGATTTGTCCCTTGCGGACACTTCCTCTGCTAAATCTGACTCAAGGGCTTTCAAATGAACCCAAAGGGTCTCCGCATTAACGACTGATTGTTCTAGCCTCCTCTTTTCAATATGCTTTCTCAGCAATTCAATCTTGCATCAGGACATGACTTCTGAATATTTGAGAAGACGCACTCCATGGTGTATACCCTCTCACAAGCCATCTCAACTTCCATCCTAGCGATAGCCACTTGGCTAAGATGCGATAGCCCCAACATGAGATAATTCATCTTCTTATTCATATGCTCTTCCAGTACACCTTCCTCGGGCTTTCAAGCACGGTTTGCCAGCCAGCTATAACGTCTGTTGATATGCTTCTTTGAAGTATAATCGATATCAACCTTCTGGTGCCAAGCCTAGTTGCTCATTTTTACTACATTCGGAGCAAACAGAATCATCTGTGTGTCCGGATGAAGCTCTCTTGAATGGGTCCTCTTCTACCTCATTCCCTTTGTCACCATAAGCTCACCCTTTATTGCGAGCCTGCTCAATAGAATCTGAAAGGAGATAAAGAGGCAAATTTTCTATCGGACCTTCAATTATCTTAATATGAGCCCTGGAGTGTGATGGAGGGCAATGTCGACTGCAAAAATGACGTTCTACACTGCAACGACCACTGTCAGACGATCCACCAGTAGGACGATTAACATCGAGAACCACAGAAAAATATTTATCAAGACTTTCGAGTAGAACAGTGGATCGGTCAATATTACTAAAAGTAGCCACAGCGGCCAGCACCAACTTCTTATTCAAAGCTTCTGCTTGCTCGGTACTCAACTTCGACGTATCATCAACCCCTGCTAGGCACAAGTGGTCTTTCTCCAAATCAGATGCTACATCCTCCGCCTTTGTGGATAGGTCAGAATCATGTTCCTCCCTCGACCGAGCAAACCGTTTGGAAGCAAACTCGTCCCCCATTGTAAGACATCTTTGAGCCTATGAAGGAAGCAAACATCTTAGATAGCCCCTCTGAGTTTAACATGTTGGGAGGCTTAACTTTAGAGGCCTTCTTCTTATTGGAAGGAGTTCCACCTTCGGCACTCTGAAAAGAATGGGAGCCACATGCCAATGGGCCCATAACCACTACGACTAAAATTGGAAAGGTAGATAACATCCTCCATTCTCATTGAGGGCATGTCACGGAATGCTTTCATAACAGCTTCCTCCTCTGGGAAAAGTGGAATAGTGGGGAACCTCCTTACAAAGAACACACGCAACAATCATCATACAATCAACACAATGAAAGCAAATGACAAATTATACTCACGAAGTCGCATGAACTCCTGCTCAAGTGGACAGCCATCGAAAACTCAAAATACTTCGAATCCGAAAGTGCCAAGACGCAGTGTTTCTGCCAGAACTTGAAGTCATCCGGTAGTTTTCGAAAGCAAGCTGGCAATTTCGTCTTACACACGGCGTGATCGTTTAGTCGATGAGAAGTCAATAACTGAATCATCATCAGAGTCACGCAGACACCAATGTATTTTGCCCTGATCAATATAAGAAGAATAATCATGTATCCATTCGGTACCAATTGGAGAGGAGGGATACCAAGGACTTCCAGAAAGCCTCATATCTCGACGATCACACGAAAACAGACACCAGTTTGAAGCATGCCGTAGTGCAAACAAATGAATCCATATGGAGAAAACATTGGCATTTGATCATCACTCAAAGTGTAGAATAGCAGGTCTTCAGGGACCCATATGTCTTCCAAATCTCAGCCAGGCTCGATTCAAAATCCAACCTATTTTCAAATAATTGGAGGCCATTGGCTAGAAGCTCATCGTCATGGTGATTTTGTTGAGCCATGAAAAAAAGTGAACAAGCTTTCAATTAAAAGCTGAACCGAACGAAATTTCAAAAAATGAAGAAGTGAAAGATTCAATCTCTGCAGAAAAGGATATCTAAATAGAGATTGATTTCCCGCTTTTTTCACTAAACCGATGCATGCTTAATTAATGGGGTGTGCCACTCAAGTAACGGTTCAGAGTTAATCATCATGAGCAGTGTATCTTTTCGAGAAGTGACTTAGTGGACCAATACGATGGCCCACTAACTCGAGGGGGGGGGAACAACTGATGATACACCAAAATGCACTCTCTTCTACACCGTACACATGTCATAATGATCTCAAGGAATAACAGGCCCAAGAGTTAGTTTAACACTGATTTGACCCAAGCGACATCAAGCCTACAAAGTCCAGTCCACCAGATGGACCCAAATTACTACAGTTTGCAAAGCCCACGTGTCTCACAACCATCCCTAATACCCGTAAAACCTATTAAGGCAAGTATCTCGAGGATCAGCTTCGGACGGGCAAACCAGCAGTACTTTGTCTTCAACTAGGAAGCAAATACTAGAGTATACGTAGTATATGAAAACTTTCATCTATGGACAACACTCTAATTGGGAACTATCTCCCGCGTATCTAAGAGCAAAGGTCCAACAATGAAACTTCCATCTACAAGACTACTCCTAATTAGAGAAGGATCACCAAGAAGATCTCCCTCCCGAAACTACACCACCGAGGGTCTGATTGAACCATGACTCTAACACTATAAAAAAAAAGACATGAGGTTGGTGAACAAATGTATGCTATAAATTCCCTATTTACAGTTTAAAGCCTTTCTTAGATCCCTGTCTGACTTTAGCATCGAAGTGTCATCAGCCACTACAACGGTAGTCCGTAGCTCACATGCATTCATTGTACAGGTCAGTAGGTCAAAGTCAAGCACAGTGAAAATCGATTGCATCACTAACTTATTTAAAGTTAACTACTAAATTATACAATTTTACTTTGAAATCGTTATAGATAATGCCACATAACTTCTTTTTTCTCTTTTTTATTGGACGTTAGGATAATCTTTGAAACAATTAAAATAATTCATTAAGAAAGTTACAACGACAATATCGGGTTTATAAACTATTAAAAATTCTTTCACTTCAACCTTCCAACTTCAATTTCAATATTGGATGTTGAACAAAGATGCAAAGAGTCTATCAAGACCTTAAGCAAACCTGTGGATAACATCAACATGTTCTACCGACTTTAACTCTTACTATATTTTAGGTCTTGTTTTTTCTTTCAATACTATTTATTTATTTGTTTATGTCAATGTTTCACATGGTTTCTTACCATTTCTAATATGCATATAATAAATAAATAAATAATGTCAAATTATAAATGGTAATGAAAATATGTCAAACCAAAAACTAGAAGTTAAAGGGAACCAACTCTTATTTAAAGGTAAAAAATAACACTAAGGGTGTGTTTGGTTGCATGGAATCCTAAGGTGAGAATTGGAATTTCATTCCATGACATCCCATGTCATGGAATCCCATGCCATGGACTAGACCAACTTTGATGTTTGGTTGTCCATGGGAATTGAATTCCTATTCCTATTGTGAGTGTTTGATTGCCCAAAACTAATCATGGGAATTTTTTTTTTCAATTTTTTTTTTTTTTCATTTTGAAGATCCCACAATTCTACTTTTATATATAAACTAGAATATGATTTTGATTTTGCTTCCTACAAAACATCCTTACAGTATAATTTTAAACCCGACGTCTGCTTAAAAGCTACTTGCTCTTCAACATCCAAATGACGACTAAGCGAGAACATAACCTCAAAAATATGCTTCGCTTCATTCTAAGTTGTTCATGGCATAAACGATCACTCTCACGATACATTCTTTTCAACATAGAACATCTTTCTTCATCTTGGTTGACAATTAACATTCTAGGAATGTGTCTTCTCCTATACATGATCATCGTCATTATGGAGAGCATAAACATCTGAACTAGCCTTCGTCGTCGCTCAATTAAAATTCACATTGTATAACACAATTAAAATTCACATTGTATAACATTGTAAGAGATGATGATGAAACATACATACATTCATCAATAAACATAAAATAACAAGATTTATGCAACTATGTAAGTCAGCTATGCTTGAAAACCTATCACATGAAAGAGTTACTTTCTTTACGCTCTGTTAGTTCAAAGAACTTTACAAAACCAAATCTGAAACAAAGAAATAAAAGAGCTGATGAACAAAGACAGCTGACTTTCATCTAGAGAAACTAAAAATATTCTACAACATTATTGAAACTTCTTTTTTGTAAGAAAAAAAAAGTTTCTCTTTCTCATTAATAGCTTTTTTTTTTTTACAGATTGCGAGTGGAAAGCACAAGCAGGAACGCATGTGCTGCGTCATTTGACTGGAGCTGCAGTGGCATCTGCAGATCAGTAGAAAGAATGGAAGAGGTGCATCAGCGATGCGGGGAGGGCGATGGAGCTGTATGGCATACTAACTTTCGAAACTTGCCTCATACTCAGTTCACACACAGTTTACTGTAATATATGTGTATGCAAAACCATGTTCTGGACAATGCCATCCACCCAATTTTTTGTGCATTCACACCCGGTATACCATGGCTATCTATTTATTTATTGCAGCATGATCACAGTTCAGAAAGTAAAATTACAAACTGTTTATTAGGGAGATTATGGAGAAACTAGGAATGACCACCCACCTTATTATTTATCCTAAGTAGCAATTGGTCTTCTCTCCTTTCAGCTCACTCTCTTTGTTGTTTTGTCTCTCCAATTGACAGGCCATGTCAACATAACAAAACACACAAGTCTTCACTCCCACTCCCAACTCTAAATTCAATTCAACATACAAACAAAGAAGGAAAATGGAGAGAAAGGGATTGTTGAATGAGTGAGTCTTGAGTGTGATCACTATTGTTTTCCCACAAGTGATGGGAGCTCTTGTCTGTTTTAAGTCATTATAATGTGTTTGTCTTTGTCTTGTCTATTTTAAGTCATTATTTTGTGTTTGTCTTTGTCTGTTCTGAGTGTGGGACTTAATAATTGCTAATTTGGAAGGCAGCCACCAAAATCCTATCTAAAGCACAAAAAAGCTCCAAAGCTAAAAAGGGTTTTGCCTCCCAATAATTAATTGGAGGGATATATGTATCTGTCTCCTCTTAACTATTTTCTTTCAAAGATGTGAGCTCCTAGAATTCAAGTACATAACATACCCACAAATTAATGCCAAGTTAGTATAATTTCTTCTCTTAATACCTTTGCTTCATAAATCCCCCCGGAACTGATCTGCCTGCGGCTTTCTATACATCACACAGACTACAAAGAAAACCAGGAACTATTGAAATGCCTCATTTGTAAAAAATGAATCATCTCAATTATGGGGTCTCTTGAACAAAAATGAGCAATAAAACCACTCAAAATGCATAGAATACAAGTCCATAAGACCAAAACCAAGGATGCACGGACTCGGATACGCGTGTCGTATCGGATACGGATACGACACGACGACTCGGCAATTTTCAAAAAACTAGGATTGGGGACTCGGCGATACGTCAATCAAACCTTATTTTTTTTTTTATATTTATTAAAAATTATTAACATAATGTCATAAGATAACTCAAAAACAATAATTAATAATCCAAACATATAAACATCAAGATGCATTAAAGATTGATAGTTTGATACATAACTCAAAAATATCAACTTTTAAGTCCCAAAAAAAGGAACGTCAACAAAAAACAAAAAATACATAGATTTCATTTCCCTACATCGATCGTCCTCGACGCACTCCCATCGTTAAATAGCACAGATTCTAACTCAGGTTCATCAAGAGAAAGATTGGAAACCTCAAGTATGCCAGCAACATCCAAATCCAATGAATCAAGTGCATCTCCTCCGATATCTCACATCCTTGTCTCACCTTCTTTGTACTCTAGATTTCTTCTTGACAAGAGACGAAGATTAGAATGCACATATACCAAATCTTCAGCTCGTTGTGGGGTCAACTGATTCCTTTTCAACGAGTGGATGTTGTTATACGTACTCCAATTCCTATCACAACAAGAGGAAGAACAAGATTGCTCGAGCAATTTCAAAGCCAAAGCTCTGAGTAATGGTGTAGAACAACCATGAGCAAGCCACCAAATGTTTGCTTCTAGGTGTGCTCTATTTTCTATAGAATCCCCATCTGCAAATTGTCCCACACACACTAAAAACTTTGCAAACTCTGCTGTTACCATTCTTCTTTCATCATCATTAGGAAAGTATCTCTGAAAGCATTTATTCTTCTCCATTGAAATGTCAGAATCACAATCTAGGGAAACACGATTCGGAGCCCCTTCAAGCAATTGTCTGCTATAATACCTAAGCAATCACAAATTAATATTATAAACCTAACCCAAATTTTCTAAATTAAGTAGAAAAAGAATACTGCAAAACTTAAGTTACCTTGGATTTAAGGAATGTGCTAAACAATGTAGTGGTGTGTTGCTTTTCTCCCATCTATCAACCAATATATGATACACCACTGAATAAAAGTCTGACTCCTCATCATTTGTCTTCCCTTCATGGCGATAAATAATTTGCTTCACTTTTTCAATGATAGTATCCCACATTTCATACACAAGGCGAAGACAAGGCTCATCAGTATCAGCCCTCCGCAACATTGTATATATAGGTTCTGTGAAACAAAGTATGTAGTTCACTTTGTCCCACCACAAGTCATCCAATAACTTTTCCTTCACAAACTTTGCTTTCTCAACATCATCTTCCTTGTAGGAATCCCACTGACCACCAATCACCATACTTTGGAGACTACTTTTAATGTCTTTCAGCCTATTCAGCATAATTATACTTGAAGCAAAGCGGGTCTCTGTAATAGAAAGCAACTTCAAGTTTGAATGCTCATTGAATATGTGCAATCTCATAGAATGGTTCATGACAAAAATTTTGATTTGCACGCCATCCCTAATAATATCAACAATCCAACTACACTCGTTGTAGGCCTTTTCATTTGAAGGTGTATTCTTTGGGGCACATATGTTTTTCAAAGCAAGGTTGAGAGTGTAGACTACACAAGGTGTCCGAAAGATTTGAGGGCATTGACTCTCAACAATTAAACCTACAGCTTTGCAAACTGGAGCATTGTCGGTTATGACTTGGACCACATTATTAGGCCCAACCTCATTAATAATTTCTTTGATCAAGCCAGCAATGAAATGTTTATCTTTGACCGCTCCTTCACAATTCACAGCCTTCAAAAACATTGGACCACCCTCATTAATTACTATGAAATTAATAAGAGGCCTCCTTTGAGCATCGCTCCATCCATCACAAACAATGGTTGCTTCTTTAGCCTTCCATGTGTACTTTATTGTCTCCAATAACCTTTCAACGTGATCTCTTTCTTTTCGAAGCAAAGTCGTCCTCAATGCATTGTACCCAGGTGGCTTGTAACCACTAATAGACTTAGCTTTATTTGATGAAAAGGTGAAGGCATTCTGATAATACGGATTCTTTGCAAGGTTGAAAGGCAATGTAGCCGAGTAAAACATCCTTGCAATCAAAGCATCTAACTTTTGTCGATCATTGAGATTGAAAGCATCTGCAATCGGATTACTTGCTCTCCTTTTCCTTGAATCAGAGGATGAACTTACGCCAACACTCGGACCTGCACAACTACCTTGAGCTGAGCTCCTTGAAGGAGGTAAAAGAACAACACATGTACGAGCAGCATTTTCTACTCTCAATGCAGCTACATCAACAAGATTTTGTACCTCTATAAATTGTTCATAAGAGATCTTATCACAAATAGCTATCCCATGACCTCTTTCCTTCAACAAATGGTGCCTTAGTCTAGTATGGGATCCCGTATAATCATTTTTACAAAAGTTACACTTCCACCTTTGATTCCCTTCACCTTCATTTGTTCTTCTTAATCGTGTGACATGCCTCCAAAGAGGAGCATTATCTTCTCCGCTCATTTGGTCTAAAACTTTACATGTAAAAAAAGGAAAAGAAACATGGATTAAAAAAAAAAATGGTTGCAGACTTGCAGGTAGTATTGCTAGAATAGGTATATTTAATATAATTTAATTGCAAATTGTAAGTACTAAGTAGTAACTAGTAAGTAGTATTGAAGACTGACAATTATTTACGTGTTGCAAACTTGCAGGTAATATTGCTAGAATAGTAGAATATTTTACGGCAAATGTACAAGCCGAAAAGGACAGGAGAAGAACTTACAAGAAGAGAAATACTACAGCTACCAGCTAGTATTGATGTGGCAAGACACCAAGAATTGATTCTCTAAATTCTTTGCATTCAAACTGCCATTAAAAAATGATGAAGAGTTAATTTCTACTGAAAATGTTGCTTAGCATTATGCACCAAGCACCAGGAACAATACTAAAATACAATTCAAATTTCAAAGCCATCTAATCAGATGCATACCTTTCCTGCTCTCCAGGATGCCGAGTGTTCATAACACTTGTAGTTATGTTGTGGAATCAACTGTGATGCATCCGATGAATGTGCCTGGGTGTTCTGCAAACCAAAAATAACTAATAGAGTGAGTGATTTGGAACACCTGATAAAACAATATCGTAAAGGTACCCCATTCATCGTGAGTTTAAGGCCAAACTCCATTATTGCACGTCATATCCATATCTAATATTGGAAGTAGATCTCACAAAGCATTGTCATTGCATGCATGATAACAAACTGAAAGGGAAAAGAAGAAACATAGACTAACTTATTGAAGAATCCTACGCCAGTTAACAGGCCAAAGATTGCAGAAGTACTGTAAGAGAAAACGATGCACCAAATGACCTACTTGCAACAGCACTCGAACAACCAGCAGCAGCAGAGCACATAAAAACTGCACTGGCAAAGGAAAAATGTGTTAAAAGCCGGCAAGATGCCATCAAACCCCCCTAGTAAATGCACTACTACGAAGAGTGAAGACTAATTTACATTTCATAGGATTACGCTTATTCAAATACGTAGACGTTGCAATATCTCGTTATGGCTAGTTAGCAAAAAGAAAACACAGATCACATCGATTATGCACTTCTCCAATGTACAATTTATCCATGTTTAATTAGATCTTCAAAATTTCACCAAAGAAATCAGCCCTCACAAAAAAATTTAAGCTCTCCGAAATCCTAGCAATGCAAACAATTTGGAACCACGATAATATGTACATATGGAATGGATACTAGATGCCAAGACTAAACTCAAAGGGAAACCACTGATGTGTAGTTTTGATGAAGTGTAATTTCAGAGCCATTAGCCATACAATACATATTGTTCATATACATATAGCAAGCTAAATATTTGATAAATATGTTCGAACACAAATAACATAGAATCGGTTCCATGGGAGAAAATGATGAACCAAATGGCAATGACAAATGTGTCAAATGCCATTGAATCCTTTAAACTAATATCTATATGCGAATTCCTATGCCATTTGAAACCAAACATTACATGAGATACAAATAGAGAAAGTAGATACAGTGTGAGACTGTGAGTTGGAGACTGAAAATGTTTCACTCAATCAAGGGGCATATGTTTATTTGAAAACCGAAATCATGTTGTGAAGGTGTAGGGTGTACCAATGAAGAGGGAAAACAGATGGAAAAAATAAACAACTCTTTCTTCTTCTTCCCACACAAAAAATAAGCTAATAATCAGTGAATCACACACAAAACACACAAAAAAAAGCAAGAAGAATAACACAACAGTGAGTGACTGAGTGAGAGTCGAGATGAGAGAGACGAACCTGGGTCTTGAGCTTCCGACTTTGACAGACTTCTCTAAGCAAGGTAAGCTCCTTCTTCTCCCTTCCTTCTTTCTCTTATTCGGTTCTTCCTCTTCCTTCTTTGTTCTTTCTTTTCTTCCTCAGTTCCTCACCTCCTTGATTCATCCATTCTCGCCTCCTTTCTCTTTGGTTCCTCGCCTCCTGTGGTTCTTCGCCTCCTGTGGTTCCTCGCCTCCTCAGTTCCTCGCCTCTGTCTGTTTGAGCAATAAGCCAATAACAAAACCAAAAAAACAAGATTTAAGTTTTAATATTAGGGCTTCAGATCTCAATCGTCCGATCTTATCAAGATCTGAAAAAAAAATTTAGCAACCGAATCCTGACCGTATCCGGACCGTGTCCATGCCGTATCCGGACCAGGTCAAGTTGACCGATACGTTGACCGCGTGTTGGATACGTATCCGACGCGAATCGCACGCTTATCCGTATCCGACTCGCGTTTTCATGGATTCGGCAGGGTTTTTCCGCGAATCCGTGCTTCCTTGACCAAAACATTCAATCATTGCCATACTTCTTCAACCATGAAGGAATTCCATAAAAACCCATTTATCTTAATCAATGAAAAAAGATTAAAAACTCTTCCAATCCAAGAGGAAAAGCATGAAATGATCACAATCAATGAAATGAGATAAAAGACCAGGGATCTCAACCCCATAAAGAGAAACCAATACCCATTGTGATCATATATGAAATGATAAAGCAAACCAACCCACAGTAACAAAAGTAATGAATTTGTTCAAAATTTACCTTTCCTTCAAATCAGGAAGAGAATAATAACTCCCAAATTTTGCTCTTGGAACTAGAAAGCCCCGGAAATAAAAGCTACAAAAACAAAACACCAAAATCAGTTCAAAAGAAAAAAAAAACCCAAAAGTTCATGCAATCCAATCCTCCTAACAAAATCACACAACATAGTCATTATTCACCAAGGTAAATATCAAACCAAATCTATTTCTTCCAAAGCAAATGAAAACATACAATCAAAACCCAAGATCACGTAAGCACAGTTAACCAAAATTTTTTGTACTGTTGTTCATGTTCAATGTTCCATACTGGAAATTTATAACATACCCATGATCAGATCTGTGGTAATTACTTGTACATTACAAAATACAAAATGGAATTCATTGAACTGAAAGAGATGAACTCACAAAGGTATTCGTGAGTCTCTGATGCGATGGAGTCACAGAGGAGGAGAGGAGATCACGGAGATGAGATCACAAAGGAGGAGAAAAATCGCAAAGATGAGAGATATTCGAAAAAGGTGAGATCGAGCCTCTGATGCGATGGAGATCAAGAGATCTTTGATCAGCCCTTCACATAGACGATGAGAAAGAGATCTTCGTGAGTTTCTTATGCTCCTCTTCGATTCTCAACTCCTCCATCAACACCACCAGTAATAAACTTGTAGAGATCAACACCACCAGCTGAGATCGTGGAGAGTTCAGTGGAGAGATCAATGGAGAGATCAGTGGAGAGATCAATGGTAGTTAAGTGTAGAGATCGAGAAATAGGGAGGGAAGAAGACGAGAGACATACCTGAAATTTTTTGCAATGACGAGAGAGCTTCAAAAACTTGCTTCAGTTGATGTGAAAAGAAGTGGAGAGAGGCGAGGTTGCGAGGGAGGATTAAATCGAGAGGTTTTTAGGATCGCCAAAAGTTTTCCTTGGGTGAGCCGAGGCGTACGATTCCCATCAAAGGTGGGAATATGTGGCACGTGCTGGCATCCCTCACCCACCAGTAAACTCTTTAACAAATACCCATAATGCTATTCCAAGTGGAATAGGATTCCTATTCCCATAGAATGGGTGCAACCAAACACACCCTAATAAGTGGAAGCCCAATTTTGATGTAACATGTCGCTATGAGTCAAGGCTAAAAACCCTAATTTAAGTCAAACTTATACATATGCAAGTTTGGGGAGGCGAATGTTTCGATTAACCTTCCAGCCCATTAACCAACTTATGTTATCCTACTGATAAAAAAATATCCATGTAAGAAAGTAATAAGAACAAACTAAAGCGATAGTTATGCTAAATGTCTTATTGTATACAGTCGAAGAGATTCAACCAAATGGTTTATTTCCCTATTATCCATCATCAAATATGAAAAGATTTAGTTCGGCGGTGACTTAAAAAGAAGATTGATACTCCATCCATGCCTTACCTACATGTGAAGGAAGCAAGTTTAGATACAAAAGAAGATTGAGAGCAGATTGAATACTAAATCGTTGATGAAAAATATTAAATGAAGCCACAAGCACGTCAAAATTACCATGGAATTCGACAAATTTTCCAACAATGCCATGCTTTCTCAACATTTGGGTCATAATTAAAACCAAATTTGTTGTTGTGGCACCATTCATAATTTACCAGACAACTTGAATCTCATAACACCAGGTAACACCATGCTCATAGGCAGTTAAAAACTTTTAAAAACAAGGTTTTAGGGAGAAATAATAAAACTACACTAGCCTCAAACGTATGCAAGGATTGAAACTTAAATTTAGCCTGTACATAAACAACGGTCCTTATGTGCATAAAACTATACAAGCAATCATTGTAACCCCAATTTACAAATAGAAATATAAACTACATGTTACTAGAAGGCAATCAGTAACACATGACAAAATTATTAGTTATATAGCACCGATTACCTACCCAAGCATAGTTGCCTCTGCCTCATTTCCTCCAACTCCCTAGCCAAGAACTCCAACCCATCGATCATAGTTGTATGTGAATCTGTTCCTACAACACTATCGTGGTCAAGCATGTTCATCTTTGTTGAAAACAACCCGACAAGGGTATTACAAATTAACCTGAAAGTTAGTCACTGATGGGGATTTAACTAACCTAAATTAACAGGTTAATTTAACCTACTTGTAATAACCGCAAGTGCACGGTGCCTAACTGGTAGACAACGGCAAGTACGGGTCGATTCCCACGAGGAAGGTGGATGCAATTGAAATTTTAGAATTTAATTAAACTAATTTATAGAAAGGGGGTTACAGCATTTTTAAATCTAAACTAAAAATCAAATTAAAAACAAAATAAAAAGTTTAAATAATATGAGAAAGGAAACCAAGGCATTGAATCCACCACAGGTTCTTTTGAGATTGTGTAATCAAAGATATTGTTTTCAAGATTTAACATGACTAACCTAAAGATTAATCTAAGTTTCACAATTGATTTAAGCATAGGTATAAATCCCTAGAATTGCGTGTCTTCTTACGGCACACACAATCACAGATTTATTTTAACAATCCTAATCCCTAGCATTGCGTGTCTTCTTACGGCACACACAATCACAGATTCGGATTAATTGATTAAATCAGGCTTTGAATTTCAACAAAGGGTACTTCTAACTACCGACTAGTCTAGACAATTAATCAGGATATAATCGGTGAAAGCAATTTATTAAAAATCATAAATCAAATATGTTTAACGTTCAAGCATAAAGAAAATAATAAATTTAAATACACAAACTCTAGGAAATCCTGTGGTTTCATCGTAGCCTTGGCGAAGGGTTTAGTTATCCATGGTAGTGGTAGTCATCTCCTCGTGATGTGGTATGCCGCAACTCATCTCTGCACGGACGCGAATCCCGAGAAAAGGGCTGCTAAAGGCACTGTGGTGGCTCTTAGAGAACTCAGGGTGCAAATAGCCAAATAACGAAATAAACTGATTCCCGCCTCTGCTACAGTAGCGCTACAGTGCCGCTCGTCTTCTCCAGCGCGACAGCGCGGTTCTCGCCTCGTTCTCGCTCCTCTGACCCGTCCTCGACCTCAAATCATCTCAAGAGCCTGCAAAAGACAATAAACAGTGAGGAAACACCAATAAAACAGCAAAACAGAGAGAGAGAACAGGAATAAATCTCCCTGTTTTTGCTTCCTGTCGCGACGGTGGTGCACCGCGGTGCGGCTCTGGTTGTGGTGGTTTTCCGGTGGTGGAGAGAAGGTTTGAGGCCTGGACGAATAGAGGACAGAGAGAGTGGAGGAAGACGGGCTGTGGCGAGGCAGAACAGAGCCGCGGTGCGACTCTGTTTCGCGGCCTGGTTGGTGGGCTCTCTCGCGGCGATTCGTGCGGAGGTTGTGGTGGTGGGACTTGTGCGGAAGTGGTGGCGGTTGTGTGGACAGGGGAGAGGAGCAGAGAGTGGTGGTGGAGAGAAATTGGACGTGAAACAGGGTTGTCACACCCCTATTTCACGGTGGTGACGGTGGCGGTTGTGGAGCTCGGTGGTGGCGATGGCGAGGTGACTGTGGTGGCGAGGGTGTGGTGACTACTGAGTGAGTGGAGTGAGTGAGAGATGGATGAGTGGAAGAGGGATAGGTGGTGGTGATGAGGGTGAGGTGAATTTGAGAGAAAGAGGATTATTTTTCTTCTTAATTTGCTTCTTTTCCCTTCTCTTTTCTCCCCCCTCATTCTCACCTATCCTCCTCTATTTATAGAGAATGAGAAGATGAATAGGGATGAGATGAGGGGTAGATTCATCAATGAGGGTAGGATTGGGTTTGGTTTTAGGTTATGGATTAGGTTATGGATGGGGTTTAGGTTATGAATTAGGTTTCAATGTTTAGGTTTGTGGGTTTTAGGTTTCAAGGTTTAGGTTTGTGGATTTTTAGGTTGTGAGCTAGGTGTTGGGTGTAGGTTTGTGGATTTTAGGTTAAGAGTTAGGTGTTGGGTGTAGGTTTGTGTTTTGTTTGATACCACCATTAAAATTGCCTAATTGTCGTTTGTGACTGCTTAATATGGATTTATCGTTTAAGCTCAAATTCCTGCAAAGATATTAAAACGAAATATTACTATAAAATATAATAATCGAAACACTAACATGTACAAATTAAGGGATATATTCTGTAATAATTATGTGAATATCAAATACCCCCAAACCTATATTTTGCTAGTCCTCGAGCAAAACAATAAAAAGAAAATCCTAACTCACTTTCGCAGGAATCATCGGTTGCACTTACCTTAAACGTGCAACAAGGCTTTAAACCCCTAGATTACCTCTAGTGGACGAGTTATAGTCTCGTGAGGGTTTCCAGACATGTTACCCACAAACATTACTGACTCAATCAAAACTTGGTCAAACAGTGTTCATTTAAAACTTCAAGAAATGCAAGAAACCAACAGTGTCATTTTAGTGTATCAACAAATCTCCAAATAATTTAATATTCTCCAAAGGTTAGAAAAAATTCATAATCATCCTCAACTCAATGTGTGTGTGTGGATAGCACTGTCAACATAACCTTTCATTTCAGAGTAAAACAATGACTAAATCTCCTGTAGAAAGTTTGTTTTGACTTCAAACCTCTCATGTCACTCACAACAAAACACTCAGAGATTTGATATTTCACTCAGTTTATATGTGAGGAAAAGAGTAAATGATGGAAAACAATCATCTCACATATAGTAATATGAAGAACGGACTTTTCAAGAATGGAATGAACATGATCTCATGGACAGGAATATCAATTGCTTTTGGGAATGTTGAATCAACACCATAGGTCTTGGTTATTAAATCTCCACATCTACGAAACCAACCTTTACCTAAGATCAACTAGGACTTTGTTGGGTTGTAATGGAGCTTGGGTAATAGTTAATAAGGAATGTCAAAGGATTCTAACAAAATTTCTAGGAATGTATACACCCATTATACGTACAATTAGGGCTGTCAAGAATAAATCAATGTTGCGCACCATCAATTTTTTCTTCATTCTCACATCTTTATCCTCATTCACATTCTTCTTCTGCTTTCTTTTCTTTCTTTTTATTTTTTTTATTTCTTTCTTTTCTTTCTTTCTTTCTTTCTTTTTCTTTCTTTCATAGAGGATTTATGAAATATCTCATATTTTGCTCTTTCATGCCCTTTTTACACCAAGTATATTCATCCGTACACATTCCCAGAAAAATTGGGTAAAAGTTAATGGGTTAACAAATAAAAGGTGAATCTATGGCTCAAAAGGCTACAAAAAGTTAATGTTATGGGTAAGTTAAAAGGCTAGTTAATGGTTTAAAGAAAAGAAAAAAAAATGCCTAGATCATTTCCTAAGTTCGGGTCAGTATTATGACATCTCAATTGAATAAGCCAAGAAGTTCTAGTGTAATAATTCAATTTTTATGTCATTTCCAAAGCAATTGATCAAAAGAATGAAAATAATGAGATCATCAACGAGATAATGTAGACTCAAGAAAAATCAGAGTTTATGTATAACCCTCAGAAAAATAGAAAGGCTCAAAGCTTTCAGGGTTAAGTCTCTACTATTATTCTAAGGTTTTCTAGTATATATTTCACTCATCAACTTCAAGTTATGCCAACATGGCTCATGGTGCAAAGATAATCGAGTTGAAAAATCTTATGAACTAGATCTAACTTAAGGATCTTAATAAACTTTCAGTCTTTTATCAATATACCAATATGTCAAGTTGGCTTGCATTTTCTTGAGCATAAAACATTTAAAGTCCATTTTCATACTCGTAAAAGACCAAGTTTTCTTGACAGAAAAGCATATTTTATATTTTTTATTTTTATTTATTTATTTTTTTTTTTCAAGAAAAGAAAAGAAAATACTACAAAAAAAATGAAAAATTCACCTTTTCAAATACTACGAAAAAAAAAAAAAAAAAAAAATGAAAAATTCACCGACTCATGAATCCTACCCCCAAACCTAATCCAAACATTGTCCTCAATGTTTAACAAAATAATCTTACAAATGAATGAAATAAGTACAGGAGAGGAGGTTAGAACAGTATTACCGCGGTGAAGATTTTACCAATTTCCAAGAAGTCATCCATCAATGAGGCTCACAAACATAAGAATCATGGAGTTTTCATTAGAAATCGATAAAATGCAGACTCGATACTAACAAAGAAAACTAAAAAGAAAGCTAGTTGTAAGTCAAAACTGTTACGGAGCTAACGAGTAAGAGTGAAACACCACTAAATAGGGTACTCGAAAATCAATCCAGACTAACAGCAGAGACACACAACTAAAGCTAGGCTGCCTCCTAGGAGCGCTTGGTTTAACGTCATCAGCCCGACAAAACCCAAAAGATCCTCACTTCTGATACACAGGGTCCTCTAATAGGATTACATCAACTTCGACTTCTAATCGAGGTAACTCTAAGAATGGCTTAAGTCGTTGACCATTTACCTTAAATACATGGCCATCCTTAGGATTAACGATCTCCACAGCTCCATGTGGGAACACTGTTTTCACAATATAAGGTCCAGACCACCGAGATCTCAACTTGCCCGGAAAAAGTCGTAACCGAGAGTCGAACAACAGAACTTTTTGAGATGGCTCAAAGGACTTACGAAGAATGGATTTATCATGGAATATCTTCGTACGTTCTTTGTAGATTTTGGCATTATGGTACGCATCATTTCGGATCTCTTCCAACTCATCAAGTTGAAGCTTACGATGTGATCCAGCCTTGACCATATCAAAATTGAATGTCTTGATGGCCCAATATGCACGATGTGCCAATTCCACAGGCAAATGACATGCTTTTCCAAAAACAAGCCTATATGGAGACATTCCAATCGGGGTCTTAAATGCTGTTCTATAAGCCCAGAGAGCATCACTCAGACGTTGAGACCAGTCTTTGCGGTCTGGTCTGACTGTCTTCTCTAGAATGTTTTTAATCTCCCGATTGGAAATCTCCACTTGCCCACTTGTTTGTGGATGATAGGGGGTGCCAACCTTATGTGTGATGGAGTATTTCTTTACTAATAGCCCGAACGGTCTATTGCAAAAATGAGAACCACCGTCACTTATAATGGCACGCGGAATACCAAAACGAGAAAAGATATTATCTTTCAAGAATCTTATCACAACCTTGTGGTCATTCGTTTTACATGGTATCGCTTCTACCCATTTGGACACATAATCCACAGCAACAAGGATGAAAAGATTGCCAAACGAAGGCGGGAATGGTCCCATGAAATCAATACCCCAAACATCAAAGATTTCAACCACAAGAATATTAGTAAGGGGCATCATGTTGCGACGAGAGATGGAACCCATTCGTTGGCATCGATCACAAGTGGTGCAAAAGGCATGAGTATCTCGAAAAAGGGTAGGCCAATAAAAACCACTCTGCAAAACTTTTGCAGCTGTCTTTTAGAGCTAAAATGACCACCACAAGCTTGCTCATGACAAAATGAGATGATGCTGTGAAATTCACTTTCAGGAACACATCTCCTGATAACCTGATCAGGACAATACTTGAACAAGTATGGATCATCCCAGAAGAAATGTCTAACCTCAGCAAGAAATTTGGATCTATCTTGTTTGGACCACTTCAAAGGAAGTTGACCTGTAACAAGATAGTTCACAATATCTGCATACCAAGGTAATTGGGAGAGAGCAAATAATTGCTCATCAGGAAATGACTCATTCAATGGTAAATATTCGCTAGATGACTCTACTAGAAGTCTAGATAAATGGTCAGCTACAACATTTTCTGAACCTTTCTTGTCCCGAATTTCAATATCAAATTCTTGTAGCAATAGGACCCATCGGATTAAGCGAGGTTTAGCATCTTTTTTAGAGAAAAGATACTTTAACGCCGCGTGATCAGTAAAAATAATTACTTTGGATCCTATAAGGTAAGACCGAAATTTATCTAGAGCAAAGACTACAGCTAATAACTCTTTCTCAGTGGTAGAGTAATTAAGTTGTGCGTCTTGTAGAGTTCTACTAGCGTAATAAATGACATGTGGCTTTTTGTCCAATCGTTGTCCTAGGACAACTCCGAGTGCAAAGTCGGAAGCATCACACATAATCTCAAAGGGAAAGTTCCAATTAGGAGATTGGATGATTGGAGCTGACGTCAATAATTGTTTGAGCTTCTCAAAAGCTTTTAAACAATCTTCATCAAAAACAAAACTGCGTCTTTAGCAAGTAAATTGCATAAAGGACGAGCGATTTTGCTAAAATCTTTGATGAATCTCCGATAAAATCCAGCATGGCCTAGAAAAGATCTAATTTCCTTAACCGTCTTTGGAGGCGGAAGACTTGAAATTAAATCAATTTTGGCTTTGTCGACTTCAATTCCCTTGTGTGAGATTACATGTCCAAGAACAATGCCTTGTCGTACCATAAAGTGACATTTCTCCCAATTTAAGACAAGATTTTTCTCCACACATCTATTTAACACTAAAGTTAAATGATGTAGACATTCATCAAATGAATCACCAAATACTGAGAAATCATCCATAAACACTTCGAGGAACCTCTCAACCATATCGGAAAAGATGCTAAGCATGCATCGCTGAAAAGTAGCGGGTGCATTACACAATCCAAAGGGCATTCTCCGATATGCGAAAGTTCCAAAGGGACAAGTGAATGTGGTCTTCTCTTGATCCTCGGGTGCAATGGGGATTTGGTTATAACCGGAATACCCATCAAGAAAACAATAGTAATCATGTCCGGCTAACCTTTCAAGCATCTGGTCAATGAAAGGGAGAGGAAAGTGATCCTTCCTTGTGACCAAGTTCAACTTACGGTAATCAATACATACTCGCCACCCCGTGGTCATGCGGGTTGGTACTAATTCATTCTTGTCATTCTTGATTACCGTTACCCCTGACTTCTTTGGGACAACTTGAACAGGACTTACCCAAGGGCTATCCGAAATTGGGTAGATTATACCCACATCCAACAATTTGAGCACTTCAGCTCGGACAACTTCCTTTAGATTAGGATTAAGTCTACGTTGCATTTCACGCGATACTTTGGCATTATCTTCGATATGAATGCGATGCATGCAAACGGTTGGACTTATTCCTTTAATATCCGCGATAGTCCACCCAAGTGCTGTTTTATGTTCTTTTAAAACATCTAGCAATTTTCCTTCCTGTTCTTCAGTCAATGCAGATGAAATAATAACAGGTAAGGTATCGTCAACACCTAAAAAAGCATACTTGAGGTTGTCAGGTAATACTTTTAGGTCGAGCTTGGGTGGTTGTTCAATGGAAGGGACTTGATTTGACTCACTGAGTGGAAGAGTTTCCACCCTAGGCTTCCATTTATATCTGGTTTCCATTATAGGGGTAGAATCAAGCAAAGCATTGACTTCCCTGATGGAATCATTAATATCGAAGTCTAAATTAAAATGAGTCAAACAAGCCTCTAAAGGATCATTAAACTGAGGAAATGAATGTTCCGCCAATCTCTCAATCATGTTAACCTCAAGGGAGTCCTCAGACTCGGGAGGTTGTTGACTTACATTGAATACGTTGAGTTCGACGGTCATGTTACCAAATGATAATTTCATGATTCCATTTCGACAGTTAATGATAGCATTGGATGTGGCCAAAAATGGACGACCCAAAATAACTGGAATGTGACTAGAGGGATTGTGAACAGGTTGTGTGTCCAGGACTATGAAGTCCACAGGGAAATAAAATTTGTCCACCTGAATGATCACATCCTCTAACATACCGCGGGGGACTCGGACAGATCTGTCTGCCAATTGCAATGTCACTTGAGTTGATTTCAACTCACCAAGACCCAATTGCTCATATACCGAGTATGGCAATAGATTAACACTTGCCCCTAAATCTAACAGTGCCTTCTCAATCATATGATCACCAATCACACATGAAATAGTCGGGCAACCAGGATCTCTATACTTAGGTGGGGTTTTGTGTTGAAGGATGGAGCTAACTTGCTCAGTTAGGAAGGCTCTTTTGTGCACATGTACTTTTCGCTTTTGTGTACACAAATCCTTCAAAAACTTGGCATAAGAGGGAACTTGCTTAATGGCCTCGAGTAATGGAATATTGATTTGAACTTGTTTAAAAATTTCCATTATATTGTTGGCATTTGTTCCTTTCTTCGCCGGAGCTAACCGCGATGGAAATGGGGCTCTAGGCGTATAGGATGCCTTGGTGGGATTAGAGTCAAGATGATGATCCTCTTGAGAAGATGAGGCTTTATCAGCCTCCTTCTCAGATGGAGGTGTGACTTGCCTTGGCGTAGATTGGGCTTCAGGATCAATCAAATTAGGCATTCTAAGTTGGTTGTCAACTTGTTTTCCACTCCTAAGGGTTATGATAGATTTGACATCTTCATTTCGTGGCTGAGATGTACTGCCTATTTCGAATTTGCCCTTAGGATTTTGAATGGGTTGACCAGGGAATCTTCCTGCTTCTCTTTCAGGAAAGGATTTTGCTATTTGACTCACAGCCATCTCAAGCTTTTGGATGGCTTGAGATTGTTGTTGAGAATTAGCTCTTAGTTCGGTGATAGCCTGAGAGTTTTGTTCGAGTATGGTTCCTGTTCTCTGCATAAATTGATTCAATGTATCCTGAAAACTCTGAGTGTTAGAGAGAGGAACATCTTGATTGAATTGAGGCCTATTAGCAGGAATTGGAGCTCGAGGAGCTTGAGGGATAACAACTGGGCCTCCTTGATGTTGACCATGGGCCCATGAGAGATTAGGGTGTTTAGCTAAACCTGGATTGTAAAAATTTGAGTGTGGATTATAACCAGATTGCCTAAAGGTATTGAATGCATTGACTTGCTCAGCAAAATAAGCAGGGCACTCATTTTTCAAGTGACAGTCTGATGTGGAATGACTAGAACTTGAACATGCAGCACAAACCTCGGATGGAACATTGGTTTGGACTGATGGCTGAGACTTTTCCAGATATGCATCAATCTTCTGTGCCATTGTCATTACAACTTCTTCCAACCTCGAAGAAGGAGTAAGATGAGGAGTAGATGATGTATCCCTCACTTCATACAAACCACCCTTTCGCCTATCCATGTCTTTTCTTGAATAATCCCATTGTTGAGAATTCTCAGAAATAGCTTCAAAGAATTCCCAAATCTCATTAGCACTCATTTTCATAAGTGACCCACCACTAGTGGCGTCAATCATTCGACGGTTTTGAGGAGTTAACGCGTCTTGAAAGTATTGAACCAAGCGCCACTTTTCAAAGCCGTGATGGGGACACCTAGCAATGAGTTCATTGAATCTTTCCCAACATTCATAGAAATGCTCACCCTCTTTCTGTTGAAAATTAGATATATCTCTTCGGATGGCATTTGTTTTATGAATAGGAAAATATTTTGTCAAAAATTTTCCTGATAGGGCATCCCAAGTGTTGATGGTTCCAGTTTCTAAGGAGTTTAACCATGACTTCGCCTTATCTTTTAAAGAAAAGGGGAACAGCCTAAGACGAACTGAATCATCAGAAAAATTGGGATATTTCAGAGTAGCACATATGTCAAGAAACTCTTTGACATGAAGATAGGGATCCTCTCTTTCTAGACCATAAAAGGAAGGCAAAAGGTGGATAATTGATGGTTTTAGCTCAAAGCTATTTGCAGTGGTCTCAGGCAAGACAATGCAAGATGGGGTGTTATTGGAACGTGGAGAAAAATAATCCTTAAATGCTCTCTCCTCGGCCATTTCAGTGGTCTCACTTGATAATGAGAATGATTCTAGAAGGTCAATGGGGACTTCAAACAACTCTACAGGATCCTCTTTAATTAGTCGACCCCTTGAATCTCGTTCCCAAAGACGCATAAACAAGTCTACACCAAGTGAGGGTCGAAATGTTTGCTAACTTTAAAAAAAAAATTCACGCACAGACTCAAACACAATCAGCAATCAATTGATGCACAAGAAAAAATGCCTCCCTAAGCAATTAGTGTTTTTGAGATTAATTATCTTCTTATCTTTGGGGGACAGATTATTTCTTATGTAATCTTTATGACAGAATAATGGGTGCTACAAGTTGATCCTAAGAGTATACACTTTACACCGCAAAGTTCAAAATCAGTAGGCTAGAGTTTTGTTTCAAAGAAACCGGATTACCGCACAAGAGAAGGAGGTCACAATGGTCCAATTAAGTACTTCCTTGTGCTACCGCTCTGTAAGCCAATAGATGTGAGAACGATGTGATGTTAAATGCACACTTGAGGCTTGTGTTCCTAACCGAAAACTGTTGGTTACACCAATCCTTCTTGTGGATCGTAGCTTACTTATGACTCGGCGTACCGGGTAAATTACCCTTGTGGCAGTGGCCTCTCGGAGTTCATTGAATGATTAAACCCATCGTCACTTTTAGCTTTGGTCAACACAAAAATTATTGGATTTACCTTGGTCTTGGTTGTCTTATGAACACCGAACCTACGAGATGCTCTATCTAACTTGCTAATTGATTTTAATTATGTGAGGCTATTGGTTGCACACAGCTGGAGTGATGAGGTGGGGATATCAAGTCCCACCAGTTTCTATTTAGAAGCTGGGTCTGCTTATTATGAAATACTAAAGTTTAACATCCACAATTACAGAATTTTAACAACCAATCACACAATTTCAACCAATTACACCAAGCACCCTGGTCGCTAATACATTGCGTGAGACAACAATACTTACAGTGTGCGTATTCCAATCTGCACAAGAAGTTAGCACAATTCAAAAAAAAGTCCGACTTCTCTTTATATGTTTCAATCAGCACACAAGCACATGGAAATAAATTTACTGGTCTTGGTCTTAGAAGTCAGATTTCTAAATTAAAAAAATTATTGGGTAACAATTAAAATTGTTTCCCTATAATTTCTTTTGATTTAGAAAATTGTGGGTTTTTTTTTTTTTTTTTTTTTTTAAATTAAACAAAATGAAAAATAGTAAAGTTCAAAAAATTATTACACCGCACACTCGTAAAACGAGGTGAAAATAAAAGTACAACTCTCCTCACAAAATAAAAATAAAAATTTTCTTGATGTTTTTGCAGGATCGTCAAATTTCCTCGAGAAGCGTGTAATCTGCAAAATCAAACACAAAATGAGTGTAAAAAGAACAAAATAAAAATAATTTTTTTTTTTTTTTTTTATAATTTTTTTTTTGTTTTTTTTTTATAATTAGTGAAAATAAATCTTAAATTCAATTACAATGCTACCTTCCCCGGCAACGGCGCCAAAAACTTGATGGGGATTTAACTAACCTAAATTAACAGGTTAATTTAACCTACTTGTAATAACCGCAAGTGCACGGTGCCTAACTGGTAGACAACGGCAAGTACGGGTCGATCCCACGAGGAAGGTGGATGCAATTGAAATTTTAGAATTTAATTAAACTAATTTATAGGAAAGGGGGTTACAGCATTTTTAAATCTAAACTAAAAATCAAATTAAAAACAAAATAAAAAGTTTTAAATAATATGAGAAAGGAAACCAAGGCATTGAATCCACCACAGGTTCTTTGAGATTTGTGTAATCAAAGATATTGTTTTCAAGATTTAACATGACTAACCTAAAGATTAATCTAAGTTCACAATTGATTTAAGCATAGGTATAAATCCCTAGAATTGCGTGTCTTCTTACGGCACACACAATCACAGATTTATTTTAACTAATCCTAATCCCTAGCATTGCGTGTCTTCTTACGGCACACACAATCACAGATTCGGATTAATTGATTAAATCAGGCTTTTGAATTTCAACAAAGGGTACTTCTAACTACCGACTAGTCTAGACAATTAATCAGGATATAATCGGTGAAAGCAATTTATTAAAAATCATAAATCAAATATGTTTAACGTTCAAGCATAAAGAAAATAATAAATTTAAATACACAAACTCTAGGAAATCCTGTGGTTTCATCGTAGCCTTGGCGAAGGGTTTAGTTATCCATGGTAGTGGTAGTCATCTCCTCGTGATGTGGTATGCCGCAACTCATCTCTGCACGGACGCGAATCCCGAGAAAAGGGCTGCTAAAGGCACTGTGGTGGCTCTTAGAGAACTCGGGGGTGCAAATAGCCAAATAACGAAATAAACTGATTCCCGCCTCTGCTACAGTAGCGCTACAGTGCCGCTCGTCTTCTCCAGCGCGACAGCGCGGTTCTCGGCCTCGTTCTCGCTCCTCTGACCCGTCCTCGACCTCAAATCATCTCAAGAGCCTGCAAAAGACAATAAACAGTGAGGAAACACCAATAAAACAGCAAAACAGAGAGAGAGAACAGGAATAAAATCTCCCTGTTTTTGCTTCCTGTCGCGACGGTGGTGCACCGCGGTGCGGCTCTGGTTGTGGTGGTTTTCCGGTGGTGGAGAGAAGGTTTGAGGCCTGGACGAATAGAGGACAGAGAGAGTGGAGGAAGACGGGCTGTGGCGAGGCAGAACAGAGCCGCGGTGCGACTCTGTTTCGCGGCCTGGTTGGTGGCTCTCTCGCGGCGATTCGTGCGGAGGTTGTGGTGGTGGGACTTGTGCGGAAGTGGTGGCGGTTGTGTGGACAGGGGAGAGGAGCAGAGAGTGGTGGTGGAGAGAAAATTGGACGTGAAACAGGGTTGTCACACCCCTATTTCACGGTGGTGACGGTGGCGGTTGTGGAGCTCGGTGGTGGCGATGGCGAGGTGACTGTGGTGGCGAGGGTGTGGTGACTACTGAGTGAGTGGAGTGAGTGAGAGATGGATGAGTGGAAGAGGGATAGGTGGTGGTGATGAGGGTGAGGTGAATTTGAGAGAAAGAGGATTATTTTTCTTCTTAATTTGCTTCTTTTCCCTTCTCTTTTCTCCCCCCTCATTCTCACCCTATCCTCCTCTATTTATAGAGAATGAGAAGATGAATAGGGATGAGATGAGGGGTAGATTCATCAATGAGGGTAGGATTGGGTTTGGTTTTAGGTTATGGATTAGGTTATGGATGGGGTTTAGGTTATGAATTAGGTTTCAATGTTTAGGTTTGTGGGTTTTAGGTTTCAAGGTTTAGGTTTGTGGATTTTTAGGTTGTGAGCTAGGTGTTGGGTGTAGGTTTGTGGATTTTTAGGTTAAGAGTTAGGTGTTGGGTGTAGGTTTGTGTTTTGTTTGATACCACCATTAAAATTGCCTAATTGTCGTTTGTGACTGCTTAATATGGATTTATCGTTTAAGCTCAAATTCCTGCAAAGATATTAAAACGAAATATTACTATAAAATATAATAATCGAAACACTAACATGTACAAATTAAGGGATATATTCTGTAATAATTATGTGAATATCAGTCACCAAGAATTGACTATGATGAAATGACAAAAATTGGAAACATCAGGACATTTGGAGAACATCAATGTTTCACACAATGCCTCATCATACAAAGATTGAACTAGTTACAAGAAAAGGCAACTATCCAAATATCCATTTTTTTTATCTGGTGAACAATATAGAGCCCGGAGGAACAACGAGCATGTTATGAAAAGCATTGGATCCCCATTTAAGAAAACAAAATCTCTCATTGTTTCTTTGGAATTCAATATCCATATCTGACTTCACTACATTTTATGATCTTGCTATGTCAACCTAAACTGAATGATCAATTACTAGATCTACAAGTACCCATGGATCTCAATGATTTGAATTGAACAATCCAACCCCCAACTATCAAAACTGAGCCAAAATTACTGAAATTGAGATTAAAGAGAGAAGATAATACCTCGTGAAGAGATTTTACAGTGAGGGTTTTGATCCTTGGGTATCTTAGGTGGCCGCGAGAAGGACATGTGGCTGGTGACGTGAAGAAAAGGCGGTCGAGTGTGAAAAGGAAGAAAGGGCGAGAAGGAGAGAATAGCTCTGTTAATTGGTCTATGGATCTCTTTCCCTCAATCTCTCTCTTCCTGGATCTCCCTATCATACCGACTTGAAATTCTCTTGTACAAATCAAATCTCCAGTTTTTCTTCACAAATCCCTCATTGCGAAACCCTATTTCGGATCCAATGGCGAAAGAAGACCACGACATGAGACGAATCGAACGGTTGTCCTTGCTTCTGATGCTCATACTTATACAGGAAAACCAACTCGAGATGCTAACCTACGCCAAAATGAACAAATAACTTAGCATGAGCAGTTGTGCTCTTTAGGAATACATGAGAGAAAAATAATCATTTTACCTTAAGGAAACCTCAATCCTAGGAATCAAATCCAACAGAAAAAATGAAAGAGAATGATTAGAGAGGCGAGCTGATAAAGCGAGAGAAAGGTGAGTAGAGTAGTAGACAGAGCGAGAGAGAACCGAGTAGCAAGGGAGAGGCGAGTAGCAAAGGGATAGAGGCGAAGGTTTGGTTGAGTTGTGTTTTTAGGTTTTAAGTTTTAGGTATCAAGGAGGGGGAAAATCACCCGCTATCTCAAATATTTGAGCGTTTTAAAATACCGCCTAAGTAGAGACGGCATATACCATAACAACGAGTTTTTAGTTGTGACAACCCTCCCACCATCACTAAGTAGAGACGGTAAAAGTTGTCCTTACGCTAAAAATAATTGAAATAAAATAACTTAGCGACAACTAAGATGCCTTCTCAATTGTTTAAATTAGCTACGGTTCATTTTTATGATTATAGTCTTGACAGCTACCAAAAGCATTAGTAACGGTATTTTACTGTCTCAAATCTTATAATTAGAAACAGAATCAGACTATTGTCTTTGGTATTTGTAACTATTAATATTTTCTTTTGTAGTGTGATCATCTCAACAAGGGTGATACTCAAATAAATAATTTCGATCATTTTATAATTTTGGTGCTTTTATATGCTATTGTGTTCCTAGTACGCAAATTATTAATTTCTTCTCGATTATAATTTAGTAGTTATGTTGAGACCTAAAATTTTAACAAATATATCTTACTATGTGAAAACTTAGATGATTACTCATAATGCTTAGCAGACAAAATAGACATATCTACTATTGTAAAACAAATGCCTCTTTCTACAATGAATCAGTGTGTGCATGTCTTAGTTTTTGCTATTTGAGTTTCCAACAATACCGTTGACACTACATGAGATTTACAACCAATTGCCAGAAGAGACAAAAATATACAGGGTGTTTGCTAACAAACCTTCACACACTTTTTAATGTTTCATATGTCCTTGAGTTTGTGTGAGATTTACAATCTCACGTAGATAAAACGGAAATAGTTCAAGGGAAAAAAATATTTATACATGCTAGTGTATCAGTTATGCCTACAACACGATCATACATTTTTCACATAGTTTGTATCCATACAGTTGGTATGCCATCCTAATCATTGGGCCATGCCTTCATCACTCCCAAATACTAAATTACTAAATATGAAAACCATTTATGGATTATCATTTAAAAAATTAATTCAAACCTATTATCACATGGTTTACAAAACATACATTAACATAAGGTATTTTTAGACCCTTTGCTATTTGTAAATTATTAAAAAGCCTTCAATTTGATAAAAAAATGGTCATGTCATGCATGCTAAAAGAAGATTTTATGGCAATGTTAACACAACTTGAAAAATCAACCTTTTGACAAATTCTTTTTTTGATAAAAACTCACAACAGGGGTAGGGATGGCAACGGGGCGGATTTGAGCAAATCCATCCCCGATCCGTCAGTTATAACGGATCCCCAATCCGCCCCGCCAATCCGTTTTACAATTTTAATCAAAATCCATAACCGCACCGTGCGGATGAGCGGATATCCGCCCCGCCCCGCCAATCCGAACAAAATTATAACAAAAAATTAAAAACTTAATCTCTGAATTAGTAAAAAAAAATACAAAAAATTCTGAATTACAAAATATTCTGAATTACAATTTACAAAGAATTCGTACAAAAGAAATTAAAAAAATACAAAAAAAAAAAATCAATCTCTGGAATCTGGATCTGATTTTAGATCTGTGATCAGATCAGATCAGATCAGATGAGATCAGATATTGGATAGATCAGATCAGATCAGCTGATGAGATCAGATATTGGATAGATAATATCAAATCTGATCTAAGATCACAACTCAGATCTTAGATCAAAGATCAGAAGGAGAAGGGGCGACGACGACCTTCGCTGTGAGCCTGTGAGAGAGATCAGGGAAGAAGAGGTGGACGAGCTTCGCTATGAGCCTGTGAGAGAGATCAGAGAAGAAGCGGCAGATGAGCTTCGCCTTCGCTATGAGAGAGAAGAGGCGGACGGGCTCCGCCTTCGCTGTGAGCCTGTGAGAGAGAAGAAGGGACAGTGAGAGAGAAGAGGCAGACGACGAGATGCAGAGAGGGTCTGAGGGAGAGGCCTCCGCTCTCTGTGTGTTAGAGGCAGAGAGGGAGGGAGAGGCGGGTGTGAGTAACTATCTGTGAGGGAGGGAATGAGGGAGAGGGAGGGTGGGATCAAGGGTTTATTGGTTTAATCCCTTTATATATAGGGGAAGGGTATTGTTGTAATGTTACCTAATCCGTATCCGCCCCAAATATTGAATGAATATTTTTTGGATACTCGAAACCACCCGAAAACCCATTCAGCCATTTCCAAAACCGCCCCAAACGGATTGGGTGGGGCAGATATCCGTGAAAATCTACCCCACTGCCATCCCTAGGAATATGGACTATGGTATGGCAAGTTGTGGTCTAGTCTCAAATAGCCTCTCACTTAAATACCCCCTTTGTTGTTTTTCACGTGTCATTCACACAGCGTCTAAGCCACAAAACTCCCTCATTCGGATATTTGTTGGGTTCACCTTAAAAAAAAAAAGTAGTACACCAACTTCACAACACGACCAACTTTGGATATATAATGGATATAAAATCTAAAAAATGAATTAAGTAGATAAACATCATCTGGCACTAAAACAGATAACCTCCCAGCTTTCTCTGTATGCAACACCAATAGAAAAGTACCATCCCTCCCATCTCTTGTCTTTTCGTTTCTTCCGAGTTTCCTTCTGTTTTTTCAATTTGACAGGAGTTTTTTGGGAAAAAAATTTGTGACATGATAATTTTGGCAGCTGCTGCACTATTTATCCGCCCAATTTTCGTTAAGAAAGAGATATGCAAAGATTGTGATTTCATTTTTCGAGTTAATTTCAATCCCCGGATTTATGAAATATTTTGTTTTGTTTAGAAAAATTTAAAAATTTCAGTTGTGATTTCGAATTTAACAATATAAAATATGTATTTTAAATTCTTAAATACTACATTACAAGTGTCACACGACTCAGTGTCATACAAACTACATATTACATTACATAAGAATCACTTACATAACATACTTGTGAATCTAAAATAACATTATAGCATGTTGAAATATACGGAGATTAAAATATGTTTTTCTTTTCTCAAAAAAATTTTGACATTTTTCAGATTTCGAAAGAATTTAAGCAACTTCAAAGTAGGAAATATTTCGTGAAATTTTGACATATTTCGAGAAATCACATTCCTTGCATATATGTATTTAGTTTTGGGTTGGAATAAGGACACCCAAGCTTTGTATCTTAGCCCCCTCTAGATTAGAACATGTTCATTCAGTAAAGTGAGTTGGTTCCATAGGTAGTGAAGTATTTTTAATTGATTAGTCAACCAATTCGGATGTGAGCACCCATTTTTAAGTGACTTCCGTCCATGACTATTAATGTTTATTTTCAATATGTCATCTTCTCCAACCCAACTCTCTTCAACTTCTCATCTAATGTTCATCATACTCCCGACTTGCCCCTGAATTGTTTGTTGTAAGTTTCTCTCTCGCCCCTATCTCTACATCTACCTTCGAGGTAAGTCGCCATTGGAGGATGAAGTGAGCTCTTAAATGGACCTCAAATATTTGAGCAAAACTTGTTTTAAAAAAAAATTAATAATAAAATTCAATTTTAATATAGCTACTTGTTTAATTACACATACATTTAGATGTGATTTAGGTCAAGTTTTAGTTGTGCCTAGAGATGTAACGTCGTGCTACAAGTCTCAAGACAGCTCACATATTTTCCTACAGGTAGATTCTTTGATTTCAAATCTAAAACTCATTTAAGTTTTTAGGTTCTAATTGTTTTTTACCTCATATCCACAAAATCGTCGTTGAGTATAGTTACTAGAACACAAATGGTTTTTTATCTGGAGTAGGAAAAGTTTTGGATGCATTAGTTTTAAAGACAAAGCTGAAATTTTATTTTATTAATGATGTAGTCGAATCATGTTCTTATTGACCTTGATCTTGACCTGCACGAGGAACACATGAGCCAAAAACCGCCGTTGTGGCAACCGATGACACTCTGAAGCTAAAGTCAGACAAGGCTTGAGAAATGCTTAAAGCTATAAATTGGGTTCTATAGGATACATTTGTTCATCAACCATGTGTCCTATTTATAATTTTACAGTCCTTGTTCGGCCCTTTGATGGCGTAGATTAGGGAAAGATATATTGTTGGAGATCATTTACTTGTTAAAAATCGTAGATGTAAGAGAGTTTCCTTACACAACTTGTGTTCCTAGATCTGCGGTGGAAAATTTCTTTTGGAATGTTGTCCATGAAAGGGAGTATCCATGCATGACTTATACTCCGGTATTTGTTTCCTAGTAGGAACCAAAGTACTGATGGTTTGCCCGTTTTAAGTCGATTCCTCATATACTTGCCTGATTAAGCCTTACGGGTATTGGGCTTGATTATGTGACATGTGGGCTTAGTAGGGCGCTGCAATTTGGATTCAACCTTCTGGATTCTGCCAAAATGGGCTTACTGTTGTCTAGGCTTTGCCAGAAGGGTGGGCAATCAGGCCCGCTTTGTTCTCCTAATGAGATTATCATGAAACGTGTACGGCGTGGCGCAAAGGACGGTTTGGTGTATCATCAGCTATTCCCCCTGGGTTGGTGGGCCAGCTTGTCGGTCCAATAAGTCATGTCATGGAGGACCTGAACGGTCATGATGGTTGAGTCTGAATCGTCTCCTCGAGTTGTGCGCTTTATTAATTGGGTGTGTGTTTGCTCAAAAAGAAAAAAGGTGAGAATTTTGTTTTCTATATAGATCCCTTTTCCTGCAGAGTTTATTTCCTTTACTCTTTCGATCTTATAGACTCTGCTTTGTTGTTTCACTTTCTGCGCTTTTGACTTTGTTTATCGTCCGTAATAAAAAATGATGATACACCAAAATGGTATCTCTTCTACACCATACATGTGTCATGATGATCTCGAGAAATAATAGGCCTAAGCGGTTCTAAGCCCGCATAATGCAGTCTGTCTGACAGACCCAAATCATTACAGCATGCTAAGGCCACACGTCTCACAACTATCCTCAATACTCGTAAGCCCTGTTAAGGCAAGTATCTCGAGGATAAACTTTAGACAGGCAAGACAACAACACTTTACTTCCAACTAGGAAGCAAATACCAGATTATATGTCACACATGAAGACTTCTATCTATGGACTACTTTCTGATTGGAAACTAACTCTTGCGTATCTAGGAGCACAAGGCTAACAAGGAAACTCCCTTTCACAACACAACTACTAATTAGATAAGGATCTCCATGAAGATCTTCTTCCCTAAACTACACCACTGATGGCCTGGTTGAACCAGGACTCCAGCACTATAAATAAAACATAAGGTTGGTAAACTAAGGTACGCTATTAATTCCTTATTTACAACATTACGCCTTTCTCAAATCCTTGTCTGACTTTAGCATCGGAGTGCCATTGGCCACCACAATGGTAGTTTGTGGCTCACGTGCATTCCTTGTGCAGGTCAACAGGTTTGTAGGTCAAGGTCGAAGCAGTAGACGGAAAATCGACTGTATTAGTTTGGCACCGTCCATGGGGACGACAAAGTTCCTATTCAATCACTAGCATCATCTCTCTTCAGAATACGAGAAGATGATGACCACCAGATCACGCAACAATGGAGAATAAGGGGACACGTCAAACGCTTAGAGTGGCGTTATACCATTGCTCTCAGCGGTGCCGGTGACACACGGGTAGTAGGCTCACACCCCCGCGACGACAACAGCAACGATTGACCCCATGATTGATTTGTTGTCATTACAAATACAGCAAATCACTAAAGTAGTAGAGGCTCTCATACAACAGAACCCTCCACCTGCTAATGTAGATCAGGGGTAGCACAAGCGCCCATCTCTGGAAGACAACAGAGAGCAAGTGCAGGAATGTTGAGCCCCTGCTAGTTCTCATTGAACTAGAGGAGGCGGTGTAGCTAACGTGGACTCAACCTTCTGAGCCGACAGGCTTGCCTCGTAGAACCACCTTGTGCCGAGGGGCTCACGACCCAGACGTGCTATATCGCTCTCTGTTCCACCCTTCGTGGATCGTATCACGAACGAGGTTTTTCCAAGGAAGTTCATGGCTCCAAAGCACGATTTTTATTATGGGACACCAACAAATTCAATCACTTGCATCATTACCAGCATGTAATTGCACTCAAAGAAGGTTTAGAGTCGGTGATGTGCAGAACTTTCCCTACCAGCCTAAAGAAGTCAACACTTACATGGTTTCACAGCCTCCCGCCAAAGTCGATCGACTCATCCAAGACGCTGGCTAAGGAGTTACTAACACGCTTTGTCGAAAGTCAACGTCTCCGGAAAGGCTCACACTACATACACTCTTTGAAGCAGAAATCTAATGAGACGCTAAAAAAATATGTCACACGCTTCAATGGTGAGTTGACGCTCATTTACGACTGCAACAACGACACTGTCATGATGGCTTTCACCGCGCGCCTAGAAAAGGGAAAACTTTTCGACTTCCTTACCTTGAAGCCCTCTTTGGATTTGACAAAACTCCTAAAAGACGCCCAGAGGTACATTACCCTAGAAGAGATGAGAACAATGAAGAAGGAAACATTAGTTGAGAAGAAGTCCTCTATTCCTAGGGACTGGAAGGAGGGAAAAAGGTGAAATGACAAAGAAAGAAGCAAGCAAAAGTGCAACAATAACAGGTCAGACCCAAGCCGAGCCAGGCCAGAGAAAGCTTCCAACGTAGTAAAAACGCTATGGTAAGTATACATAAATTTTTTTTTTTTGCTATCAAATGACTTTTTATTACATCTTATAAGTTTTATTTCTAGAAAATAAAAATTTTAATGTGCCAAAGTTAAACATTTCCATGAATGGAGGCAAAGTAATATTGTAATTAATAAGATAATGTATTACATCGAGTCACAAAATCTGTCACATAATAAAAATCAGACTACATTTTTTTTTTGAAAGGCAAGATCAAACTACATTTATTTCAACTGAATGATAAAGATAATGTATTACATCGAGTTACAATCCGCTCCAATTTCCAACTTCATTGCTTTGGTTCTCCCCTTCAATATTTGTTGATGTTGGTTCAAGGATGTACCTCTTGATATTGTTTCTATAGATATTGTACTATCTTATTACCAGTATGGCAGTTAGAACAAGTGCGGGGACTGCGTTAATTGAGAATTCATTGACCTGTTCATGAGATATCATGCATTATGTTGAGGAACCAGTGGTGAGTAAAAAATGATGGAGATCGACCTGAACTTGTGACAACAACTACCGTCATTGAGAATGCAACTGAGGTGAGTATACAACCAATCACCAACCCTGTTCCAGAAGTCTACAACGAAATGTCAGGCTTTATATTCACCTTAGGGGAATTTTGTACGACTAGTTAGTATCTCAAGAAATAGCTAGTACCCACCAGTAGAAGTGCTTTTAAAAAAACTGACAACAAAGATAAATAGCAAAGTTCTAGTAATACGAACCATCTGTAACAGACATTGAAGCTTGTATCGGCACATTACGAGCTTGTGGTCTAAAACTAATCAAATGAGGACCTTCGTGAACATTCAGGAAAGAGCCAATTCCATGACCGGTATCATGTCGGTAATCAAGACCATCCTTCCACAATGGAACTCTGGGCAAGAATGTCAAGAGCGTGTCCTGCAATAAAGAAAAACTAAGTCAAAGCAGCACTAGCTTATTCAGCCTCGGCAAATTTTGTACTGCATGTGTGTGTTTTTATGTGTATGTTTATCTGCCAAAACAAGACTTAAAAGAGAGCACTTACCATTGGTTCCATTAGAAAATATTGCAGTATCTAGAGCAATGTGGCCTTTGAGAACCTACATTCCATCAGCCAAGCCAGTTAAAGTTAGAATTTCCAAATAAAGCTCATATTGACAAAAATTGATTAACAATGAACAACATGCCAAGCACAAATACCAAAGGTATCAGTAAAAGTAAAAGGTGAAATCATTTTTTTAGTAATAACACAAATGATGGAAACAACATATCCATTAAGATTAAAAGACCACTAAATATTGGGAAATAGTAGTATATGTCACTTAAACCAAATGCTTGTGTGAATAAAAAACTTAAAAATGGATTTAGTGGTTATCCAGAGTTCAGACAACACAACAACTACAATAGGATACAAGCAAAACAATAGACTGTATGTGTCAACTAGTGTGTACTTTGCTTATGTGCATATGCGACAGAAAAAAGAAAGGGGTTAGAAAAGTTGTCTAAAATCAACAGTGGTAGTTCTTAACCGAAGTTAAGCCCAGAAATATGTACAGCAACAATCAAGGTAATAGGAATGGAACTAAAGTAACATAATTCTAATGATGACAGAAGAGTTAACCTACCACAGTATAGCATGTTTTCTCGTGAGCGGAAGGTATGCCAAAGTGAACCGTCCTTGTTATATCAGTTGTTCCATCTTGATACTGCAAAAACACCATTAACTTGCCATTAAAGAAAAGAGCAGTGAGAAAAAAGATACCAAAAGGGCCTAAAATAAGAAGTGATAAATGGTGGGATACAGTTAAAAAGTTTCAGGTAATTATAAATTATTTGAGGTCATAAACAAACCTGTGCTCCTGAATCGACAAGATAAATATTATCAACATCAAGCTCAGCACACGTTTCTGGTTCTGGCTGATAGTGGATAATTGCGGCATTTGGACCAACAGATGAAATTGTAGGATTAATCCTCTAAAGTGCTGCAGAAAAATCATGACAGCCAAAGTGGATCAAATGAGACAAATACATAACATAGAAAAAAGTAGTAAACTGTTTAAGACTGTCCAGAATAAAAAATAGTCTGAGAGCAGCATAAGAAGTATTATATATCTCCAATTTCTTGTGAAAGCATCCATATTGCAATTCCAGTGAAATAAAACACACAAATAGCAGGAATCTCAAAAGTTAAAGGTATGCTTGCATGTAAAAGAATATTTTCCGTAACTAATAGCGCAAATGATGTGGTTAAGGTCAAGTCCCAACATACAACATGCAAGTCAGTATATCCATCGCAAAGCTTTCCTTTTTTCCCCTTATGTGTGTACGAGTAATTAAATATTCCAGATACTCACAATAATGATCAAGAAAGTTAATTATGGAATGGCAAAACCAAATGAGTGAGATTGAACTTGTAAAATCTACACCAAAAGTAATTGTGAAAAATTTCTTTAAAAGAACCGGTATATGAACCATCAACAATAGACATCATAAATAATAAAAACTGAAAAAGGAAGACCTTATATAGAATCAATAACTAAATAATGTCAAAATATTAATCTATCTGGTCTTTTCTATGTTGAATGCCAAATAACAAAATAGTACCTCTTTTGATGCACGGAAGCTCTCTAACTTATCGCTAGCAGTCACCTCTGTCAGTGTCATGCTTTCCCTGCCATAGCTTATAAGTTTACTATCAGAACCAATAATGGATCGTTAATTTAGGTGTTGCCTAACAAATTCATTTCCAGGTTACCACCAGAAAACCATTCAGCTGCATAGGAATAAAAACTTTAGCCACTTATTTTTAAGTTGTCATCATTAAGACAGTGCATTGTTCAAAAGGGTGACAAGTATGTTGATAAACATGAGTTGACATCCACATCCTTGCCTTCTTTTTTGCACTAGCAAGGCGGAATTGTAGCCTCACAGCTGTCACTCAAAAGTCAATTTCCTCAAGGTGTTAATTCCTTGTAAACATCATAAATATATTATGGAAAATTCGGAGTATGTGTCATGGTTAGGTTAAAAAGGTTTTAAACCAGTTTTTACATTAAAAAATAAAATTAGGAATAAAAATTGTATGTTGACATGCAAACATATTAATGATATAACTTATGAATACGGTAACTGTGCAAAAAGGTATCACATACACTATGTGCCTATTCAAGCACATCCCATTAGGGATAATTTCTCCAAACAGAGATGAAGATGAGCTGGACAAGAACATGGCTAACTTGTGTTGCTTGAGATTATCTAAAGACTTAACAAATAAGCACAACATTTCAAGAACTACAGCAGATATCACTGAGTGAAAAGTCTTACTCATGCTTTCGCTTGTTTGTTCCTACCAGTTCCAAAAAGTAACCTGGTGCACCATAAATCTCTTGCATCTGCGAAGTTAAAGAAGAGTAAGTCTCACAATTGCATGCACAACAATAAATAATTTAGTTGAGTCTTCATACAATAAGAGAATCATCAATATGCATTTCAGTTTGCAAGTAAACCAATACATATGAAAGTCAAATCTCTACCATCGAAACTGTGAACTCGAGATGCTTTGATAGACATAATGATACTGGTGAAGAGTGAATGTCAATTTTCCAGGGGATATAAGAAAAAGAAAGAAAGAATTCAATCATGCCACTTGCTACTGCAACAAGTGTAATTTACTTTCATTTTGAATATTGAAAATTGACATGAAGTAAATTTCATAGAGTATTGTTGCACTCAAGAAAGTATGCCAACTCATATTTCTCTTGCAATTTACAACAGCTGATATCCATGGATCTGACCTACAGCCACATGCAAGTATGTTTTGTTGCTGCATAGAACCATGTATAGCAGCGACTCAAGCACACGGACATTCACAGAAATTTTTGGTGCGTAGTTTAAGAAAGGCTTTCAAGTGAGAATAAACAAGGTGGGTATGGAAGTCGAGATGGAGTTGAATGGAAAACATGCGCAAATATTGCAAGAGTTTACCTGCTTTTCAAGCCAAACAAGATATTGCACAACAGCTGCACCATCCCGAACATGTGCCTTTCTCAACCCATCCAAATCAACAGGGTTCTATCGAGGAAGGAAAAAAAAGAGAAAAAGTCATTAGATACACAATTACTCTCTTTTCTATTACAAATACTTACAGAAATGAAAACTTGACAAACGCCGCTGCAAATCTTGACTAAACAAGCATAAGTATTACGACGTTATCATCAAGAGTATTCAATTCATTCACAAGAAGCTCAGATCAGATCTGAGAACAACACAGCAACAAGGAAGACAGAAACAGATGAGAAATTCACTCAAGAAAACAATAATATGTCCAAGTAAGAAGCGGGAGTTGTTTTTTGGTTTTTCTGAAATGAAAGAAAATATTTGGGTGAAGACGAGGACGAGGAGCGAATTAAAAGGACAAGTCAGCTTTCAATTATTTTCTTCCCTGCTTGCTTTTCTATCTATCGGTCGGTGTGTCCATCCAACTTCGATCTCTTCTACTCTCTACGCTATAATTCAGTTATATTATACTTACCGCCATTCAACCATAGGACCAGAGGCAAATATGCAAATATTAGGTAAAACATCCTATCAGGCATGAAATTGAAGAAAAATCCTATCTGCAGGCGTGAAATTGAAGAAACAAATAATGAAAATGAGTGAATAAACTCATACCTAGATGATATCAAACAGTCCTCTGCTCCTCAAATCATACTTCACTTCATTCCCATTCTCTCCTTCTCCTCTTCCATCCTGCAAACAAATAGTCAAAATCTGAAAAAACAATGATGATAAACTTTCTATAGATACTGTACTATCTTATTACCAGTATGGCAGTTAGAACAAGTGCGGGGACTGCGTTAACTGAGAATTCATTGACCTGTTCATGAGATATCAGGCATTATGTTGACGAACCAGTGGTGAGTAAAAAATGATGGAGACCTGAAGTTGTGACAACAACTACCTTCATATAGAATGCAACTGAAGCGAGTATACAACCAATCACCAACCCTGTTCCAGAAGTCTACAACAAAATGTCAGGCTTTATATTCACCTTAGGGGAATTTTGTACAACTAATTAGAATCTCAAGAAATAGCTAGTACCCACCAGTAGAAGTGCTCTTCGTCCAGCTCTATCTATTAGGCTTGCACCCAATGCAGTGACAATGATCTGAAGAATGGCGTAGATTGTAATTCCAAGGTTTGCATTAAATCCTGAGAAGTTACATAAGAGATAAATTAATTTATAGGGCCATTTTAGATTAAGTGCATATTATTGTGTTTCTGAAGGACAAACAATATTGGTCATAAGTGCATAAACATTTTAGTATACAATGACTCAGCAGGTGGAAAATTCGATCTTTATGTTTCATGGTAATGCAATGGATTCGCTTGAAATACATATATCCCTTGTGTTGAGAGATAAGATATCATTACCTGCAGAAACAAAAATCTCACTGACATAGAAACAAATTCCATTGATTCCTCCAAATTGTTGACAAACCATCAATCCAATGCCAATCTGATCAAAGACTATTTGTTCATAATTTAAAAGTAGAAAATAAATACTTAAAATGAAATGGAGAACATGCATGTTGGGCTAGAAACTATGAAATGCAAAAATATATCATATGGGAAGTCATGCTGGAGGCTTTTAGTAGTAAACTCTAGTTAGGGCTGTCAAAGGATAAAATCGAATTTTATCCAAAAACAATTTGATTCAATAAAATTGGATCGGATTTAAAATTGTTGGCTTTGGATCAAATATACCAAGACAAAACACCCTGAAGATTAGTATTCAGTAAACAATGGAAGTTATTGAAGGATAAAACTTATTTACCTGGAAAACTCTTATGCTTCATTATCATCACCATCACACCATGTCTATTGTTGCAAGAATCAGTTGCTGCAAGGTAACATGAACAATACATTCAAATTTTATACAAGCCAAAGGAAAGGTAGGTACAACCATTTGTAAAAAAAAATCTCTGGAAATTACTGAAGTACTGAGTTCCTACAGAAGAGTAAATGTTTGTTAGTATTAGGCCCACATTTGTATGTCATAGAAACTCTTTATTATCCAATCTGGCCACTTAAACTAACAAGTGGTCAATCATCTTCTTAGACAAAATGTACAAGTAATGCAGGGAACAGACACAATGGCAGCAGTATAAGCTTTCACAGGTACACATGCATATCCTATTTATTTTTTTAGAGATAGTCGTTAGCTTGATGGCTAAATCACAACAAAATCAAAGTTGCTCACAAGCAGCATATGCTACCAGACAGATCAAAATCTCCTTTGACTGCCTAAGATACATTTCAGATTCATTATGCCTTGGTTTGAGAACAAAAATCTACTAATAACAAGCCGAGAAATGAAACACTGCAACAAAACAGGAAAAAAAAATACAATGTGGCATTGATCGCGTTTATGAAATGGAGGTATTCTCATATTTGACTTGAAAACAAAGAAGAGGGTGTATATTATAGCACCAATAAACCCTAATGTGAACTGACACATACCTTCTGTGGGAATGCACAGTTCTGAATATCTTCAAAACTCTATCAATTGTATTTTGTCCCAAGGAGGTGCTTCCTTTGACCCAACAACACCAATCTCTCAAACATACTTCTTCCTAAGTCAGCTTCCATACAAATCCATTAAGCAGAAAAAAATATTGTAACAATACAACAAATTGTGATCAAGCATGCAAAGCTAAGAGAATACAGACAATAAGAAGATAAACAAACCTGGCTTTTGATCATTGCAAGCAATGACATTCATCACCAACTAGTATTTCATGCTGGATACATGCAAGTAGTAGAGGAACAACTGATTCACACTCTGCTATGTTGTTATGTATTTGAGTATTTATCACTGGAAGGAATTGAAGAAACAACTCAGACAATGTAAAAACCAGTAAAACACCGGGATTCGATCCACTTCATATCTTAAGAACAAACAAAGAAATTCAAGCTCCAAAAAGTTCACAGGAGACTTACTCTAAAGCTCTAGCTGTGCCCAGTGCTACCTTCACACAGGCATTCCAGGTAAGTGTCTTGCTGCTATCATCAACAAAGTGACAGTCTCATAAATGAGTGATCATGATGGAGAGAATCATCAAAGTAGAACAAACCTTGGGGTCTGGTGTCTTGGGTCCTTCATGTTCATAGCTTGATGTTTGCCCCTTTCTGTTGCCTTCTCTCTGCTCCCCCAACAACCCCATCAAATTCAAATATTAGAAAATGATAACATGAAAATGCAATTTTGTTGTAGAAAAGGAGTATAGTTAGTTTATATACCTTGACAACTCTGGATTGTTCTTGATGAGGTCCACATGCAGCCTCATTTATACTATTATTCGCTAACTGGATAGCTGGTTCTGAGGTCCTCTTTGAACCACTGCTTGCTGGAGAGCTAACCAAACCAACCGTTGGCGTGCACTAGTTCCCTTCTCAAAAAAATAAGAGAACCCCAGTTTAGAGAATTTTAGAAGAAGAAGAAGAACTGAATTATCAACACAACCCATTTCAAATAAAGTACTTCAAAAAAATACCACCCAAGCGTTGTTTGAGCTCACAGCCAAGTCAGTAATGTCACCGTTTGCAAGCAAAAGTAGAAAGCTAGTAATGTCACCCTCACACTATTCCAAGCCAGTCAGCTCTACCAGTTCATCCTACCATATCAAATTAGTGTCAAGTGTGATAATCCAAACAAGCATTAGGTTCTTGCCAGCTAGCAGAGTTTATCAACTGCATGTTTGCTTAGCTTTATACCATCCACATTTAGCTCCATAAAACTGTAATCATATACAATTATATTGTATGCAAAACAACTCCACGAGAAACCAAAGACTGAATTGGTAACAATTCAATTTGCTTCAAGCAATAAGCTTCTACAATGACTAAAAACTGGACAACCACTTTCGAGTTCAATTTGATTCATGCACCACAAGCAAAAACTTCATCATACATGTTCTACACAAACAACATCACACTAAAGAGCATACCACAACATTTGGCAGTGTCAAGGTAATACCACTCCAAATTTTGGGAGGAATTACAGTACAGAAGACTAAAACCAAGATGTCATGTTGAAAACACCATCAACTAAGGCCAACGGACTAAAATATACTTCAGAAATCTAAAACATAGAGACACGATCAGCCATTCTCTCCTCTTTCAATCAATTCAAACAAGGTGAGCAATTCCACGTAATATAGTTAAGACATGTATACAATACATAATTTCAATTCATGGACAAATAAGGTGAGCAAATACTTACTGTGAGGATGGACTTGGAAGGCCTGAGAGGGGTGTTGGTTGCCTTGCCTCATCGTGGAAGCTCTCGGTAACCAAAAAAGCATTGCGGGGAGGGAGGGCATGTTCTAACTTGTAAATTCCCATCTTGACCACATAGATCATCAGTCATCCTCATTTAATGTCAAAAGTTGCAGATAATGAATATTGCATCTTCCTATGTGGCCTTTGAAGCTACTCAATCAACTGTTCAACAAAAAAGAAAAGAGGGCCTAATGATTAACAGACATTCAAAAAAGGGCCTAATGATGAACAAACATAAAAAAATTTGTTCCAAACAATCTAAGCAAATGACATAAATGAAGAATTTGAAGAATTATGAACACTAATGTTTGCAAATTGCATGAGTATAGTTTCCAACAACATATTAATTGAACATAATAAACCTAAAGAACAATTTGACATCGGAAACATTGACAACAAATTTTCAGAACCAAAAGTTTCCTAAATGAACCTCACAAATATAATAGAAGAAGAAACAGAAAGCTGAAAGCTTATGCGTTGTTGCGGGACTCAAAGTGTTAGGTAGGAGTTCTTCCCTCTTAACTATGGTTTATATTTGTTCAACATACAAAGGATTAGAGGAAGATTACTGACTCTGATAGGTTATTTAGTTATTATCACAATTCACAAATATTAAACACTAACCTAATATCACAGGTTGTACGCTGCAGGGGAAGATTGAAAACAATGCACTTTTACTTACTTTTGCAATAACCAACTTATCATTGGTAAATAAGCTGGAAATCATTCCTCGTAGTTATATAGGAGTTTTCATAATCAATTAAAGTTGGATAGCTTAAGACCTTGTTATCTTTGTTCCTAGTATGTAAAACCAAGACTAGAAAATAGGGACATATATACCATAAAGGATTCTGTGATAAAGGTAATCCAACCAGCAATGCTACAAGAATTTCAAGACAAATTGAAAGTTGGTTAATAGATCCAAGTGTGCCACGTATTTCGGTTGGCGATATCTACACAAATAGGAATTTTAGTTATTGACAAAGAAATTAGGAAGGACAACATTGACATGCTACTTTTACTGCCTTGGATATGTAAAGTGGAAAAATTGCAGATGAGACATCAATTCCAATTCTTGCAAGAAATCTACTGATTATCATATGATGATTTTACACTCGTCATGTCATAAACATTCTAGGCATTGTAATGTACTGTTAGCTTACAATTATGATTGAAATTGTATTTGACTAGTGCAGGAAAAGGTCATCAATTGGCGCTGTAATGTATTGTTAGCTTAAGCAATGACTCAAAATATTTCAACTTTCAGAGGAGATCGATCCTACTGTTTGTCTGCCAAAGAACCAACGATTGTCCCAAACAACATTGAAAATCCAAATCCAGTAATGAAAAGCCTTCCAATCCTTTTACTAAAACCATAAGTGCCCCATAGGTAATACACATAATGTCCCTGCAACCAATCCCTTGCTATTGTCATACAAACAAACATCAATCAGATAAGGAAATACAATCCAATTCAACAACTTCAATCTATTTACAAACAATAACAACAAAATGTTGATTCCCGTCACATGAGAGCAAATAAGATCTCTTATTCCATTCCCCTAAACCAATATTCTACACAAAATGCTAGCTGATACACAAAATGTCAAAAACAACAGATCAAACACTTTACAACTACAAAACACTAAAAAACATGATCATTTCCTACCAATTAACCTAAAATCGACCAATTAATTATCAAAACATTGAACACCCATTACAGATCTAACATCTTAAACACATATTAGCCAATAATGTCCAAACTCCAATATGAAAACAAGCTTAAATGATCGAATTATGAGCAATTAAATACACCCAGATCTAAAACTCAACAAAACAAATGAAATTGAAGATGCACATATCGAAATTATTAACCAAACAACATAAATGCTCGACCCCAGATTGAGAAATGTTGATAAAATGGAAGATCTATCTTACCCATCATGAGAGAGTAGACAAAGACATAATTGTTCTTGGAGGAATTGAAAGTAGTAGAAGTGTTGATGCAAATCCTCCATTTTGGATCCTTCTGAAAACCCGATGGAAACATGTCGAAACTGACAATGTGAGTTGTAAGCTAATACACAATCCTTTCTTATGGATCAACTTCAAAAATTTCACCAAATCGACATTTCCTTCAAAAATAAATTGCAAATCGATGGAAATTAGTAACTTATAAACCCTTTGTTTCTTGCAATAGTCACTATTGAGTATGTTGAGCAAGTTACCTGGAAATTTCCAAAACACATAAGTGGAGATACAATTTAGGCCTCCATACTTAGCACTATCCTCCAAGTTCCTTCCAATCAAGACCTCCCTTTTCTTCATTCTCCACTCAAACATTCAACAAAACCCGAAAATAAAGATGAAGCAACAACTCGAGTGTGAGAGATAGGCAAGAGCGACATAGAGAGGGAGAGCGAGAGAGAGGCGAGAGTGACATAGAGAGCTAGAGTGAGGGAGAGTGGAGAGTTGCAGAGTGAGGGAGAGGGGGCGCTAGGGCTGCGTGTTTTTCTCTTATTAGGTATTAGCTTAAAATGAGCATGATATCAAATTTTTGGGCAAAATAATTAGCGCTTTTGCGCTTTTTATCTTCCGCTTCATTTTTAACAGCGTTTTAAGATTATAATTTTATTAAAACTGTCTTTTCATAGCACCAACTTAAAAATCGCTATGCTCAAATGCTATTAAAAGTCAATTGTGTTGTAGTGATTAAAAAATAATAGAGAATTACACAAATACATTCTATTGATTACTATTAAGATGTAACAATGAGCGCCCATAAATGAGTACAAAATACTACAAACTACAAGCATCTGAATCCGATGCGACATATAGTAAAGACTCGCTTAAATAGTCCAACAATAGAAGAAGACTCAGAAGCGACAGCAACGCTACCCAGATTAGACTCAATGACTCCACGACCTTGCCGAATAAGATTGGCATGAGCAAGAGCTAACGAAATAGCACGTCAAATTTGTACCTTTACAGACACGCTCCTCAAATATGGCCTTAGGTGGTACAAAATCAGCAATCGGGGGCCCTGCAAAATGCTAGCCGAAGTTACGGCCAACTCACACTCTCGATCCACTCAACCAGACGAACTTGGGACAATTATCAAGTTGAAACGAATCAAGTGCACCCTCCCGTTGAAGGGATAAGAAGGGTATATAGGAGTCAATATCCCACTTTGACAGGCCATGTCCAACTCCACCCCAACCTGCGATCCCAAATTCCAACACAACGCGACATGACAGGTGTAACGACCCGGTCTACATGATACAATATTGTCCGCTCTGGGCCCAAACCGGCCTGCACGGATTTAAAACGCGTTGTATCATGTATGGCCAAGCTCGTACATATAAAACACATCACCTTCCCGCACCCAGGCGATGTGGGACTATGATCCCCCTTGAGTAGCTCGTCCAACCCCTTTTGGGATTCATAGGCCTCCTGGGCCTATTGGGCTCCAACCCTCACCCTCACCCTCACCCTCCCCCTCAGGTCCACCCACACAAGTGTATCACAGTCCACCCTCCTTGGGAACCCAACATCCTCGTTGGCCACACAGGCCCAACGTCCACGTCGGCACACTTCCAGCTGGGTCAAGCTCTGATACCATTCTATAACAACTCAGTCCACATGATACAATATTGTCCGCTTTGGACCCAAACCGGCCCGCACGGCTTTAAAACGTGTTGTATCATGTAGAGTCAAGCTCGTACATATAAAGCACATCACCCTCCCGCACCCAGGCGATGTGGGACTATGATCCCCCTTGAGTAGCTCGTCCAACCCCTCTTGGGATCCACAGACCTGTTAGGCCTATTGGGCTCCAACCCTCACCCTCCCCCTCAGGTCCACCCACACAAGGGTATCACAACGGGGCTAACCAAGAGTGGAGGGAGGCAACCGCTGCAAGGTTGGCTGCTGGTATTATCTCTACAACTATGCGCTTCGAAGCATCAATAGGGCACCAACACATAAAAGACAGACTCATCCCTTGGGAGGAAGTCTGTACTTCTTCGTAATACGAGAAAAAATTACAAGGTCTCAGTGAATCAATTGGGTGCTCACCCAGAATAGGTGACCACACATAACATCAAGTCTTATTAGGACTCATCGATGCAAATGTCAGAACATTCGAAGACTCCAGCATTTGAGATCTCTCTTCATCCTTTGGAAAACCCAAAGCATGTTCCTTAAGTAAGAGCATCTGAGGAGGTGCGCTCTATGGTAGATAATGCCTTTAATAATGAAGAAACACCATTATATAGACATAGCGGTTCACCAAACAGACACTTCAACATTGATTGTCATCATTGAATACCGTATGGGAAACGAGGAGACGATGGTTCCCAAGGAAATTGCACAGGACCACATTCATCCAATTAATGATGATGCACACAACCCCATTAATAGGGGGAGTAACCGATACTCAACCGTCTCATGATCTACACTGTACGTGTGTTACCATGAAATCTACTTTGTACATGCAACGTCTTGATCTTACAACAAACCCTAGCTCTTCCTCTATGGGCCCACGGGCTCGGCCCACTATTCAACCGGTATACTACCACATGCATTAGAAACCCTAGTCACCTTTGAAACACGGATCACACTTGCATATCACCAGCTGATTTAAGGTACTCTTGTATCTTCAAAGGAAAGCTCGTCTGCACGATTCACTCCGCTCATAGATGTAGGCTCGCACGCCTGCAACAGGCAAAACCCTACCTAACTTGGCAAGCTTAGTAAGCTTCGACTGGTGACGACAACTGTTGGTTCATCCCAACGCCTAGTCAGCCCAATGCGGATGTCAATGATTTAGGAAGTGGGTGTCGAATTAGCTCTATCACGTCTGGTGATGACGATTCGCCAGGGACAAGTGCCCCTTTGGGGACAACAGTCACCGAAACCTGATCAAGTAAGCCTAGTTGTTGACGACTGACAACGACAACTTCTGATCAAAACCCAAACCTGTAATCCCCACTGCGCGGGTGTAGATGGTTTTGAAATTGGGAGCCCAGTCAGTTCCGACCGATGTCAACAGTTCACCACGGGGTGAATGCTCTTCTACAGACCATGGTCCCCGAACCCCCTCGTCCCCAACTTGTAGTCTACTCTGCACAGGTGTAGATGGCTTGGAAATTGGGACCCTAGTTAGTCTGAACTGAAGTCGACCACTAGCCACGGGATCATCACTATTCAACAGACAATGATCGCCAAGCTCTCACATCCCAAACCTGTAATCCGCTTCACACGGGTGTAGATGGTTAAGAATGTGGGAACCCAGTCAGTCTCGACTAATGTCAATGGCTCGCCACGCGACCACGACTCCTTTTCAAAAAACATGGTGGCCGAAATAACTCATGACTCAAGCAACATCTTCACACTCACACAGGCTGACATTCTATATCAGCAATGGCCACTCGCGCTGACCTAAAATTACCTCACTAACACGCAAACAAAAGCTACATGGAATGTCGGCCCGAGCTTACGAAACCTAACTCGGGACAAGTGCTCTAGCTCTGAGACAACGCATGTGCTTGGCTACCACAGTTCACTCATGCCAACAACCGCAATCGACAGTCAAATACGCAAATTGAGTCCTCAACGGCTTACCTTAAGGATGAGCTACATCCTGGGTAACATGGCCTACTGCTAAACCATCCACAGAACACCCATTACTGGATATGACCAAACGATAGCGACTCTAAGACCTAATAGAAGAACAAGTCAGAATCATTCGCGACATAAACAGTCAAACTCTCAGCAAAAGACAGACCACTCGACTTCCAGCTAACCCAACCAGACCTGTGTCAAAGTAAAACGACAAGGAAAATGGAAAAGGGTGAGACAGGAAGACCGAACACAATACGGGCACAAAGTGTACTTAAAACAAATATGTTTTCATTAAAAGTTGAAACCAAAAAGTACAAGTGCACAAAGTCTACTCCTCAACATGAAAAGGTACAGAAATAGGATAACTGAGCTTAATAGTGGAAGAAGCAGGAGTTGCGTCTGCACACACCTCAACCTAAGCATAATGATCTAGATCGCCCTCTTATTTTGATGACATAGAGACCACTACTAAGACTGCGTATGAAATCTTCTTATAATACGCAAGGTCCCATTCCAGATGTTCTTCATTCATCAAAGCCATCAGCTTTAATATCCCATGCACGACCCAGCGGAATTCACACTTGCCCTGCGCCTGGAAAAACGCATTCTCATGCACTTTCGCTTCACCAAGTTCATGCTCCAATAGCTCCAGCTTGCCAGTCAGCACATCAACCTAAGACTACTCTGTAGTCAGACTAATCTTAACAACGCTGAGCTCATTTTGCTCCAGATGAAGCTAGTATTTAGCCTTCCTCGCTACCCGAGCATTGAATTCCATGTTGGCCTCTAACTGCTGCTTCTGGGCAAACCATTCAATCTCTTTCATGGCATTCTACACAGTAGAATACCGCAACACAGAGCGCATCTTAGCCGCAACTTCTTGCGCAACCCCCAGATCACGGCGAATCAGATAAAAATCTTGCTTGAATTTGTCCGTTATGGACACCGCCTCTGCCAAATCAAACTCAAGGGTTTCCAAACGAACTCTCTGAGTCTCAGTGACAACGGCTGACTGTTTTAGCCTCCTCTCTTGTACCTACTTTATCAGTAACTCAATATCAAAAAGCGTATTAGAATACAACTTATGCATATTCAAAAGACACGCTCCATAGTGTACACCCTCTCATAAGCCACCTCGACCTTCATCTTAGCAATGACCTCCTGGCTCAAATGAGACATCCCCAGCATAAGGTGCTTCAAACCCTTATCCATACACCCTTCTAGCGAATCATCCTCAAGCTTCAGAGCGTGGTTCATTAGCCAGATGTAGCATTTGCTTATGTGATTCCTTCAAGCATAGTTTACGTCAACTTTTTTATGCCAAGCTTGGTTGTTCATCTTCACTACGTCCGAAGCAAACAAACTTATCCGCGCATCCGGATGCAGCTCTCTCGGATGCAAAATTACATCGGCACCACCCATCACAATCCCCACCGCACCCAGGCCCTTCTTGTGGCATTCCATTTGTCGCCAGTAAACGACCATTTATTGCTAGATGGCTTAGCGATACCCAAAGGAAAGGGAGGAAGCTAAATGTCCAATGGACCCTCCATCACCGTGATATATGGTCTGGAACAAGACGGGAAGCAATGTGGACTACAAGAAGGATGGCATGCATTACCGTGACTACTATCGAATGATCTATCAGTGGAGCGATTGGACTTTGGGACCTCAGGAAAATCCTCATCAGAACCCTTCATTAGAACCATTCTAGATTGGTCAGTACCAGGAGAAGCTGCTCGACAATCAGATTCGATGCATCTACAACCCTATTAATCATAGGAAGTCCCTCTCTCAGCCTCCGCCCTAGTAGGGTGATCAGCTTCATATTAATCCCTCACTGGAGCAGACCATTTGGGAGTCGGCTCAGTCCTAGTACGATACCTCTTCAAGCTTATTAAGGAGGCGAGTGTCTCAAAAAACCCCTTCGCATCAGACAAAGAAGGAGCCTTAACCTTGGAAGCCTTCCTATTTTTTGAAAGGGGTTCCACTTTCAGACTTAACCTTCAGTAAAAGGTGGGAGCCATGTGCCAGTTGGCCCACAAACACTGTGGCTGAAGTTAGCAGGACATTTGACTTCTCCCGCACTCATATTCGATATGTCACGAAATGTTTTCATAGTGTCTTGCTCCTCTGGGAAAGAGGAGTAATAGGGAACCTCCCTATGAAGAAACATATGCAATGATTAGCATACATTTAGAACAATGAAATCAAAAGACGAGGCTATACTTAAGAAATGGCCTGAACTCCCGCTCAAGCAGACGACCCCTATACTTCAAATCCAAAGGAGCCAAAAAGTAGTAGTTCTGCTAGAACTTTAAGTCATCATCTTACAAACGGCGTGATCATTCAACTGAGGAAAAGTCAACAACTGGATCACCCGCGGAGTCACGCGGATGCTAGTATCCTTTGCTTGTGTCAAAATAAGAAAAATGATCCAATACGCATTGGGTACCAACTGGGCAGGAGGGATTTCAAAGAAATCCAATATGCCCAAAATTTCATCAAGAACAGGAAAATAGACTCCAGTGAGAAGTATTCCACGGTGCAAACAAACGAACCCTTCTGGAGGGAACGTCGACGTCTGATCATCCTTCAGAGCATAGAATGGCAAGTTTTCAAGGACCCCGAGTGTCTTTTGAATTTCACCAAGGCTCGACTTATCTTTGAAAAACTCAAGGCCCTTAGCAAAAGTCTCATCATTAAGATGGTTTTAGTCATGAAAAAGGTGAACAAGCTTTCAATAAAAGGACGAACATAACATAATCTCTAAAAGCAAAGAAATGGAAGAGTCAATCTCCGCATAAAGGAGGATCTAAATAGGGATTGGTTTCCTCCTTCTTCTCCACTGAACCGACGCACACTTAATTAATGAAGCGCGAGGCTCAAGCGACGATTCAGACTCGATCATCATGAGCGACATATCTTTTCAAGAAGCAAATTAGTGAAACGATGCAATGGTCCACTAATTTAAGAGGAGTAGCTGATGATACACCAAAATAGTCTATTTTCTACACCGTACACATGCCATGATGATCCGAGAAATAATAGGCTCAAGTGTTACCCCAGCACTGATCTGACCCAATCGATTCTAAGCTCGCACAATTCAGTCCGCTAAACAGGCCCAAATCATTACTGTATGCTAAGCCCACACATCTCACAACTATCCTCAACACATGTAAGCCTTGTTAAGGCAAGTATCTCGATGATCAATTTTGGACAAGCAAGACAACACCACTTTGCTTCCAACTAGGAACAAATACTAGAGTATATGTCACTCAAGGTGACTTCTATTTATAAACTACTCTCTGATTGGGAAAAACCTCTCGCGTATCTAGGAGCACAAGGCTAACAGGGAAACTCCACTTCAAAGCATAACTCCTATTTAGAGAAGGATCCCCACGAAGATCTCCCCTAAACTTCGACACCAATGGCCTGGTTGAACCAGGACTCCAACACTATAAATAAGACATGAGTTTGGTAAGCTAATGTATGCTACAAATTCCCTATTTGCAACATTATGTCTTCTTCAGATCCATGTCTTACTTTAGCATAGAAGTGCCATCGGCCCCCACAACGGTGGTTCGTGACTCACGTGCATTATTTGTACAGGTCAGCAGGTTTGCAAGTCAAGGTCAAAACATGGAGCAAAAATCGACTCCATCAGAAAGCTTGTGCGTTCTTCCATGGTAAGCCAAAATCAACTTTTTGATGAACTGTTCGCTCAAGGTCGCAAGTTCTTCAAGGAGAGGTCGATCTGCGAATCAAATCTGGAATGTCTTTGCGAGAAGTATGTGATCCCTAATGATCTAGTGCTCTTCACATTGGGAGCTAGTAAGAAGCCATTGTCTCATCCAGATGTATGTATTTGTTTGCATCAAGGTATGCTTCAATCGGGCATCCATTTTCTTGTCATCAAGGAGATTTAGAGCTTCTTGGCGTACCTAGGCATTTCGCCCGCTCAGCTGGTGCCGAACGGGTATAGGACGAGGATTACCATTCTGATCAAGGCGAGGGACGCTGGTATTCGAGTATCTCTGAGGGTGATCCAACTTCTCACCTTTTCTCGAATAAACGAGCATGTTGTATGCGTGTTGACGTCGCCGGCTAGTTTTGGCAAGCTGCCTGACAAGTTCAAGTTCTGGCTGAAATATTGCTTTATGGCTTCTACAAACTCCAAGTCCTTTAAGCATGCTGGTTGTCTGATCGAGCTGGAGTTCAGGGAACTGAGTAAGTTTGATTCTATATGGATCCAGCTAGTGTTGATTGCATATTGAATAGTTATTCGTGTTTTTTGAAGGGAAATTTCCAACTATGCCCCTTTCTTTTGAGGACGAAGCAACCATGGGTAAATTTTGTGACATGCCTCGGATGCGGGTGTAGGATGTCGTCCAGCCTTCTAAGATCAAGCGCAACAGATTGTGGGCTTACTAGCACGAGGTCTCCATTCTATTTAGAGTTTCGAAACTGAAGTCTGACAGAGAACCCTCTTCAAAGAAGAGGAAGCTCCCAAAGGTTAAGCTTCCAAGCCCAGTAAGAAGGGCATAGTTGAATGATGCACTTTCTTATTATGTGCATTCAAAGAAGGCTCTTGTTGCGATTAAGCCTGTTCGTGAGCGTTCGACCTCTTTAAAGGGGGGACACAAAGCTCTAGGGCAAGATCTTAATTCGTCCGCTGGGACGGAAGCTATTGTGTCTGAGGGGAATGATGCTCAAGCAAAGGTCCTTATTTACCTTCCCGACTTGGAGAAGGGGCATATGCAAATGGTGGGGGTTTAAGATGAACCGAAGTTGAGTAGTGGCAGGCGAAAGACATGAACAACCTGTTGTTGCAGACGGGTATGGCAGCTTCTTCCGATGTGGGTCAGACTCGTCCTTTTTCATTGAAGGATTTCTAGTACAACCCCTCCTTAGAAGCTCAGGGATTCATTTGGAAATCACTACACCAAAAACCCCCATTAGCAACGGTTCTATACCGTAGGCGTAAGCCATTGTCACGGATAAGAGCCGTGGGCTACAGAGGCGACGCGAAATTCCTAGTAACGACTATAAACCGTTGCTAAACATTGTAGCAACGGTTTTATGCTTGAATGGGGGAGGTGATTTTCAGCATTTAGCTACGGTTCTAAACCGTTGCAAGAACAATAGCAACAATTTTTAGCCGTGGCACAAATAGCCACGGTTTTTAGCCGTGACAAGGTGTAGATATTAGCAACGGTTATAAACCGTGTCTAACAAGGTAGCAACGGTTTTTAGCCGTGGCTAACCCTTGCCACGATTTTAAGCCGTGGCTAAACAGTGAGAAAAAAACCGTGGCAAACGTGATAGCAACGGTTTTAAGCCGTGGCTAACATTGGCCACGGTTTTAAGCCATAACAGCTGATGAAGAACGCCCACGATTCCTAGCCGTGGCAAGCTGTAACCATGGTTGTAAGCCGTTGGCAATTAAAACAAAATTCAACAAAAAAAATATGTTTTGTTGCAACGGTTTCAAACCGTTGCAAATTAATATAATTGAAAAAAAAATTATATTTTTTTTGTTGCTGCAGCACAATCACAGCCGTGGCACCTGCAAAATCAGTCCTTACACATAGTCCACACAAATGAGACAAAAGAATCATGAATTGGATGAACTAATTCAGCCTGAATTAAACAAATTAATTATCAATAATAATTCAACATATTACAAGCAATTGGTCATCGTGATTGCTCCAAACCTCCAACATGATCACTTAATCAAATACATAATTATTCCTAATACAACTGGGTGATGTCCCTTTCAAAACACCTCCATGTTAGGCCAATCAGTTGCCTAGGTTACTAGATGCCAATAGATCCAACAGTTGTCGTTAACATCATGCAAAAAAGGTGGGTTCTGCCAGTAACATTACCAGTAACACTGCGAAAATTAAAATCTGCTAGTCCTTTTCCAGATGAGTTATGCCAGATAGCTTCTAAAGCTGGAACTATGGGAGCTACATCCGATCCACTAGCAAGAAAACCAAGTCTGATGAAATCATTTGCCATCTCAGCATAGTTCTCATTTACAGCATGGACAACATCATCAATCAAAATCAGTTTATTTTGCTGCAAATACAGAAGGATAAAGAGAGTGAGCACCATGTTGCAAATAGACCAGAAGGCAACCTGTTCCTGTGCATGTATATGTGTACCATATGGCACATCACAGCTTCTAAAATCTAAAAATAGTAGATTTAGGAATATCCAAAGAGATACCATATAACCATTCTGTTCTGAATGAACACATATTTGACAAGGAAAAATTTGGATTCAAGCTGATGAGAAACAATACGCACCACTGTGCGACAATTATGTTTTTCTTTTCCCTTTTAGTTTTTTCTCTTTTATATTTCATATTTCTTCCTATTCATAATCAAACTTTATTCGATATGTCACTTTACATGAAACTTAGCAAATAGTTAATGATATCAAGCTAATATTAGAATGTGAAATTTTTCATAACAATCATTATGACATAAATATTCAAGGAACGAAGAACAAAGAGGGGCGGTTTCAGGGCCTTTTGTTTTTTTTTTTTTTTTTTTTCTGTTTGCAGTAGTAGGTAATTGCTCTGTTTTCAGCAGCAGCCCTATCAGGTGCTGTTTCAGCAGCAACTTGTTTGGTTTTGTTTTAGCAGTGGTTACACGTTCGTTTGGTAATTGCTCTGAAGTATGTTTGTTGAATTGGGTGTTATTCTTTGGTGAAGTCACTTTTTAAGAAAATTATGGATATAGTTGAGATTTTTCAGTGACATGCCTAACATATCTATGCATTCCTTATGCTGGGTTTTTTCTACCAGAAAAATGAAAAAACCAAACAAACTAAACAAATACGATCCAATTAGTAGTTCTGATCAAGAAAACTGCTACGGTGACATTAGAAGATGTGCTTCTTCCTATGGGTTTCTTCTTTGTACTAGATTAGACTTGAGGATAGGCAAGCAAACTTGTTAAGTTGCAATCCCATTACCGTTGAATGGATTCATGTGCAGTCCTCCCAAGTATAGAATGGTGTCAGATGTAACTTCCTGTAGGTAAGTTCAAAATGTTCTCTTAGGAGAACTTAAATGCATGAGTAGAAGAAGTCGAGTGTTGCTTGTTTCTTATTCAATTTACTTCCATAGTTCCATACCAACTTTAGCAATCCTCCTAATTTTCATAGATTTGAGTATATGCTTTACTTTCTTAGTCAGAAATTTATTCTCATGGTTGAATCTCATACTTCTATACTCAAAAAGTGCTCGAGAGGAACCAAACCCTTTGTATGGATATTCTTACATACCCCGGTAACAACTAAGTCACCGACATATACAACTAATGAAATAAAGCCCTAGAAACTGACAGAAGAATATTGCATGATCGTATTTACTGGTTTGATTCATGACATAAGAGCTAACTGAAGTATCCATTCTAATTGGTTACTCAATTCCATTCTTATTATGCTGAACAAAAAAAAAGTAAGAAGAAGAGGAAAAAAACACATTCTAGATAAAGCAATCAAAGTTCAGTATCCTCAGGGCATGTTTTACATAAGACAGCTGAAGTGAAGAAAGTAAAAGGCTAGATTAATGCTCAAAATTTATCACTTCAACTAACCACATGATAGGTAGAATATTTGAAGAGAATGTAAAGGTACTTGATTCCGGTATGAATAGAAATCATTGGATCCAAGAATCGTAATATCAAGACCTGCATGAGAAATTCTGTTAGAACTAGGATACTCGAAGTTCATAATCTTAAACAAATGAACAAAAAACACCAGCAATACCTTGCAAGAGCAGCTTCTGTAGTACAAGACCAAACTGGGCAACAAATTCAACCTGAATGCACAAAGAAAATGCGACTTTTTAGGACAAGTATCCAATATTGGAGTTTCTACCATCCTGACAACAAAACTTACTTTGTCAAAAAAACAAAAAAAAATTGAAAGGAAACTAACAAAGACCAGGCAGCATATACTTATTTCCATTCAAAACTACTTAAAAAATCAGCATAGCTGGAACTAGAAGGGATAAATGGAAGCATTACAGGCAGCATATACTTAAAAAATCAGCATATCTGTATTGTATACACTATACAGACAACAACTTGAAATGCTTAACAATAGGATGAACATTAGAACATGCAGACCTTAGAACATGCAGCATCCAAACTTCATGAAATCCTACCAATTTTAATACCAGGCAGACCTTAGAACAATAGGTAACTAGTTATAGAACTTGCTTAGAAGTCATTTATAGATCATTTGTGATTAAAACTTGGCAGCCTCTTATTTTGAAAGAAAAGATTTATTACAGAAAAAATATAAGATATTTAGCGAAAAATGTCATACCCTTGATATCATCCACAGTTACGAATGTAGGATGGCATATGACTGCAGCTTTGATGTCACCTGACTTTGCAAGTTGCACAACTATCTTGGCTGGGAAATCATTGTAGTGCAGGGAATCTGGATGTCTAGGATTTCCATGTGAAATCAACTGCAACCATAAAATTCAGCTTGAATCCACTAGAAATGTAGTCAATGAAACTGTATAGCTTTTTCTCAGAAAACCCATCCACAAAAAGTTGACTCTTCAACATCTACAAAAAAAATAGTTAAGAAATGTACTGTTAGACATGTCAACTTCATCTGTTAATTAACTTCTGACAGAAGAATTGCCATACAAAATACCCTCATATGAGGCTTCCTCGCAGAAGATTTTGTATGAAGTTGTGCTCCAATTCTTTCCTTATGAAGATTTTCCAGGTCCATCACTGACTTCAGAACTTTCCTGATGAAATAATTCAACGCAAGGTCAAAAATGTTATATTTTTAATATATATTTGAGTCATAGCGTTTTCATATAATCATACACACAAAAACAAAAATAAATAAAATGAAAGCAGGAATTAAGTAGTTACCCTATATGAATGTTTTCAAATCTTAGCAGCCATTATGAAAACCATTGGGTGTTACTTGTTCCCCGCGTCCTCCTCTACTCTAAGAGCTCCAGCCTTGACCCATAAGCCTTCCCGTACAGAAAAATCAATGTCGGGACATGATCACAGAAAAATTGTCATTTGTTACTTGTTCACAAACATTAATTTAGTAGGAAAAGTAAATCAAACCCAGTACAGACAGATTGTCAATCAGTTTTAGTTCGTGTACTTGCACATGAACTATGCTTAGTGAACCTTAATTTTGATAGTTCACTCCTTTCTCTTCTGTATCAACTTCAGCGTCTCCCAATGAGAATTCATAGTAATATCTGCCCCTGCAAGCTGCAAATCCAATATCATCAATAGTAAAAAATAAATTAGTAAAAATGCTCGTCCATGCTAATTCTGAGAAAGTAAACCAAACTCATTACAGACAGACCCATATCATTTGATTTGTTAACCTGACTCTAAAACAAGATATGGAAGTAAAGAACAAATCGGAATCCCAGAAATTTCAGGCAACAAAGCAATTGCAAAGAGTTACACGCTTGCCATGTTAGTGTCCAGATTAGAAAACATAAATGCTTTCCAAGCTGAGAGTAACCTTTCGGGTAATGAAAGTAGGTGCAAATGTATATTAAGAGATTAGGCATGTATAGATTCAAAATTTATCAAATGAAGGGAAAGATACAATTATGCTTATACTATTGTATTCATGCTGGGTCTTCATTCAATGATACCATGTTTAACAAGGCAAAACACACGGACAAATTTTGTATCTTCTATGCTCTACATGAATGCAAAAGATGTGAAATTTGGGCTACATGATAGCAATGGGCTAGGTCAATGAAATGATCATTCTGTAAAATGTTGCATTACCACATCTTCTGATATGTAATTGTACTTAATCATCTAAAATTGAAAGGTTTCCTCAAAATGCTGCAAAGTGAAAGGAAGAAAAATTTAACTTTGTACTCAAAGCATATTGAATAAGAAAAAGGAAAATAATTATATAATATTACAATAATGCAGGTGGGTATCTACTTGACTTCCTTTGATGATCTTGGATAGCATGGATAGCATGAATCAGGCTATAACTAGTTTACAGATGATCTTGCGATCAAATGTAATCCAGTGTTTTGCATAAAAAAACTCTTCCATAGCTTTTGCAATTGAATACATGAGGATGATCCTAGCAGTAGTGCCAGAGATTAATAAACCTCACCATGGAGACCATTCTACCAAGTTCAACCACTCTAAAAATCAGGACACTGAGAAGTACAAGTCCCAATATTTAGGACCTGCTTCTGTGCATCAATCAGACCATCTATTAACTTTTGAATCACAGTTCAAGGTTTTTATATTTTGTGTTTTGCTTACTCTAATTGGCTTTCTGATAGTTGCTTTAGAACAAATGCTAACAATAGTATTCAGAGAAATTACCCAAAGAGAAGCCCACCCAAGCCGCACCTCTGAATCATAACCAGCTTTAAATTTGAGGTATTTACCCATTGTGTGCTTGTACACAGTAGTCTAGTCATTTGAATCAAAATTGTATCCATAGCTGCCAAATAATTACATCAAATGAGAAACATGCTACATGGATCTGAAAATATGGAATATGACTTTTTGAAAGAGAATGCATTGGGTTCAAAGATCAGCACATGTATAACAAAGAGCAAAGCCATGTTTATGCTGTAACTGTGCACATCACAACCATATTATCTCTGCTAGTGTTTTGAGTTTATTTACAATTGCATTGCAAGAATATACAATTGCATTGCAAGAAAGAGAAGGACGGGCATTGTTACTTCATGCAATTCAACTAGTTGCCACAAGGAGTAATATGTGATCAGCCATGAAAGGGATATTGCAATGATTCCAAGAATCCTACATGAAATATGTTACAAGCAAAAACTTAGCGAAAATTGGGCACACATAAATCAACCAAAGCATTCTCTTTTACAAACACCCCAAGTTACGTTCTTGTATGGGTTTGACATCAAGTGCTTCTAATGCAACTCGCAGAAATATTGAGTGTTATAGAGAAAATAAATTATTTTAATATTTCATTTACAATTGACAAAAGAAAAAAAAACAGGGCATGAAAGATGAAACAAGAGAAGAAGGGCAAATGCAAACTTATTAAATATCAGACTTATTATATAGCAGTGATAGTTGATAATATTATTATTATCAGAGGTCTTTGTTAACATTTTGAGGAGTCCATAGACCATTCGCTTACTATGTGTCCTATTGCTTTTGAGTTTTGGTCTATGGACCTAGCAGAGTTCAATAATATGCAGGCTAAAGTTTTAACTCTATTCCAAAGGATCAACTTGAGTCTCTTCCTGTCAAAGTCTCATTATGCTCTGCAAGCCCTATCAACAAAAAGTAACAAAATCTACCTATCCCCAATGAACAGAACTACAGGCATCTCTTGAATAATTCATACAACATTCACTAATCAACTTATTGGTAATAACAAGGAAAGCCAAACAAGTTCAAAATGTATAACGTTGTAGCTTTATTTTCTTTGTGTACTGAAAGTGTATCATTTCTTTCTTCCTAAGAATGGGCAAGAAAAAGAAGAATTGGATCGACATACCATATTTTGTTTAACAATTAATAATTTCAAATAATATTAATATAGATCAATACAAAACAAATACAATTGTAGGTCATATATAATGGCAAAAAAATATACATGCAAGAAAATCACTTCATGAGGGAAATCGAGGCCTCATTGACCACTATGTCCAGGTCACCTGAATAGTTAAGCATATTTGACAGTGAAAAAACAATAGCTAAAGTATTCAAATGAAAGTGTAGTACTAAATTTTAATTAATTATCCATCACCACTGACCTGTGGGTTTCTTGACACCCAATACATATCACCATCAAAATCACCATTTGCAATCTCATCTGCCAAGGAGCGTGGGCCTTTAGTAGGAAAGAAAATAGCGTATTTGGCATTGCCAACAAATTTCTCCAACTCTTTGAGGTATATTGCATTCAAAACATGTACATCACCAAAGTGCAACCCTGGATGCCTGTAGACTAACACTTGCCCAGAAATTTGTCCATCACCACTATATTTCAGAAAATATAGACCTTAGATGCCCCATCCAAAATAGTGTTTTCATGCTGAATTTGTGTGTCCATTAGTAAGTAAATAAATAAAGAATGGCAATGAATAAATAACTAAATAAGTTGAACATTTGCTTAGTTTACGGAAATAAGACTTCAATGAAATTCCTTCCAACCTCTGGTTTGTCTTATGCTCAATATCTAAGGTGATCAACTTTGACAGGGTCTGAAATTAAACGAGGAAAGAGCCACAGAGATAAGAGAAACTCCATCTTTGTTTAGCACCCTAACCCCCACATTAATCACAATTTAAAATGTTGCAAAGCCATAAACAGACCATGTTTGTATTCAATAATCAAATTGGGACAATACATGCTTGGTTTAATCTATCTAGTCTAATGTGAGAGTCCAACCATGTTTGTCCTATGCGAGGCCCATTTGGATGCTCGTAAGTGACGAATAAAACTGCTGTGAAACAGCACCTACACCAGTTTCTCCAAAAGACACCCTGCAAAGAGTAGAAATCAAGTTGAATGTTAATTAACTTCTTAGACCAATTTCTATCATTATTTGAGGATGAGAGAAATCACTCAAAATTTTAACTACAGAGCTAGAAAAGAACAATAAAGAACAATACTTGAACTAGGTTAGATGGCCACCACATGTAAGGAGAATACCTCAACCGCAACTCAAAACCAGTGTGTTAACCGCACACGCTGAAACCCGTTGCGGCCAGAAACAACACGTACATCAATAAACATTAAAAGAAAGACATCATAATCAAAAAGTAAACATAAATAAACATTAAAAAGTAAATATAGTCAGAAAATTCACCATTAGACTCTTGGTTTTTGGGTGTTTTTGTGTAGAAAATAGAACTCCTGTATAAAGAAAGACATCATAATCAATATCAAAAGCAATAGACATAAATATGAGAACAAAGCAAACTGTAGTATATGCACCATAGCAATCAAAGATGAACTAAGGTCATACCAATTGTTGCGAATGAGAATTCAAATAGAAGAAACAATGTTTCAAATGGGATGAGGAAAGCAATAGTCATTTTGTGGTTAAGTCTATAGATACTTGCACTTAAGCTTCAGCTAGTTACCTTAAAATGAACAATCACGTGCCCGTAGTGTATTTTACTCAGCTCCTCTTTTGCTGCCACCATTACATTGCTTCCAACATAGTTGTAACTATCAATCATCAAGTTCCACATGAGTTCTACACCATACGAAGAAATCACCAACATCCAAATCCCCCATCTTGTCTCCTTTTGGATCACTTTTGTAAAGTTTCACCCCAGTCCTGAATTTGAAGCATAAGGAAAGTCTGATCTCTGTTGCAGGGTTCAATAATCCATGACAAACGCAAGAGAATTGATGGATAGGATCTACAACCTCTAATGCTATTGAAATGACATTCCTTTCCCAATCACAAACTTTGTATCTCCTTGACACTGAATTGGAGGAACAGAATTGTTTGTATCTCCTCTGACCTCACTATTGATGTCGATTGTGCACGGGATAATGTCCCCTCGCTTCTTGGCCAAACACTTGGCTTAGAGGATCATCATCAATAGTGAGGTCAGTGGTACCCTGAGTTGAAGATTCTTGCAAGGCAGTTTTTTTTGCTTTAACTTGTTCCTTCAAAAGAATGAAAAAATAAAACAACCCAGGACACAAATAATATTCAAACAACTACAAAGTAAATTAAGAATTGGGTATAAAGACATCATTGGGCACATACCATATATTGTTCAGAACCATGCGTAGGTTTTCCATCCTTTCCAGTGTGACATGCAATCCATATGTCAGTGCGTGTGACTGGTTCCCCATCATGGTTCTTCTCAACCTATATACTTGAAAGATTAGTCTCAGTCTATATAGTTAAATGGTATATAATATTGTACTAGTAGCTAGAAACTCAATTACCATTTCATACTCTACTTCTGCAGCACTCTTTTGGCCACCCCCCCATACATATTTTGAAGCCTTTTTGTTTTTTGCATTTTGGGCTCTAATTGCCTTCGCTTCAGGGGTGCTCTCATAGCGAACAAACTCCTTCCAATCCTCCTCTCTTACACCATTAGGAACATGTTTCTCTTGTTCCTCAATCGTAGGATACTTATCCAAATAATTCTTCCTAAGATCTGCCTTGAACCTTCTATAATATTCAGGCATTTTCAAGTGCACACTCTTTTTCACATAATTTGGGATGTCGTATTCACGCTGCAAATAAGCCATTGAGATATAAGTTGAAAATAAAAGAAGACATTATGAAAATCAATGATGTAAAATCTCACCTTGAGGCCATTCCACACATCCTCTTTGTAGTTGTCAGTAACATGGTGCCAACCCTTGAATTTGATGGGCACAAGGGTTTTAACAAGCTTTCCAATGTTTTTATTGAAATTTCTAGCACCAGGTCCAACTGCTAAACCGTGGAGGTTGAACTGTATGGTTTGTTTAACTTCAATGTCATCATTTGTAGATCTAGTGACATCAATGGTGGAGAGATTGTCGCGAGTACTATCCATTTCTATCAATGACATTATAGATATTAACCATTATCAAACAAAAAGAAATAAGAATCAACTATATACACCACATTTATAGATAATATCCTTCCACAACATATCACCACAAATAGATTTTTGTAAAGCATTGGAAAAGTCAATCTGAATACATACTAGTTGGTCCTTTGGCCTCTTATCTTTATTACTAGCAACAAAATGAGCAATGGCATCCATGGAGACACCACTATCTTGTGTCACCAAACATTCATCCAAAGAACTTGTCGCAAATGTGAAACCATTTACACAATATTTTGGATATCGGGTTGCCAAAAATTCTCTAACACAACCAAAGTTACTGACCTTTAACACCCAAAAAAAAAAGTGAAAACAAACTGACTTCACATATCAGATTGTAGAGAAAAAAAAAACTGCGATAGGACTGACCATATGTAAAGTCACTCCATTGTTTGGAGTTCTTGAAAACAATAAAACAGACCTAAAGCATTCTTCAGGTGAAATGGGAGGATGGATTAATCAGAGAAGAAACCCCCCAAAAATTCTGAATATATTAAGTTGTTGCTGGAGTCAAGTAAGAATCACCAAGCTATGTTAAGCTATGTTTGTCTCCTCTTTTCCATTTATAGCTTAACTAACAAGAAAAGCACAGACCCTACATGCATCCACATTTCTCCAACCCATACTTAAAGAAACCGCGAAATAGTATTCATGTTGTGATCCCCAAATATTTTTCGTAATAGCTTGTTCAAAACATTTCTAACTTCACTTACCAAAACATGCTATATGACCAATATATATAGCAATTAAAGTTTCATTTACACATGAATAAATTTGTTCTTATAGATGTTTGAGATCCTTGATGTAAACCAATGGATGCTACTAAACCTGTTAAGGAAAAAAAAATTTCTTCGTGTTTATGGTAGTTGTCAATTAATCTTTTTGCTTTACGTGTTCATTTCCAACACTTTCGGACATAAATTTTTTTTCTTCTGATAATTACCCATATTATTCCAAGTATTGCATGTTTAAATAGCGAATGGGGTAATCAATTTATTCGTTATGTTTTCGTGATTATCCCATTCTTGTTTTCACTAACTTAATGAATCATATTCCTTGCTGTCTAGAAAACAAAAAAAAAGATAAAAGGAAAATACTTTTTATTAAATTTTTATTCTTATTTTACATATTATTGGGGCCTAAATAGATAATAGAATAATAAGAAACAATGCTACCATAACTTTCTTTGGTATGCCTATTGGAGCTGCCATTTTTTTGTAAACCCTTGCTAACATGCCACATTGGAAAAAATATCATAAACAATTGTTTAGCAAGCTTGACTAAGCCTATTGGAGATGCTATAATATAAGAAATGTAAATAAGGTCAGTATTTGTGGGGCATTGTTGCCCTTCTATTTAAGCCACCAGCTTGTGTTCACCTCATGCTGGGAATCCATGAAGGGATTGTAGAAAAGAAATGTTTCGGGAAGCACAGTAGAAGGTAGTATAATGACCTCGATTACCTTTTCACCACCTATTGACCTAATCTTGCTGTCAGTCGCAGGGCTGTTTACACGAAGAAACTCAGCTGACAAATTGAAGATACTACCGTCTGCATATTGCATCTCCACCTGAAACAAGCAGACAGTATTGATTTAAGAAATCAAGTCAATGTGATTCTTAATAGAAAATTAACATAATGTACTAATGTAAGGGTTGTATTGCAACAAGTATTTTTCTTTTGGTGTCTCGAAGATATTAACACAAGTAAATTCTATTCACTGAAGGCACAATGAAAAAACAACCAAGTAATATAGGAGTCAATGCATCCAGATAAATAATATTGGAAAATCTGGTGACTAGAGGGAAATATGATTGTAGCAACACATGGTATTCGAAGTAATCGGGATTAATATTGAACCTGATGAAGTGAGCTTCTTGAGGAAACTGAGATTTGAGGAAACTACCATTGACAGCAAAAGCTTAATGTCCTTTTAAACAATGATTAATATTGGGATTAATATTGAACCTGGTGTGATGTTTGTAGAATATTTAGGATCCCCATTACCCAGAGACATATGGCATTTGGTTTGCCTTTTTGTCTAATTAATTTATTTTCAGAAAGAACAACCTGGAAACTCCCAAGTAATAATAACAAATGGTAACCAAACCAACAGTTGTGCTTCAAAGACGACCTAGCATTCAAGCTACAAGCTCTGACTCGAACAAGATAATTAACACAGACCATACTCCTTTTGTGGTATTATATATGAAATGGCCTTCTAGTTTTTCCTCTTGTGATTATTGCGCTTCGTTTTTGTGATGGTGCTTCCTAACACCCATCATCCAAATCTGGGTTTCGTACTCATGAAAGTAGTTATCTAAGTCTCATAAGCTATGTCATGCACTTACATTAGCCAACACAGTGATTCCAACCATAGTGCAGATCAAATGCATTGATTCAAATCCTCAGATTTCTTCTCTTGATGATTAAAATACCACAATGTGAACTAACTTCAAACTATTCTGGTTTCATATATGATAGAACTAACATTCTAACAAAGTAATAATAATAATAATAATAATAATAATAATAATAATAATAATAATAATAATAATAATAATAATAATAATTATAATTGCTATCATCCATTCACCACTTATAAGTCACAATCACACTACAATAAAACAGGAACAAATTTTTTTTTCCTGAAGTTCAACCATGAAATTATGCTACAAACCAAAAAAATGCAATAATTACCATTGACATTTTCATGGTGATAAATTTTGGAAATGGGAGGGAAAAGAATGTGTCCTGAAATGAGACATTTTCATGGTGACATTTTCATCGAACCCTAATTTCACCAAAAATAAAAGAGAGAGAGAGAGTACCTGTTCGGTGCAATGGCTGATCGATTTTGAAAATGTCGAGTACTAAGGAGTGAAGACCAGGGAAGGAGGGGAGGAGGGAAGTCGAGGGAGGAGCAGGGAAGTCGAGGGAGGAGCAGCAAAGTCGAGGGAGAAGCAGCGAAGTCGAGGGAGCAGGGAAGGAGGGGAGGAGGGAAGTCGAGGGAGGGAGCACGGAAGGAGAACGAGCAGGGAAGTCGAGTCAAGGGAGGCAGCAGGGAAGGAGAACGAGCAGGGAAGTCGAGTCGAGGGAGGGAGCAGGGAAGGAGACGAAATCGAGGGAAGTCGAGTGGAGGGGAGCTTCATTTTTGTCGATGGAAGTTGAGAGGAGGGAAGGTCGAGCGCCAAAATAGCCCGCCTAATTTTTTTTTCAGCTTTCATGTAGCCACGGTTCTGAGCCGTTGCTATAGCTAGCCACGGTTTAGAACCATTGCTAAATTTTTTTTTGCAACGGTCCTGAGCCGTTGCTAGACATAGCCACGGTTTAGAACCGTTGCTAAATTTTTTTGTTGCAACAGTTTGGAGCCGTTGCTAGATATAGCCATGGTTTAGAACCGTTGCTAAAAATTTTTAAGCCACGGTTTGTAACCGTTGCTAAATGTTTTTGTTGCAACGGTTTTGAGCCGTTGCTAATAATGTCCACGGTCTGAAGCTGTTGCTACTATTAGCCACGGTATTTAGCCGTGCCAAATATACCAACGATTTTAAGCCGTGGCCAGGTTTTTTTTACTCACGATTTTAAGCCGTTGGTACATATAGCTACGGTTTTTGGCCGTGGCAAATCAACCAACGGTTTAGAACCGTGGCCAGCTCGGCGTAGCTAAACTGGCCTTTTGGTGTAGTGAATGCTTGAGTTTGACTTGGTTGAGGCATTGCCTACGAGGGACAGGTTCGAGAAAGAACCGAACCTTGTCCGTTGTGACTTACAATTTGCTCAGGAGACTGCAACCAAAGTGCGAGCTGAGATGTAAGCTCAGAATGAGGAAAATGCCAATAAGGATTCTGAATGGGGTTGTCTGATGTCAGCAGTTTGAGGCTGATGTTAATTTCAATGCCAAGAGTGTAAGGACAATGGAAGAGCAGTTCTTTCTAGCAAAAAATGGGCTTAGTGCAGTAAAGGACAACCTGAGTGCTGAGCAATCCAAAACTGATGCATTGTCAGACAAACTGGAGTAGCCTGAGTGAGAACTTGCTAAGTCAAGAGTACACGAGGAGAAGCTTCGCAAAGCCCAGGGCATGTTCGAGTTCAACAGAATTGTGCAAGGAAGACTAGAGTTCTGGCAACTGATGAAGAAGGAGCATGCTGATTGGGACATCTTTTACAACAGAGAGGTGTCATTTGTGGAGTTAGTGGAAGCCTTAGAACAATAAGAAGAAGAGGGTGGTCAAGATTAGGGTGTCCGAGCAGCAGCGCATGCGAGCACATCTCCTGCCAAGTCTAGCTCTGTTGTATCTGAACATCCTCTTGATGAGGAGTGAACTTTGTACTTTTCGGATTATCAATAAAAAATGATATATTCAGTGGCACTTTGTACTTGTGTACTTCTTTGACTTTTTTTCATGTTTTGTCTTATCAAGGTGTTAGCTTTTAGACAAGAGGTTTGGCTGAGTCAGGAAATCGTAGGATTGATTTGCTGATGAGAGTTCTGACCACCTATGTTGCAATAGTTCAGGCAATTTGGTCCGTACTCTTCAGGTATTGAGAAGTTCTATCAACCAAGTCTTATAAGTTGGCTAACCTCCATGCGAAGGGATGATATTGGCTGGTAATAGATTATTCGGACTAGGCAATTATCCGCCTTTGTGATCCGCCATTATAATCCACCCGTTGTGGGCTAGGCTATAGATCGGACTAACAGTTTTCGTCGCTAGTATAAGCAAAATGGTCAGACTGTGGTCAAGTTTGTGCATCACAGTAAGTGGTCGAATAGTAGGCCTTGCAAGTCATCCGAGTTAAGCTTCCTTAGCTCTAACGAGACTTTTAAACAGTTATTGTCCGCTTGATAAGAGTATAATTATGCTATTTTAAAACCATATTTCTATATATAATTTGGCTATTTCTTGTTAATTATGGTAGCAATTGCAATTTTCATGTTTGTGTAGGTTTTTAATAACAAGATTTCATAATAGAAGCTAAGTGGTGCAAATTGGTTTGAATTAGAAAGACCTATTGCGAAAGGAAACTACCCAAAGAAGGAAACCTAGAGAACACGATTATAAAAGGAACAATACTTGTTCTCGAGAGACCACTGCTTGCAACCAAAGCAAGCCGTCACAGTCACGCACGTCACCCATCCTTGCAATCTCGCAACCACATAGCCGTCACCATCGTCTTCCACAGTTGTCATCAGCAGCCATGCACATACCATCCTTCATCCATCGCACCCCTCCATCTCTGTAGCATTTCCCTCTCACGTACAACTAACGCACTCACCGTCCACAGTCTGACAACCAGTTCACAATCCTCCTTTCACACCATGCAATAAACCATCTATAGCTCAATGAACATCTACCTCGAAAACGTCTCGCCATCGCCGTCCAACCTTTTTTCCATCGATCGATACACATCCTTCCTTCCGCCTCCCACCTAATCTCTTTCTCTCTCTCGTCTTTATCTTTCACAGTTTATTCTCTACAGCAACAAACAAAAACAATCTGAAGAAGAGAAGCAAAGAGTAAAAATAAAAGAGGAAGAATAAATCATTTTCCTTAAGTGCTATCTGCACCCCCAGAATCCCACTCTACACCACCACGGATCAGGAAACAACGTTTTCTTTTTAATCTCTTTTATTTTTAGTTTGATAATTTATTATGTATTGCTATTCAAACATAATTAATATGTCTAGCTAAACTCACTTTTAGCTAGGGGTGGATTTGAAGTCCCGAACATGTGTTTTGTGAATTAATTGAATTCAATATTTTCTTTCTAATTAGTGATTGTGTTTCGCTTAACTGTTTTATAGAGAATTTATCTGTGTATATTTGTTATGGTGGCCAACTTAGTAAGCATGCTAGGATCTGGGGCTAGAGTATAGGAGAGTTTCATCTAATCGCTATAATCATGTACTTAAAAGTAGTGATACCAAAGAATGCTGGTAAGGTTAAGTAAAAACCTAGGTTAAGAACAAGATGCTAATCGTACTTGTAATTGCCTAGTCAGTGTTCATATTTTCCATAGAACTTTATAATCTTGGATTGTTTATCTAACTTGTGATTCCTGATTAGATAACATGATAAGAATATTTAGAAAACGACACTTAGTTTAATTCAACGAATTTGGGAAATAATAAGATTAATGCAGTGTGGTCACAGTTAATCTTGAGCATTGTCTTTCACGAGTCAGTATAGGAATTATTGAAGATTGATTCATGAGCATATGTTTGGTGTGTGGAGATAAAACCCTTATCTAATTCATCATCATCTACTTCTCAAGTTTATATTAGTAATCGTTTTAGTCATTTTCTTAATTCAAAATTAGAAAAACCAATCCCGTAATATTTTCTTAGTTAGTTTGTTAGTTGTCTGTTAGTTTACCTCTTTAGTGTTAGTTAGCGAACCCTCTAATCCCTAGACTAGAACGATCCCTACTTATTTTTTACTACGACTACAAAGTGCGGTATTAAGTTGTGTGCTAGTATAATAGTTCATCAATTTTTGTCGCTTTTGGTGAACTAGGCTTCAGGTCGGACCGAAAGTTATCGTCATCAGTCGTAACTGACTAAACTTCGGTTAGGTTTGGTGACCATTGTCTATGGTTGGAAAATGATCCTGGCAAGTCATCGTGATCATTCGTTTAGAGTGCTGACTAGACTCCCACTTTTTAAGCCATCTTCACTCGCGCTCGGCAGACTACAATCTTAGAGCGGATCAGAAGCTATCGTCATCAGTCGAAACCGACTAAGCTTTTGTAGGTTCGACGATCATTGTTTGTGGTTGGACAATAATCCCTGGAAATTCATCGTGATCAAGCATTGAGAATACTGATTAGACTCCTACTTTCTAGGCCATCTTCATCTGCACGCGGCAGACTATGGTCTTAGAGTGGACCAGAAGCTATCATCTTCAGTAGAAACTAAGCTTTGGTAGGGTTCAACGATCATTGTTCGTAATTGGGCAAAGATCCCTGGAAAGCTATCGTGGTCGAGCATTGAGAGCGCTAACTAGACTTCCACTTTCTTAGCCAGCGCCTTCCGTGTATGATGTACTAGGCTTTAAAGTGGACTAGAAGTTATCATCGTCAGTTACCATTGACTAAACTATGGTCGGGTTCGATGACCATTATCTTTAGTTGGACAATGACACATGGCAAACCATCTTATTCAGACAATGAGAATGCTGACTAAGCTCCCAATTTCTAAGCCATCGTCATTCTCTCTTGGTGGAATAGGTGTTACATCAAACCAGAAGCTATCCTCATCAATTGAAACTGACTAAACTTTGGTAGGGTTAGGCGATCATTGTCTGTGGTTGGACAATGATCCCTGAAAAGTCATCATGATCAGACATTGAGAACGCTAACTAGACTCCCACTTTCTAAGTCATCTTCATCCGCATGCGGTAGATTACGATTTTAAAGCAAACCAAAATCTATCGTCATTAGTCGAAACTGACTAAGCTTTGGTCGGGTTCGGCGATCATTGTTTGTAGTTGGGCAAAGATTCCTGGCAAGTCATCATGGTCGAGCGCTGACTAGAATCACTTTCTAAGCCATCATCATCTGCGTTGGGCAAACTAGGCGTTAGAGCGGACCATAAGTTATTGTCATCAGTCATCACTAACTAAGCTTTGGTCAGTTAAGCCTCCACTTGGCCTTGGGCATGTGAGTCGGATTTGGGTGACCTGACTTACTTAATTCACCTAATAGTCCGACATGGAGGTCGAACAATTAAATATGATTCTGGAGTCGAATTGCCATAGATTGACCGGACTAAGTTTATCTAGGTTTAATGAATAGTAGCGGATACCTTGGATTTATTGATAATATCGTTGTAGACATGTTCTACATTCCATGGGCTCTTCAGGCCTTCGCTATTTATGTCTTTGCATGTACTGGGCCAGATCTGACGGGGTCTTTGCATGGACCCAGTAGTTGATTGGGCCCTATTGTAAATATCAACATGCTAGGTGTACGACGTAGATTTTGAGAACACTTAGTATCGGTTATTCCCCCAGTTATTGGAGATGCGTGCATCGCCATTAATTCAATAAATGTGGATTCGTGCAGTTGTAATTGAAACCATCGCCTCCTTGTTTTCCATACGACAGTTAATGCTAACATAACTATTGGTTTACTTCATTTTATGAACCATTGCGCATATATATAGGTTGGTCTTCATCACTTCAAAGATTTCCATGAACGTTGTAGAGCATAATCTTCAAATGTTTATTTCAAAAAATATGTTTCGGTTTCTCCAAAAGCTAAAAGAATATCTTCATTGTTGGAGTCTTAAATGTTCTGACAATTGCAGCGATGAGTTTGACAAAACTTGTTATTATGTGGTGTCATCTAGTTTGGGTGAGCATCCAATTGGTTTCATGGGACCTTGTAATTTTTCTTCTCACATTTCATAAAATAAGTACAAATTCTCCCTCAGGAGACAATTTTATCTTCCATCTTATGTTGCTCCTAAGTTGCCGACTACCACTGTTTTTGGGAGACTAGACCCGCAGCCAGTTTTGGGTTTCTGTTCTGACTGCATCTACTGGGCTTCACTCGTGATGCCACAATTGAAAGGTCGATTAGCGGAGTGAGTTCTAGTGGATGCGACCTACGATCTTGGGTTGCTAACTCTGCATCACCCTAGAATTCCTTGATTGAGAGACATTCTCATCTGCCTATTTCTACTCTCCTTCTGAATCCTCTTTGCAAAGCAGATTGGCGGAGCAATGCGTCTGTAGTCTATTTTGAGTGTCCTCGCTGCCACTTTCAAATCATCATTGCGAGGCAAATTGGCGAAGCAAATAATCAGGCGCGTACCTGCAGCCTGTAAGCTACTTTGGGTACTTTTGCTTTCACTTCCAAATCCTCTTCTGGAAGCAGATTGACGGAGTGAAGTCTTGACGTGCGTTTAAGCGGATTCATACCCGCGCCAGACTTAGATACTTGCAGTGTGCAAACTTTGTACTAGTTAGTCGAGCAAGCTTTGTAACAACTTTCTTAGTGATTAATAAAGTCTGCTTTCTCTAATTCGTGTTTTATTCCTTAAATTAATCTGTATCATATAGGCTTGTGCGAACAAATCTTCTAAACTGAAAAACAAAATAAATCAAAGCAGTAAAATAGTTTGACTCTGAGCGGGGACAAAGCTAATCTGACCCTGAAGAAGATGTGCATGGTCTGGCTCAGAATGTGTAGCTCCCTTGGCAAAGTGTCACGCTTTGCCAATGCTAGAGAAGTTACTGAAAAGTAAACTTGTCGTTCATTGCTGGTTGTAGCTTTTGGAATAGGCGTATGTTTGTTGAAGTGTTGTTACTTAGCTTTGTACTAGACTGAATGGTGTCTCCGGTGCTGAATTATGGCTCGTCGCATAGTTTAACCTCAGTTGTCAGAGCTTTGTCCTTGTGCGTGTGAGATGATTTTTCCCCTTTATCTGGGCCTGGTATCTGATATGTATGTCCCGCGGGCCCGAGCTATAATTACTAACAATCGAGTTGTTTCAGTGTTGCGTAGTGACAGTCTCTCGCTGAAGGTTGATCTACTCGAATAGTTCCTTGGGCCTTGTTGGCAATGTACTTGATGCATTGCTGCAGAGTATAGACTACTACCTCCATATGAAAGAGCCAAGGTCTTCCAAGGATGATGTTGTAGAAGTACGGGCATCGACTGATATTCACGTAATTATTACATAATATATCCCTTAATTTATATATGTTAGTGTTTCGATTATTATATTTTATAATAATTATATCGTTTTCATGTCTTTGTAGGAATTTAAGCCGTGAACGATGAAATCTTATTAAGGCAACAATTTAAGGAATGACAATTTGTCGATTCTAGCGGTGGTACAAAGTAGAGGGTCACATAACTAAACCTAACCCAAATAAACCTAGGTCCACCTAATTTAACCTACGCCCAAACCCAAAATGCTAACCTAAAAACCCAAGCCCAAGAAAATAGGAAAACCCTATTTAGCTCTCCCTAGTTTGGAGAAACTCCTCTCTCTTCTTCTCTCTTTTCTTCCCCTTTGTGGGGACTCTTCCAGCCACCACACCAATCCACCCTGCCGACAATCCTCGCTCGATAGGAGGGCCGGCAGTGCGATAATCCCACCATCACCACCTCACCTTGCCATCGTCCAACAACCACAGCCGCCACCACCATCAGACTCTCCCTATTCCTTCACGCCACACAACCACCTTCCCTGTCCAGCAACCTCGCCACCGAGCTACAACCATCGTCACTAACCACCATGAAATAGGGGCGTGACAACCCTGTTTCTCGTTACAAACCTCACCACGCCACCGTAACAGACCACCACTCTCTCTGTTCCATCATCCACACTTGAGCACCGCCACCACCACCGCACAGAACAGAGTCCATGTTTTTCTCCCTCGCCGTCGCCCCTGTTTCTCCCCTCTCTCGGCCCTCCTTCCTGTTTTCTCTCTTCTCCACGGTCTCTCCCTCCTACACTCATCTCTCTGCTCCTGCATCACAACAGACCACGCAACCACGCCATCAGCCGCAGCGAAACAGAGCTCGGGATAGAGCACCACCGCTCCTCTCCTTCTCGTCATTTCATTATCTCATTGTTTCCTCACCCTCTCTCTGTCTTCTTGCAGGTACCGGAGCCAGTTAGGGAGAAGAGGACGCTCGCGAAGACGAAAGTAACAGACGTGGCATAGAGCGCGTCGTGCTGGAGACGAAGGCAGAGCTGCGCAATTTTTGGCGGGAGAAAAACTGTTTTTCAAAACAGTTTTGGCTATTGACACCCCGAGAATCTGTAAGAGCCACCACAATGCAATTTCAGCCCTTTTCTCAGGATTCGCATCCGTGCAGAGATGACTTCCACCTCCATTGATGCTGTGACCACCGCTACCATGATCAGATAAACCCTTCGCCAAGGCTAAGATGAAACTACAAGGTTTCCTAGAGTTTGTTGTATTTAAAATTATTGTTTTCTTTATGCTTGAACCTTAAACACATTTGATTTCTGAGTCTCAATAATTTGCTTTCACCGATTATATCCGGATTAATTAGTTAGACTAGTCGGTAGTTAGAAGTACCATTTGTTGACATTCAAAGCATGATTTAATCAATTATTCTGAATCTGTGATTGTGTGTGTCGTAAGAAGATATGCAATGCTAGGGGTTTAGGATTAATTAAAATAAACCTGTGATTGTGTGTGCCGTAAGAAGGCATGCAATACTAGGGGTTTATACCTTTGCTGAAATCAATTGCAAACTTAGATTAATCTTTAGGTTAGTCATGTTAATTCTTGAAAACAATAATTTGAATTACATAAATCTCAAAGAACCTGTGGTGGATTTAATGCCTTGGTTTCTCTTATCATATTCTTAAAGACTTTTTATTTTGCTTTTTAATTTGATTTTTAGTTTAGATATTTTAATTGTTGTAACCCCCACTTAAATTAGTTTAAGTCAACTCTGAAACTTAATTGCAACCACAGTCCTTGTGGGATCGACCTGTACTTGCGCGCTCTTGTCTACCAGTTAGACACTGTGCACTTACAGTTATTACAAGTGGGTCAAATTAATCTATTTATTTAGGTTAGTTAAATCTGCATCAAGTTTTTACTATGAACTTATGGATATGGAACTTTCATAATTGTGGCTCTCCCGCCGCTACCATAAGACTGATCTTGAAGCATTTCTCTCCGTTGAACCCGATCATAGGGTGATTAGCGGTGTTAGGTCGTTCTCCTTGATTGTATATTGCGGAATGCGTTGAGAAACATGACGTTTAGAGAGCTTCATGTGTCCATCAAGGCCTTTTTCACTTCCCACTTTGTAATGAGGATCGAGATGACAAGGGTGTCATTTTGAGAAAATGGATTCCTTGGAGGTCCTTGTCGAATGTCAATGGTGGTATCGAGCTCTGAATACATGCGTACTATTCTTGTCGGTCCTCGCAGGTGGCCTGCGTCCGCATCTCAAAAAGCATCCTCTTTGGGACCTATTGGATTTCTCACCTTCCGAGTTGACTCAATGAAGTACATATATGATGTTAGAAACTTATTTTTCTAAATCCTTGACGACATCTTCCATTTCCTTTGCCAGGTCTTGCCTTTTGTTCGAGCTCAAAAACTCTTTGAGCTCCCCCTTTTGGATCCAGTACTCTATCTCGCTCTTAAGACTTTTGCAGTCTTCAGTGTCGTGACAGCCCTCTTTGTGAAAATAGTTGTACTTATTGTTATCAGGCCGGGAAGGATATTGTTTGGCAGGCCACTTCAATTCTCCCTAATTATTAATAGAGTTGAGGACGTCAGACAAACTGGAGTTGAGGGAAGTGGTGGATTTAGAGTCGACGAAGTTGGAAGCCTTGTCGTTGTCTTTCTTTTTTCCCTTTTCTTATCTCTGGAACCAGAAGGTTTCTTTTCAAACTCTACCTCCTTCTTGGCAGCCAAAATCTCATCGAGAGTGTTGCATTTCTGGGCACTCTTCAACAAGTCTGCCATATCAGTTGGAGGCTCTAGAGTCAGGAAACCGTAGAACTTGCCTCTCCTCATACCTAAGGTAAAGGCTATGACTGAGGTGTCATTACTACAGCCGTTGATGAGGGTCAACTCATCATTGAAGCAGGAGACGTATTCTCTCAACATCACGTTCAACTTCTGTTTAAGGTTGAACAAGTAATGCAAGCCATTCCTGATTCGTTGGCTGCCGACGAAGTGTGTGAGAAACTTTGTTGCTAGCATCCGGAACGAGTTGATGGACTTCGGAGGGAGGCTGTAAAACCAGGACAGCTCTAACTTTTTCAGGTTAGTAGGGAATGACAAACACAATACTCCTTCAGATCCTTCTTTGAGTGTCATTACATGGTGGAAGTAGCGTAAGTGATTGGACGGGTCCACTGTCCCTTCGTAAAACTACAACTTTGGTGGGGTGAATTTATTTGGCATTGACTCGTTCATGATGTGATCCATGAACAATGGGACAGTGAGGTTGAACAGTATGTCAAGATAGGTAACCCCAAGGCGGAGGGGGTTCTGCGAGGCTGGTTTGTCGGCTCTAGACGTTGGGTCTTCGTTGGATGCTCCTCCGCCTTTAGTCCATTGAAAGCACGCATAGGCAAAAGGACTCTCTTAAATATGTTATCTAGTGTCTTCTGGGGATGGGGCTCTTCATTGCTCTCAGTCTCCTTCTACGGGTGGAGGATTTCGCTGAGCTAGTATCTCCACCGCCTGAACAATTTGTTGTAGTTAGGTTGATAGTAGATCCACATTGGGGTCTATAGTGGCTGCTGCTGGTGTGGGGGTCTGAGGTTATTCCCCCCACAGTTTTGGGGTTGCCGGAACTGGCAGCGCTTCGCCGGATCGAAGGCTTAGGATGTCTCCATTATTGTGAGATCTCATGGTCACCATCTCTCTAAACTGCAAGGAAGGGTGATATCACTATTTTTTAAAAGAATTTCGTTGTTCCCCATGGACGACGCCAAACTAATGTAGTCAAATCATGTTCTCTTTGACCTTGACCTACACATGGAACACACGTCAACCAAAGACCACCGTTGTGGCGGCCGATGACATTCTGGTGCTAAAGTCAGACAAGGTTTGAGAAAAGCGTAAAGCTGTAAATTGGGTATTGTAGCGTAGTTTGTTCATTAACCCAGTGTCTTATTTATAATGCGAAAGTCCTTGATTGGATATGCCTTTGGTGGCGTAGTTTAGTGAAAGATATATTGTAGAATATCTTTTCCCTGTTAAGAATCGTCCATGTATGAGAGTTTTCCTACACGACTTGTGCTCCTAGATCTGCGGAAAAAACTTATCTTTTGGAAGTTGTCCATGTAAGGGAGTTTCCATGCACGACTTCTATTCCGGTATTTGTTTCCTAGTCGAAATCAAAGTGTTGCTAGCATGCTCGTCTTAGGATGATCCTCCAGATACTTGCCTGATTAGGCCTTATGGGTATTGGCTTGACCATGTGACATGTGGGCTTAGTAGGGCACTGCAATTTGGGTCTAACATTCTGGATTATGCCAAAATGAGCTTAGTGTTGTTAGGGCTTTGCCAGATAGGATGGGTCAGGCTCGTGTTGCTCTCCTGACGAGATTAGCATAACACGTGTACGAAAGGCGCAAATGACGGTTTGGTGTATCATCAATATTACTATTATTACTATATATATGTATATATTTTTTTTCGGAGGGAGGGGGGTGTAGACTCTAATGTGTTTTCCGTATATGGTTGGAAGCATTATCAAATCTATTTTCTAAAACACTAGAGGATCCTTTTTTATTTTGAACTTCATAGGAAAAGTTATGATTTAACTTTATAACTAGGTGTCAATTTGGTAATGTTTATGAGTGCATCACTTTTGAAGTCAAAATGATTTGTTAAAGCACTCCAATCACTACTACAAATATTAGCTTAGGTAACGCCACTTAGATAACGCTTTTGTAAAGAGCTATCCAAGTGGGCGCTAGGATAGCGCTTATTTGTCTTTTAAAAAAAAAAAAAAAAAAAAAAACACTACAATAGCGCTTTTAAAATTTTTTTTCAGTTAAGCGCTATCTTAATTATGTCTTAGATAGCGCTTTAAAAAACGCTATGTGGAAAAACGTTACCGAAACTACCATAGGGCTTTTAAAGTGATTGCATAGCGCTTTTAAAGCGCTATGCTACTTAAATTTTGTATAGCGCTTTATAAAAAAAATCTTTTCTTTCTCTTTCACTTTCTCTTTCTCTTTCCCTTCGTCCTTGGTAACCCCTTTCTTCAACACATTAGGCGCTTTCTCCTCCACCAGTTCCTTAGCCTCCTTCAACCCTAAATCTGTAAAAGTTCTCACTTCTTTAATGATTTTAATTTTCGCAGCTGCGTCAAACTTCTCGAGCTTTATATCGAACACCGTCTTCTCTTCCACCTTCGCACCGCCTGCTGCTGCATCTCCCGATCCCACCGATCCCCCTTTCGAGTTTGTTGAGACTCAACAGCTCGTCTGCAATCCTTTCGAGCTTCTGTGTGGTTGCTTCGTTTGATGTCTCTGTCGAGAGCGATCGGTGAGTGGTGAAGAGAAGCCTCGATATGGATCTACGAGGCATTCTTGAAGCTATTGAGGTCATTTTCATCAATAAAAATCAAATCTTGACGTCTTTCTTTCTTTCTTCTTCAAATCACCATTGAAGAGAGAGAGTACTCCAATTGTGAGACACCAAAGACACCAAAGAAGAACAACAGCCTTCTTACATCTCATCTGTCATTCCTGGATGGTTTTCTGAGATTAGCCCATTGTGGCCTGGTACATTTCCCCATTTTTTCTTCCACCTAATATCATATCATTTATGTGTTCCATGATTATAATCGTTTTGTGGGTTTTGCTTAGGATCTTCAGATTTATCTTTTCCCATTTTTTATTTGGTCGGTTTCAGCAGTCAAGATTGTGTTTTTATTCTGTTTTCCTAATCTTGCTCACTGGGTTGTGTTTTATGGCTTATAAAATGAGATCCCTTTCTAAGCTTTCTCTGTTACTACTGTTATTATATGTTGAAACGCATTTCTTCCTCACAGTCCATATCTAGTCTTTCTGCCTCTGCATAAAACATTTATATTCTTCACCATTAGCATCCTTTGAGGATTATGATTTTTAAGTTTATTGCCCCATTTATTGGTCCATCAAGATTACTTCTCCTATTGTTGTGACTATGCCCTGGTCAACTAGAAGTCATTGGGAATGTTTTACTTGTTGCATATGATTGTATGCATTAATCAATTGATTATTGTAAACTCTCTACTGAGCACCCCCTTTGGATACTTTATGAACTGCTCGAATATAGAACCTGTGTTGTTGATTAGAAGCAGAAAGAAACACCAAGTTCAAAGTGATCCAATTCTGGTTCAGAACTTATTGCGGAGCATCATTTTACGCAATTTACTTGTACTATAATCCGCCAACCATATTGTCATTTACTTATCACCTTTAACAGTTGGCTACTCATCACTATATGTTACTGTTGAATGCTAGTTAGATTTCAGTGATTTGAAAAAAGATAAGGGACTGAGTCTCCTTGCATGTTTTTTTGGAAGTTTTCTGAAGCTGTTTTGATTAGCCATAAAGATACTTTTTAAAAGAGCTCCCAAGTTTTTATGTTTGTAATTATGCGAATGATTGGTGATTTGGGGCCTGACTTTTGTTGGAGCTCTTTGATTTTACATTTTTATTGAGAGAATATTGATTCCTTGACTTGTTTAAGCGTTGGCAAGGCAAGGTGCTCCATGTCCATAACTGAGTGTCAAATTTAGCAAGATGAAACTTGAAATCTGAAAAACTTAAATATTTTTCTCCTTGAAGTTGTCACTTTAAAGTTTAGACACAGGCTATGCCTAAGTAGTTTCTCCTAAAATTCTGAGTATTTACTCCCTACTCGCTAAAGTAACGTGGAATTAAAATTGTTACTTGGTTTGCTTTACTTGGAACGTGTGACTTGGATTTATTCGAGTGATTCGGCGAGTAATTTCAGTTACACACTGAGTAACAGGCCAGCTCGTTTACCCTTTTTCCCTCTGTTTTATTTTTCTTTACTTTTTCTCCCTTTTGGCCCTAACCCAAACACTAAAAGACAAAATAACAAAGGACACAAGAGAAAGTAAAAGATAACGAGAGAAGGGGATTGCTCTCACTGTTGTGGTTGGCTTGCTTGTGTTGTGCTACATTTGTCCCCTTTTCCTATTTCTGTTCATATGCATTTTGCACTTATGGTATCTATTAATACGTTTCTTTTCTTTTTCTCAATTATGTTGAAGAAGTTATGGTTTATATAGCTTAGGGAAGATATGGTGTTATTGTATAATCGTAGTGCAAAAACAGAGCTACAAAACGGGAGATACGATATGTTGATACTTGATATGATATGTTCTCCTTGGCTGAAGGAATCAATTGTTTTTGCAAGGTTTTGAAGCTTTTGAAGTCTCTTAAAATAAGGTGCAACTTCATTGAGTAGGTGTTCCCTTGAGCTCAAGGCCATCCATATGAGCCTTCCTCGGGGAACACTGCTGGGAGTGCCTAAATCATCTTAGAAGACATTGTGATGCACACTAAAATAATTGAATAGTGTTTCATAATACTTGTTGAACTTCTCAATTCTTCTACATTCAAACAGAAAGTGATCAGACAACCCCTGAATATCAATAAAAAAACTACAAGTGTTACAGAATTCGATTGGGTTATCTTTATTTTTATTATTTGTGGATGGACTCTGATAGTTGGTACTAGGTCTTTGTTCTCAAAACAATGGTTTTTGGTAGCCCTAATTATTGTCTAATAATGAGCTCACTGATGATGCTCTCTCTCGGATTGAGTAATTTCCAGTTCATTGTTACTGTGATGGGGCCTAAGATGTTTTTTGTGCATACTTTATACATATTCCAGCACAACTACTTATTGTGTTTTTATGTTTTTTTTTTAGTTCCTAGGTTTACTTAGCTAATTTTTCCTTGTCTATCTCTAATCTAATTAGTTATGTAACTTTTTTGCAGGAGAAGCACACTCTTTAAAGGTAGAAAAAATTTTATTTCAGGGGAAGTCTGACTACCAAAATATTATGGTGTTTCAGGTAATCCTTACTACAGAAGAGTCGACCTAGCAAATGTTACTTTCATCAACAATGATCTCTTGAGCTCAATTTCCAAAAAAAAAACAATGATCTCTTGACAGTTCTATAATGTTTTATTTTTTAACTGTGTTGTGTTGTGGCATTGTTTTTTGTTACAGTCATCAACATATGGAAAGGTTCTTGTCTTGGATGGGGTGATTCAAGTTACAGAGAGAAATGAGTGTGCATATCAAGAAATGATAACTGACCTTCCTCTTTGCTCCATACCAAACCCTAAGAAGGTAATATGAATGAAATATATTGCAAGTATACACATCCAGGATTTACCCATTTGTTATTGCAAAATACTAATGCTTTCTGTTAAGACAAATGTTCATTGGTAAAGAATTAAAAAAAAAACACACACACACACACACACACCATAATTAATTAAAGGAACATAATCCTTCAAAATGGAGTTTCTTTGTCCAATAGATACCTATTTGGAATCAAATGACAGAGAAAAGTTTCAACCTCAGTTTCAACCACTAAAAAACATGACCCTACCAATTTAATTTACCCATAATCTGAGGTTTATCCAAGAAATCAAACAGTTTCTGACTTCCTGAAAGTACATAACGAGTTTCATATGCAATTTGCTGGTAACCACTGCCATGTTTTAGGAATTTTTTTGCTCTCTTTTAGTTGCCGCTGCCTTGGAAGAATCTCCTTGTTACTTTCTTGTTCAGGTCTTTACCCTTTACCATGATCTCAGCTCAAGTTGTACCCTTATTGATCATGTACTACACAAATCTACTCATCCTATCAGATAAAAGATATCAGTAATTCAGTTCGTATCTCTCTACAACTTATCCGTTTCTAAGATCAACGAATGAATTCACCTCAACAACTCTGTGATCATCCTCCCTTTAACCTTTCTTTCTTTTTCCCCTCGAAACAGACCTGTATGAAACAAACCACAAGTATAACTACAAAACTCTTTGATCATGCAAAACTCTTAGTTGCATAAGCACAAAACAGACCTGGAAAGAAACTGGGAAACTCTGTTTCTTCACAGAGTTTCTTTACAGGCAAGAAACAGGCAAGAAACTGGGAAACTCTGTTGTAAAGAAACTCTGTTTTCAGTTCCTTAAAAATCCAACTCAATTTCCAGTTTCCTGGGAGGACTTGACAATTGGAGAACAGATTGGACAAGGTAGTAATCTCTGCATCTTCTGCAGATTCTGTCTACACCTTATTAATGCAGTTAGAGAATACAATTTTCTGCTAAGTTTCATCTTTACAAGCAATTTTAGTAAATTCACCGCTAATAACTGGAAATCATAGCAGCATGATTTTAAATTCATCCTTTTTCATGAACTTTCCCATAATGTTCTTCTCATCCTAGTTATGTCATTAATGAACTGCAGGTTCTTGTGGAACGGTATATCATGGTCTATGGTATGGCTCGGTATGTTTCTGTTCCTTTCCTGCCTTTTATTGACTGTATTGTGAGGCACGGGTTTGAAATGAAAGGGAGATCTCTTATATGATAATGAATATACGGCAGGTTATCTAGAAGGAGGGAAATTCAATATAGGCTGCTCTTTTAGGGTGTTCTCCTAATCATGAGGGTAATTAGAAGGGAGATCTCTTATATGATAATGTAGTTATGATATCAATTGAAGATCAAACTAGTTCTATCAAATTCAATACAAGAAACCCAGGAATTGACAATTGATTTTGTTAATGTGTTTGTTGTTTTCTTTCCATTTGTTGTGTGATTGTGTTTGTTGCTTCAATTGCTGAAAAATGTACTAATAATTGACATGTAATGACCTCTTCGGTATTGCTGTTCTTGTACAAAACTTGCAGCAAGAGACAAGAGTTCCTGATGTGGATATCCGTGGTTCCTTTAAGGTAGATGAAAACTTGGACACTGATACATTGGAGCAGCAATTGGATGAGGTAACTAAGAAGAGGAAAGAGTTGCAACAGAAGGAAATCGATCTGCAGGCTATCATCATGGCCTGGAAACTAATGGAAAAGCCGAATAACTCTGGTTCGCAACGTAAAAGGCCAAAAAAGGCTGCTCCCAAGGTAAATTGGTATTTCCAATTTTTCTTTGATATTTAAAATTTCTTTGGTTTGTTCAGTTTTAGTTTTGTAATATTGTTACTTGAGGTTTATAACATGCTCATAAATCATAATAAAATTCTAAAAATGAGTAGATGGTATTCAGTTTTGCCGAAAAATATATTCTCTTGAGTCTATTTAAGCTGTTTTTTAAAACAAAATAATTTGAATTGCAGGCAAATGCTCAGATCGTTGCTGACATGGATGAACATAACAGTAATGTGCAGAACGAACAACAAGACAATGATGCTTCTAAGATCAAGGTTTGGCTTTTAACTTCATTTTTAGAATTTTCCACGTTGATTTAGTTGTTGAGTTTCACTTAAGCTTGTAGTTGTTGATTTTCACTTAAGTTCTTAGCTGCTGAGTGCTTCTGTATCCTGTGTACTTGTCTTTTTAGTAGTACTTCCTTGCATTTAAAGGCATAAGATAGGTTTCTAGGTTTTTTAGATGAGTCTGTCTACGAAGTAGTAGGAAGTTTAATAACATTTAGCATTACCCGAGGCACACTAGCAGTTCTCATAGTTGATTGTGGAAATGAGCAAGTGGGTTGCTTGAGACATGCAGAGTGAACTCGTAAAGGCATGTCAAAGGCATGCAGAATGATACAGTTCTATGAGAACTGCTGTAGCTAGCCTTGTAGGGTACATACTTGCATGTAATAACATATGAATATGAATGCTCATGAAGAATGCTGAGTCAATACCCTAGTATATGAGATGTGTTAAGATCATGCTTTAGTAGTGCATTACATAGTGCTTGGGTTAGGATATTGGATCTTTGATAATTCAAAAGTTACTGTTGTCTATCCTAGTTTATGGTTATTGGATATCTTGTTTCTGTTTCCTTGGTTTAATTTGTTTCTGAATTCCTGAGGTTTCTTGGTGCAGAATGCGCCATCAGTATCAAGAACACATGAAAGAAATGGAGCAACCCCTTCTGGGGACAAGCCTGCAGCAGTTTTCTCAAGCTCTTCAACACCAATTTGAGAAGTATCTCGATCTGCAAGCTTGTTCAATGCATGAATGACCCGTTGCTTGAGTTCAAAACTTGCTTGCTGTGGACTAACCTTGACCAAACCTCTCCCTCTAACATGTGTCTTCATTTTGTCAATTCACGTGATCTTCAGCTCCCTATCGATTTCCTCCAACCCATATTAGATACCTTTCAAACACCCAATTCAAACCATTAGGTTGAATCTATGCACAAAAATCTTTGATCTAGGAAGTAGACTGCCAAAGTGCTCAAGATTTCACCAACCGTCTCATGGGATAACCTTTCTAGAACAGGGCCAGTTCTGTCTAAAAGCTCAATCAAAGTAAGATCATCTCCAGAACAAAGAACCTCAACAAATGCTGAATCAAGATGACCATTGCATAGAAAATCCTTTACACGCTTCGACAAGGTATTCTTAGTTTCTGGATTACATTTTCTATTTTTAGCATTGCATGCCAAGGAAGAAGTGACACTGTTAGCTTTTCTTGTCTGACAATTTGTATTTTGAAACTGGTGTCCTATGCTTTGCTGCATTCCGTTGACTACATGATTTCTAGTGATGAACGGTTCCCTCAACATCTCTACATCTTGTTTATCAGAAGTGCTTGATCTACAAATGGAAAATGCCTCCCTCAAAATATCCCTATTATTCACAGACTTGACGGAAGATTGTCTATTACTTATATCTAGAGATGGCCGCGGCGTGCAGATTGAGAGTCTAGGAGAGGAAAAACTTTGCGTGCTCTTTGAAACTTTGGAGCTTGCCACATTAGAATGATTCTTTCCTTGAACATCTTGGGCTATTCTATCTATGGCATTTTCTAGTCCAAGCACCTTTGACTGCATCACAGACAGACTATCCATTGTGCTTCCCATAAACATCTGTAGGAGATCCATTAGGTTTGATTGTTTTGTTTCAATCTCCTGAAGTTGCTTCTGGATAGCAGACAATACATTTTCTGTTTGGGAACAGCACAATCGCCTACCATGTGGGCTTTCTGAAGTGATGGAATCAAGGCTCTGACGTTCTTGGAATCCTTCTGAACAAGTCAGAGTTTCACAACCGACTTCAGTTTCAGCATACTGGTTCATCCCCACTGGACTAATCAGAGCACCTTTCTCAGGACAGTCATGAGCATCCATCACACGCTTTGTTTCAAAGTTACTACTGGCACGATGAGACATCGAAGAGCACTTTGGTTTGTCATCCATTGAAACACAATCATACTCATGCACACCTGTAGCATTCTCAGCTGTTCTCTCAAATGTCTTTGCAAAACAGTTATCCTCTGATTCTTCATTGTAAGTAACTGCTGAAGAAAGTGTACGGGCTTTAGGGACGACAATTTCAACATTCCAATCATTTGCTTTGGAGTTTTAAGGGCTTTGCATGACATTTGGACTTGTTTTCCTGGAACCTAGAGTGGTCCTCTTTACTGAGCAGGTAACCACTTTCTTGGAAGCAACACTTTTCCACCCACTGTCACTGGCACTAGTAAGATCACTGTAGTCGCATCCATAGGAGTTTTCTTTTGTAGAAGATCCAACTTCTGAAGGTTCACAACAATTGGAACCTGAAAGGGTTTTCCAGTATTGCAAGGCCTGTAAGACTGAATCTCTAACTGGTTTCACCTTGTCGAAGCGGCACGATTCAAGGGAGCATATGTAGGATTCCTTGATGGAAAGCATCAAAGAACCACCACTTATGGCAATACTAGCCAATGCAACAGCAGCAGCTTTACGCGTTGTCCAGTCATTGCTTTTTTGGGATTCTTGGACATTGCTTATAGCAGTGGATAGAGCATTTTCTGTAGGTGCACCCCCTGCCTGTATAATACTTCTTATCAAGTCAATGATACCCGGCTTTGCCATAAAGTGCGGATTCTTAAGCAACTTGGTCATTCGAGTCAACATCCTCGACAAAACTGCGACAGGAGGGCTAATGGCATTGTCTATGACATTGGCCAAACATAGTGCTGAACCAGACTGCACTTGCCTATTTTGTTCACCCAAAGCTTCAAAAAGAGGTTCTAGAAATCTTTTGGTTTCAGTAACTTTGAAAGGATCCAAGGCATAGGGTGGGGATGGGCAGGAGTGATTTGGTTATACAGCATCATCTTCTACTTCCCTCTTGATGTCCTCAAGTTCTTGATCCGTTACAGTTTGAGTGGCAAAGCTTGGGATATCGTGATTGAGAACAATTTTGTATCTTTATTGAATTTTGTATGAATGCTTAAATTATATTTTGAATGAATGAGAAACAGTTAGTTATCATGTTGTGTCTTTATTGATTGATTGAACGTTGTCATTATTATATTAAATATTATATTTAGCCCAGAAAATCGGTATCGGAAAAATAGAAAAAACAAATCAAATAACTTAGATAGCGCTCAAATAAGCGCTATCTAAGTTTAACATATATACTACAATAGCGCTTCTTTTAGCGCTATCTAAGAACAATCTAATTACTTCCATAGCGCTTATTTACGCGCTATCTTAGCAGATAAACAAATCTAATTTAAAAAATTCATTTAAATTAAATAGCGCTTTTTTAAGCGCTATCCAAGCTAATTTAAAAAAAAAAAATTAGCGCTTACATAGCGCTTTAGAAGGCGCTATTGAAGTTAATTTAAAAAAAAATAAATGCTTAGATAGCGCTTTTTAAAGCGCTATCTAAGCGAAGTGCTATTCAAGTACGCGCCTTGCATAGCGCTTTTTTGAGCGCTATCTAAGCTACCATAGCGGTAGCTTAGATAGCGCTAAAAAGCGCTATCTAAGCCTATTTTTAAGCGCTATGCAAGCCTATATCTGTAGTAGTGAATGTTCTTGTTGTATATGGTTGAAAGCGTTATCAAGTCTAGTTTCTTAAACATTCTACTATTTTTATTTAGAACTACAAGGGAAAGGTTATTATTTTATTTATAATTTGCCGTTAATCTAATTTGCATCTTCATATGAAAAAAATTATATTTTTTGTCATTTGCCTCGTTCAGTTTTTAAAACTAAAGTATGATTTGATGGTCAATTTATAAAATTGACTGAAAGAAAGAAAAAAAAGAAGTTAATTTTGGCTCCTAATACCAAATTGTAGTCTTATAAAATTGACTGAAAGAAAGAAAAAAAAGTTAATTTTGGCTCCAAATACCAAATTGTTTCACTACGTACTCCCTTTAACCTGTTTATTAAATCCAGCCTCTCTAATAAAGAGACTTTTCTTTTTATAAACCGATTCTTAAGGCTTAAACAAAAATATAAAAAACAATATTTTCAAAATACCCATTTTTGCCCGACTCAAATTTAAAATCCATGTGTGATTTGAGAAACACAAAGGGAATTTTTTTAGAGTCAATATTTACTAAATTAAGTGGGTGCCCCACACTGGATGCTTCAACAATTTCACTTATATGTTGGGTCTTTTTTTTTTTTTATATATATACCTAAGTGGGGATAAAGATCAAAGTGTGGGACGCGAGCTCTTTTAAAAAAACAACTGAAGCGTGCATCACATGCATAAGGGGCTCGTTTTCAACATACGGGTTTCCTTGTCTAAATCTAGTTAGCGGATGCATTTTCATTTCACATACAACAACCAACTATTCCAAGATTTATTCAACTCAAACAAGTAAAAATCCATTAATACATATCTAAATTCTGCATCATCTATTCATACTATATATCCTATCTATATATACCAATATGAATGGTACTTAAAAAAGCATAGCTTTCTGTATTTTATCATTTCTTGAATAGTTTCATATATTATATTTCCAAATAGACTTGTCAAGTCTACTTAATTGATTTTTTTTTATATTTCATCGGTCCAGTCACTAAACTCGCTTTCGAAGAATAGTCCCTCGATGAGATTGTCAATAAGGGAATCTATAAATGTATTGCACTTAACAGTGAATACTTGACCCACTTTGGTTCTAGCACTCGAAAACCAAGCGAAAGCAGCAGCAGAGACAATGGCACCCAAACATACCCCTGTCACTTGTACAATTCGTTGGAAGTCCATTTTTTGGAACAATGAGTCTCCAGTGATGATCTCCATAGTGAGCGTTGCAGCAAACACAACCTATACACAATGGAACAAAAAAAAAATCTGAATGTACACATGCATATATTTCGTATACACAAGTGGAACAAAAAAAAAAACTGAATGTACACATGCATATATTTCATTTTTTTGCAAATATTTAATTCTCAAGAAAACGGTCAAGGGAAGGGGGAGTAGGAATGAGAAAGAATATTAAGAAGTGAAAGAAAAAAAAATGTTTCTTAAATGTTTTTTTTTCCCTCATGATCAGTAAATCCTTAATTAAACTAAGACGCGCAAGTTAGAGGTAGGTAGCGAGGTAGAGGAAGTGAAAGAAAAAAAATTAGGTACGTACCATAGCGAGCCTTCCAGAGATGATCTCAAAGTCTTGACTCCTCCTTGAGTTGTCGATGTAGTCTGACAAGGAAATAAAGAAGTTTGACACTTGATCACCACCATCACCACCACGGCGAAGGGTTCTTATCAGTCCACCGGGTTGATCTGAACCGTAGGATCTGAGAGTACAAACACGTGGCTGTAGCACAATCTTGGCATTATTATTATTATTATTCTTCTGAATAGTAAGTGCAGAGGATGATGAGGAATGAGCAGAGGAGGGAAGCATGGAGGAGAATGATTCTCTCCTTGTCTTCAGCCCTGGTACCACCGATGATGTTTTCTGCTGTGACTGAGGTTGCAACTCGCAGAATATTGCCACCATCCTTGCCCTTGCAGCAGCAGCACCAGTAGCCATTTACAGAGCACACTGCAAAGCAAAGACCGAGAGAGAGAGAGAGAAATGGTGAAGAAGAAGAGGAAGAAGCAGTGAAAAAAGTGCTTGCTAGAGGAATCAACGTCTAGCCTAGCCTAGCATTTGTGGTGTCGCAGGAATCCACGTCTCTTGATTTAGCAAAATGGGTCCCAATCCCACCCCCCTAGCGTACGTGGAACACAAATGAAACGATGCTGTAGTTTTCTTCTAACAGCCTAGTCACACCTCTAATCCCTATTCTCTCTCTAACGATTAATCCCTACCCTACCTTACCCTTCTGCTCGACCCAGGGGACCGGTAACTAAGCCCTCATACGTGCCACAAGTCAAGTTATCATCTATATTTTATATTATAATTTATAGTGATGTTTTACTATTCATTATTAATCGAAACAAATTAAAAATTGAATATAAAAGATTGCTAAAATTAAAAGTTAAAAAGTATGTTGGGGTTGAGATTCATTTTCATGATGGCATGTGAAGTAGTCAATTCCTACTCTCATTTTTCGCTGTTTACCTAAACCATCTCAGGTGACAAACGTAAGCCAAGTACCACCGTGTGGCGGCCAATGCACTTTAATGCTTATGTTAGATAAGGCTTAGGAGAGGCTTAAAACTGTAAACTGGAATTTATAACGTAATTCAAGTTCATCGACCTTTTATAGTGTAGGAGTCTTTGTTCGGTTAGGCTTTTGGTGCCGTAGTTTAGGGAAAGAGATCTTGTTGGAGATCATTTCCTAATCGAGAGCTCTCCATGTGCAATAGTTTCCCTACATGACTCGTGCTCCTAGATCTGCAAGAGATGTTTCATTTTCTGAGCGTTGTACATGCAAAAAAGTATCTTTAACCGACTTATGCTCTAATATATGTTTTCTAATCGGATTTAATGTGTTGTTGGGTAGATCTCTAAGATACTCGGCTTAGAGATCTTACGACTATTGGGCCTGATCGCGTGATGTGTGCGCTTAATGGTTCATTGCAACTCGAACCCGACTGTTTGGATCCATCCAATAATGGGTTTAATGCTTTTTGGGCCTCGCTGGATTAAGCATGCAATCAGGTCTGCTTTGTTTTGTTGACGAGATTATCATGACACATGTATGATGCTAATCAGAGGGTGATTTGATGTATCATCAGCTACTCTCCCAAGTTAGTGAGGCGTCTTACCAGTCCACTAGGTCATTTCATAAAGCTAGTCTGTAGTCATGATTGAGTCTGAGTTGTTTCCTTGAGCGGTGAGTTTCATTAATTGAGCGTACATCAACTTTAAAAAAGGAAAGGCGAATATTCAATTTTCTATATAGATCTCCTGCTTATGGAGCGTAACTCTTTTACTCATTCGATCTCAGAGATTATGTTTTGCCATATTGCCTTCAATGCTTTTATCTTTGCTTAACCTTCGTATTCGAAAGCTTGTACTTTCTTTCATGGCAGGCCGAAATCAACTTTCTGATGAATTGTTCGCTAAGGGCCATAAGTTGTTTGAGGAGTGGTTGCTCTCTGAATCTGAGATGAAAATTCTTCTTAAAACATACGAGATTTTTTAAATCTGGTGCTCCGCACTATGGGCGTCGATCTAACGCCATTGTACCCTCCTGATGGGTTTATCAGTCTTCACCGAGGTATGTTTCAATTGGGTATTCGCTTTCCAGTTATCAAGGAGATTTGGGTTTATCTGTCTTCACTGAGGTATGCTTCATGTACCTCAGTATTGCACTAACCCAACTTGTGTCGAACGAGTATAAGACTATTATTGTCATTCTTATTAGGGCTAAGGACGCTGGTGTTCGAGTGTTTTCGAGGTCTTCGAATAAACGAGCATGTTGTGTGTGTACTAACGTTGACAAACTGCTTTGATAAACTGCCTGATGATTTTAAATCATGGCAGAAGTTTTGTTTCATGGCTCCTGTGGACTCGACGTACTTTGAGCTTGCTGGTCGTCCGATTGAGCGTGAATTTATACCACTGAGTGAGTTGACTATTTTTTCTGGTTTTGCTTATGTTTACTACATATTAAATTGACCCGTTGTGGTTTTGCAGGGAGATTTCCAACTTCGCCACTTTCTGTTGAAGATAAAGCTACTTTAGATGTGTTCCGTGACATGCCTCGTCTAGAGGTAAAGGATGTCGTTAAGTCTTATAATGCCGGGCACAGCTGTTTGTGGGCTCATTTGCATGTGGCTCCCACATTTTTTCTAGTAAAGAAGCCCAATCTCGAAGTTGTGTCTGCTTCGAGAAAGAGGAAAGTTCCCAATATCAAGTTTCCAAGCCCTTTGAGGATGGCAGAAATAGATGAGGCGCTTCCTTCTCCTGTGCATCTGAAGAGGCCTCGTGTTTTGCCTTGATTTGTCTAAAGGCGCTTGGCTTTGTCCTAAGGACGTGTTGCTATCGGGCAAGTACCGGATGAGATTGTTGTTTCCGAGGGGTGCGATGCTCAGGCCGTGACCTCTATCTCCCTTCCCAACTTGGAGATGGAGTATCTGCAAATGGTTGGCGTAGAGGATGTGACCAAACTAAGCACCAAGCAAGTGGAGTTTTTAAATAAAATGTTGCTGCTGGTGGGCATGGAAGCTTCAGATGATCGTTTCTTTTCAATAAAAGACTTTGTGCTCCGCCATTATCTGGATCATGGACCTGTTCAAGAGTCGTCCGATCATCGGCGTCATGGTGAAGGGTCCCCTTTTTGTCCTCGTACTATGTTCCATCTTGTTCCCATCTCCGTCCCCATATTCATCTGACAACGGGTTTAAGGAAAAACTCACTTTCCTTTTTTTCGTCAACTAATTTTGAATCGATGCATGAAAAATAGCCGATTGTTGCGGGCAAAGGGAAAACTGTTGATGAGGACCCTGATGCAGGGAAGACGCCAAGGGTTGTGCTAGGGTGATTCCGGTCCCGAATGAACTCCATCCAAATGCGCGGATAAATCTGTTTGCCACAGACGTAGTAAGAATAAACAACCAAGCTTGGCGTCAAGAGGTTCAGATTTAATAATGCTTTGAGGAAGCATATCAGCAGGTGGAATGAATGGCTAGCGAGCTGTGCTTCGGAGCCAGTGGGAGAGAGGCTAAGAGAGCGTTTGGATAAAGGCATGAAACATCTTATGTTAGGGATGTCATACCTGAATTAGGTGGCCACAACAAAAATTGAAGTTGAGGTTGCTTGTGAGAAAGTGCATACCATGGAGTGAGGCTTTGCAAACTTCTAAAAGTCTACTCTGGCACTCTCTACGAGATTTAGTCATTGAGGAAGCAACTTGAAGTTTTGTCAAATGCTGGAGCTGAGTCCTGGTCTATTAGGTCGGAGGCTCAGAAGGTTCACTTGGAGGCACTTGAGTCCGACCTGGTGGGGCAGTGTCGCTGCTATTATAAGCGAATTAGTCAGACTGTGGTCCCAGCACGTGTACCATTGTAAATCATTGGACAATAGTCCTTGCGAGTCGTCCGGGTCAAGTTTTTAGAAGCCTGACCGGACCTCTAACCCGTCTTTTTTTGCTATTTGTAGAATAGGCTTAATTGGAGCGTGGGTTATGACTAACTACACCGAAGTCAGGTTTCGCCAGTTATCCCTAGGCAAGCCATCTTAATTTGGCGTTGAGAGTGCTGACTAGACTCCCACTTTCTAGGCAGTTAAAATTCGTTATTTGCGGACTAGGCTTCGAGCAGACCAGAAGCCATCATCGTCGGTGGTCACCGACTAAGCTTTGGTCGGGTTCGGTCTCTATTGCCCATGTTTGGACAATGATCCCTGGCAAGTTGTCTCGATCAGACATTAGAGCACTAACTAAGCTGCCACTCTCTAAACTGTTGACACGTTTAATTTAAGGAAATGGGTGTTAGAGCGCATAAAAAGCAATTGTTATAGGTTGAAACTGACTAAGCTTTGGTTAGGTTTGGTGACCATTATCTATAGTTGGACGACAATGGTCCCTAGCAAGCTATCGCGGTCAAGTATTACGAATGCTAACTAAGCTCTCACTTGCAAACCAATTGTTGTTTCGTTTTTGGCGAGCTAGGTGTTAGAGCGAACCAGACGCTATTATAATCAATTGGAGTTGACTAAGCTTTGGTCAAAATAATGTTCGAGACGTGCAAGTCTTACTTGGGTGTCCTGACTTACTTAGCTCGCATGTAAGATTTTGGGCGTGTAAGTCTGACTTGGGTGTCTTTACTTACTTAGCTCGCATGGTGGTCTGATTCTAGTATCAGATCGATTGATCAGGAAAATAATAGATTGACTGGCTTTAATGAACAAAAGTGGAATAATAATAGAGTTGACGCCTTGGATTTAATGATAATACTCTGCAGACGCATTCCTTATTTTGTGGGCGCTCAGGGCCTTTGCTGTTTGTTTTTTTTGCATGTGTTGGGCTAGATCTGGCTGGGCATAAGCTTGGGCCATTAGTGGAGGGGCCATATTAGAAAAGGAAATCTTTGTGGATTAACGTGCCAGGGATACGGCACATATTGCGAGACATTTCAGTATCGATAACTCCCCCTGGTTAATGGGGTTGCTTGCATGGTCATTAATTAGAAGTGGACTTATGTAGTTGCAATTGGAACTGTCGTCTTCCCGATTTCTCGTATGGCATTCAATGCTGAAGTAACTGCTTGTTGATGTTGTTTCGTAAACAATCTTGCCTATTTATGGCTGGCTATTCTGCGTTGAAGCACTACAATGAGAATAATAGAGCATGTTAATCAAGTGTATCTTACCAATAGAGTTTGCTTTGGGTTTTCCATAGGTTGAAGGAAGATCTCTCTCACTAGAGTGTTCGAATGTTCTAACATTTACACCGATGAGTCTTGATAAGACTAGAGTGTTCGAATGTTCTAATCTGGGGCGTGCATCAGATTGATCATTTGAGATCTTGTAATATCTTTTTACATTGTGAAAAAGAGTTACAAACTTCTTCTTGGGGGTCAGGTCTGTCTTTCATCCTCCAGTGCTCGAGCACTCTCTCATCAATTTACTGATTTCTGGGGATGATCCTCGCTGCTAGTTTATGGTTAATGGGAGCGTTGGAGGTCGTCACCCTCGTTCTTGGGGTGGTATATCTACATCACCCCAGGCATTACACTTTTGAGAGGCTTTTTCATTTGGCAGCACTGTGAGACCTCGACGATGCCATTGTTCCAAGACATTTTCGTTAGCCTTCTTCATGTACTTTGCTTGCCACTTCAGAATTGTTTTTGTGTGGTGATTCGATGGAGCAATGAATTGAGTGCACTCTTTCACCTTCTGTTGAGAGCGTTTTACCTTCACCACCTTTTCTTCTGGAGACGGATTAGCAGATCAGAGTCTCTACCATTGTTTCAGCGGATAGATGTATAAACTGATACTTGTAGTGTACAAACTGATGTTACTAGTTGGTAAGCAATCTTTGTAATAACTATCATTAGAATCAATAAAATTTGTTTTATTTTTGGAATGTGTCTTGTGCGAAAAACTCTTTTAAATTGAAATAAAAAATAGAAAACAAGAAACGAAATCAAATCAACAAATAATTTAACTCCAAGCAAAAACTGAGCAAATTCAGCCATGAATGAGGCACAAATGGTCTTGGCTCAAATTGCATGGTCCCTCTAGCGAATTTTTTTGTTAAATCTAACGAAGTTACTAAATAGTGGACTTCGTGCTAGTGAGCAGTTCCTTGTAGATTAACAGCTCTTGGAGGTGGTGTCCATTTGCTGAAGTATCATTACTTAGCTCTTTATTAGTCTGGATTATGTTGCTAGCTCTGAGTTCTGGATCTTCGCATAGTTGTACTTTATTTATCGGGGCTCTTCCGCCCTCATAGAGTGATTCTCCTATTTTGTCTAGGTCTGATGCTTGACAAGTTGGTTTTGTGAGCCCGAACTACAATTGACAACAATTCAGCTATTTTAGGGCTGCATAATGGCAGTCTCTTGTTGCTAGTTGATCTCCTCGGATAGTTCTTTGGGCCTGGTTGGCTGTATGTTTTATGCATTGGTGCAAAGTGGAAACCACTGCCTCCAAATGATCAAGCCACAACCTTCCAAGAATGGTGTTGTAGGTAGACGGAGCATCTACCATGAACTCTTGGACAAGGTACTTCCGTAATTGTCGCTCTCACGCCATCATCATTAGATTGATCTTCCCAATGAGGAAACACTTTTCTCCGTTAAATCCGACCATTGGGTGAGCGGCTGGGGCTAAGTCTTTCTCCTGTAGTTGCATGTTGCGGATTGTGATAAGCTCCCAAAACATCGATTTTACACTCCCAATTATACAATTGTTAAATCCAATTATCAAATAAAAATATCTCATTACGAGTATTTTGTCCATTTTGTAGGAATTCAAGTACAAATCTCAAATTATGCATAAAGTGGCACAATAAGGCTAAATTCATCAACTAGAAGGCCCAATGGAAATTCGAATGCATTCATCAGGATTAAAGAATTTCAATCTCAAGACCCATGAAGTCAAGTCCACAAAGCAACAACAATTACGAATCTCGAGAAAATCAATATGAAGATTTGGACATCCACATGGCCAACTTTATCATAAAAAAATCTTTACAAGACATGTTTCCTTATTGAACTCCAACATCATTCCTTGTTTCATTCCACCATGTTTCACTGTTTAACTCAAACCATGTTTCCTTGTTTCACTCAAACCCTTTTTACCTATAAAAACCCCATACATGGAATTCATAAGGGATAGTTTTTTATTTGACAGTTTTTTTTACAAAGTTTTTTAATTGTAGTTCTTGGCTTTACTTTTTTACTTGGGAGAAAAGTGCATGTACTACAGTTTAATTCCATTGAAGAAGTAAATTTTATCTTTGTTTTCTTTGTTCTTCTAGTTTAATACTTATTTTCACCATACATTATTTTGCTATTCTCTTTATTCTTTAAGTTGAGAATCAAATATTGTCTTCTAATCAAATATTGCTTAGCTCTGAAATAACACTTCTCTCTACTCCCACGGTGGAAACCTTGTGTCCGAGCTCACAAGTTAGTATCTCTTTCAGACACATTGTTTTAGTAGCTTGGGTGCTAAGCAAAAATCAATTGGACATTGCTTGGTGTTTGTTTATGTTTTTGCATCTTAACGAACTGCGTAGTTGCTTACGTTAATAAACTACCATAAATAGAGAGGGCAGACTTAGCCCTATTTTTTAAACTGGTGGGATTTCATCACCACCTCATCACTCCAGCTGTGTGAAACCAAGGAACATAATAAAATCAACTAAGATTAGAGCCAACTAGGACTGTGTTCATAGGACAACTAAAACCTAAGTTATTTTGCTAAATTTTGTGTTGACTAAAGCAAAACGTGACGTTGGGTTTAATCATTCAATGAGCTCTGAGAGACCACTGCTACATGGGTAACTCACCTGGTACGCCAAGTCATTAGTAAGCTGCAGACCATAGAATGACGTGGTGTAACTAACAGTTTTGGCTAGGAACACACGCCCTAAGTACATATTTGACACACATCGTTCTCATATCAATCGGTCTACAAAGCGGTAGCACATGTACAGTTCTTAATTAGACCACGTGATCTCGTGTACTTGTGCAATAATCCGACTTCTTGCAAACACAACTCTGACCTTCTGATTTTGGAATTTGAACTGCTGGATACAAGCTTTTAGGATCATTTGTCAGCACCCTATCTAATCAGGCAATAATAGATAATAGTGTAACGCCCGCTAGTTTCAATCAATCTTGTCCCTCACAGATTAACAAGATAAAATCCCATTAAAACGTTGTTTACTTAGATTTGGCATTTTTGTGGTTCAGAAGTGATCATTGCTTGTGTATGTCTTCTTATCAATCGTCTAGGGATACTTGATTTTGTGCTTTGTCACTGTCATCTTTCCAATCCATTTTTTTCCCTTTTATGAAAGTTTGGGAACGACCCAACAAGCATTTGGTTCGCACCCAAAATTTTTCTAGCCACCCTAATCCACTTTTTGCTTCTTCACCACACTCATATCCACCTACCTCCCCTCACTCTCCAATCAACACTAAAATGGAAGAACGTCAAATTTGGGAATACAATGTTCCCTTTGCTGCTAATGTGCGTTGAGCTGCCCCCTATCACTACAGCTCAATTTGAGATTAGACCGGCTATTACTAATATGTTGCCGAAGTTTCATGGGCATGATCGAGAAAGCCCATATGTCCATCTTGGAAAGTTTCTTGAAGTTTGTAGTACTTTTAAGAACCAAAACATAGATGAAGAAATTGTCAGACTTCGCTTGTTTCCTTTCTCTCTTAATGATTGGGCCACCTCATGGCTAAATTCCCTCCCTGCCGGTTCCATTAAATCATGGGAGGATTTAGTTAGAAAGTTTCAAGTGAAGTACTTCCCCATGAGAAAGACCCTATAAGTTAGAAGAGAAATTGAGGAGTTTACTCAAACACATGATGAACTTTTTTATGAAGCATGGGACCTCTTTCAAGATTTACTCATCAAGTGCCCCCATCATGGCTTTGAAAAACGAGTGTTAGTGCATAATTTCTATAATGGATTGATTGTCGAATCTAGAAATATGATTGAATCCATGCATCAAGGGAAATTCATGCATAAAACATGTACTGATGCTTATACCTTTCTAAGTGAACTTGCTGATGATTCTCAACAATGGACTGCCCATAGATATTTGAAACCTAGTTCTTCTAGAAAATCACGTCTATTTGTACCAAAGGAAGATCCTGAACCAGACATCAAAACATTCCTGAAGGACTTTGCTAAGGAAATGAAATCTATTGTGACAAAGTCTACCTCTGAAGCCAGAGAACAGACTTATAAGCCTTGCACCTTTTGCCTAAAAAAGATCATATATATTCTGATTGCCCTTTATCTTCAGGTGGCAATGAACCTCCAAAAGAGGTGTGCGTATTTAACAGTGAACGTAAATCAAACACATTCGGTCAAACATACACATCTGCAAATCGACATCAACCTAACATTTCCTATGGTGGTGACTTTTATGAACAACCACTTAGAAGTTCAGGGAATCCTCCTGGGTTTCAACACCCTAGGCATCCTAGTGGACAAGCCCACAACTCACGCACTTATCCCATACAGGTTCAATATGGATCTCAATCTAACCAGTTGCAACAGAATAAATATCCACCACATGGAGGACCTCTTTTATTTCGGTAAAATCAGCCTGTGAACTTTCCTATGGTACCTGTCCCTCATAATTCTTATGGTCAACCTCAACTTGGCAACTTCTGGGACTTGGTACCTCAAAATCAATATGTTGCTCCTTTACCACCTTCAAAACCATCATTGGAGGATATGATGCACCAATTAATAACAACTAATGTTGCTAATTCCCAAGCCATCCACTAGCTTCAACAACAGTTGCAACAGTTGAGCGTGGGAAGGGAAAAATGAACATTCTCCAGTCAGCCCATCCCTAATCCAAAAGGTGATCCCCAAGCCCATGTCAATGAAATTGGTAGTAATGTTGATTCACAGGGAGAAGTTAAAGTTGTCACCACCCTTCGTTCTGGCCAAGCAATTGATAATGACATAGAACAACCCAAGAGAATTGATGCAATTTCCAAAGAGAACGTTCCTAAACCAATTGAGAACACTAAAGATTCTTCTCAAGCTAGTTTAAACTCACCCTCTCAACTTCCCATAGAGCCAAGAAAGTATATACCTAAGGCACCTTTTCCCAAAGCCCTTTTAGGTAATAAAAAAGATAAGCAATTTCAAAAAATACTAGAATTTTTTAAAGGAGTACACATCAACATCCCTCTTTTGTCTGCTATCTAGCAAGTACCAATCTATACAAAAAATTTCAAGGACATGTGTACTAAAAAGAAAAAAAAAATGGAAGTACCTGAAACTGCATGCCTTGCAAGCGATGCCACATCGCTTCTTCAACAAACTGGAGTAATTAAGTACAGGGATCCAGGAACCCCTACTGTACCATGTTTCATTGGAAAAGACTTTGAAAGTCATGCCTTGATCAACTTAGGAGCGAGCGTGAATGTCTTACCTTATCATATACATTTAGAACTTGGGTTGAAGGAGATGCAACCAACAAAGGTAGTTCTTAAGCTAGCAGTGAGTCAAAACAATACCCTAGAGGAATAGTTTTGGATGTGATTGTTCAAGTTGCAGATTTCTATTATCTAGTTGATTTCATCATCTTAGACACTAGCCCGGGCCACAATAATCAAATTCCTGTTATCTTAGGGCGACCCTTCTGAGCAATTGCAGAGGCTAACATCAACTGTAGAAGCAGTAGCATGTTTGTTTCCTTAGGGAACCTTAAAGCTAAATTGAATATTTTTAAGGCCTTGCAAAGGAGAGATGATTTCAATATGATTGAGGAAGAAGAAGAAGTGTGTATCAATCGATCTTTTGAGTCTATGGCTCAATCGTCACCAGATGACGTATTGTTTTGTTGTCTCTCACACTTTGGTATGAACCTAGATATGGGAGAGGCTATTGAAGAGGTCTACAATATGTTGGATAATGTGCCCATAATGCATATACCTGAATTCGAGCCATTATCACGTTCTCAATACGAGGAAGAGTTGTATTAATCTTCTTCCTTTAGAGAATTGTCACAAGATAGTGACTCATCCACAAGCACTCGAAAATTACTAGAACTTAAGCCTTTACCAAAATGAATTGAGATATGCATTTCTCGATCCCACGGAGAGTTATCCAGTGATTATTGCCTCCGATCTCACTGAGGAACACAATGACAAGTTGTTGGAGGTCCTTAAAGCTCACAAGTCAGCCATTGCTTGGAATATTCATGACATCAAGGGTGTTGACCCTAGTGTCTGTGAGCATCATATTTATTTGAAAAATGAAACCAAAACATCCAGAGAACCCCAGCGCCATCTAAATCCCATTTTGAAAGATGTTGTAAAAGAAGAAGTGTTGAAAGTCCTATATGCAAACATCATGTATGTTATCTTTGATAGCCAATGGGTTAGCCCAGTCCATGTGGTTCCTAAGAAGTCAGGAATTACAGTAGTTGAAAATGAGAACGAGGAACTTGTGCCACAATGAATGAAAAATGGATGGAAAGTATGCATTGATTATCGTAAGTTGAACTCTAATACTCGAAAGGATGACTTTCCCTTCCCTTTATTGATCAGATGCTTGAGAGGTTAGCAGGTCATCCTTACTATTGTTTCTTGGATGGATATTTTGGATACAATCAAATCCCTATTGCACAAGAAGATCAAGAGAAAACCACATTCACTTGTCTTTTTGGTACTTACGCTTATCGTCGCATGCCTTTTGGGATATGCAACGCACCCGCGACATTTCAAAGATGCATGTCTAGCATATTCGGTGATATGGTGGACAACTTTTATGAGATATTTATGGACGACTTTTCAGCATTCGGTTCATCTTTTGACCAATGCCTACATCACCTCTTACCTGTCTTGGAGCGCTGCGAGAAAAATGTCTTGTTTTAAATTGGGAAAAGTTTCACTTCATGGTGAAGCAGGGCATTGTTCTTGGGTACATTGTCTCTCCAAAAGGCATTGAGGTTGACAAAGCTAAGATTGATGTCATTTCATCTCTTCCGATTCCAAAATCCGTTAAAGATGTGAGATCTTTCTTGGGGCATGCTGGATTTTATCGCCCCTTCATAAAGATTTTTCGAATATTGCACGCCCTTTGAGTAGTCTCTTTGCTAAGGATGTTTCCTTTCTTTTTGACCACAAATGCATATCTGCATTTCTGCATCTTAAATCAGAACTAGTCTCAGCTCCTATCATCCGAGCTCCTTATTGGGTGCTACCCTTTGAGATTATGTGTGATACTTCTGACTATGTTGTGGGTGCAGTTTTGGGTCAGAAAGTTAACAAACTTCCTCATGTTATCTACTATGCTAGCAAAACTTTGAATGAGGCTCAACTCAATTACTCGACCACGGAGAAAGAGATGTTAACCATTGTTTATGCACTAGATAAATTTCGTTCCTATCTCATTAGACCTAAAGTCATTGTGTACACTGACCATGCAGCCCTTAGATACCTTCTCAATAAGAAGGACACCAAACCTCGTCTGATTCGATGGGTTCTTTTGCTTCAAGAATTTGATCTTGAAATACCAGATAAGTCAGGTACAGAAAATGTGATCGCCGACCACTTGTCTAGGCTAACATCACAGTCATCTACTAGTATCTTGCCCATTCAAAATGACTTCCCAAATGAACAACTTTTCTTGGTAGAGCAAGAACTTCCTTGGTATGCTAACATTGTCAATTATTTTGGAAACTGAGGAACTCCCTTCACACTGGTCTAAGCCAGATCGTGACAAGTTTTTGTCTAGGGTCAAGTATTATTCTTGGGATGAGCCATATTTGTACAAGTACTGCCCTAATCAACTTATCCGAAGATGTGTTCCAGAAGTTTGAACAGTTGAGCATTTTTTCATTTTGCCATGATCAAGCTTGTGGTGGGCATTTTAGTTCTAAGAAAACCACGGAGAAGTTTCTCCAATCAGGTTTTTATTGGCCTACCCTTTTCCGAGATGCCCATGAGTATTGTAAAGCCTATCGCTGATGTCAACAACTTGGGCGAATAACTCGTCGACACATGATGCCCCTGAATCCTATTCTAGTGGTTGAAGTTTTTGATGTTTGGGGCATCGATTTTATGGGATCGTTTCCATCCTCCCATGGGTATCAATACATTCTTCTTGCAGTGGATTACGTTTCTAAATAGATAGAGGCCATTGTCACTAAGACCAATGATCACAAAATTGTTATTTCATTCATAAGGGAGTTTATCATTAGTGATGGGGTAAGCATTTCTGTAACCACGTATTTGAGCATCTTGTTAAAAAGTATGGGGTTACTCACAAAGTTTCCCTTTCCTGCCATCCTCAAACAAGCGGTCAAGTTGAAGTCTCAAATCGTCAAATCAAGAACATCCTCGAAAAGACTATTAATCCAAATCGAAAAGATTGGTCTTTACGACTTTTGGATGCCTTATGAGCATACCGAACTGCATTCAAAACTCCTTTAGGGATGTCTCCCTATAGATTGGTCTTTGATAAACCTTGTCACCTTCCTGTCGAACTCCTACATAGAGCTTATTGGGCTACAAAGAGTCTAAACTTTGACCTCGATATGGCTGGTAAAAAATGAAAACTTCAGCTCGATGAACTAGAAGAATTGAGGTATGATGCTTATGACTTATTCAAGAACTACAGAGATAAAATGAAGTGGATACATGACAAAAAAAATAATGAGAAAAGAGTTCCATCTTGGTCAGAAAGTCCTACTCTACAACTCTCGTCTTCATCTCTTTTTAGGTAAGCTAAAACTTGTTGGTCTGGTCCATTCATTGTACGTGATGTTAAAAACTACGATGCCATCATCGTAGAAAACCCTACAAATGGTAGTCTTTTTCAAGTAAATGAACAGCGACTGAAGCCATACCATGAACTTCCCACAAGGTCAGTGGAAACCATTCAGTTGATTGATCCTAACCATGAGGATAAGTCATGCCTACAAATTCCTAATCCACTAAGCTTGTTTGGGTGTGGTATCCGCCACCCCCATTACGTCCGGCAATGACATTAAACTTAGTGCTACAGGGAGGCAGCCCAATCCGTTTATGCATTCATTCATTCATAAAATAATAATGATAATAATATAAATATTAAAAAAATTATTAATAATACCACCAATTCCTGTTTAGGAGTGATGTATTTTAATAATACATCACCCATTAACTCACTCTTTTTCATTGCAGGGACGGTACAGATGTTCAACAAATCACCTGAGGTAATAAGTTCTAATTTTTATTTCTCACTTTTCATTTCATTTGTTTAACACTGGGGATAGTGTTCTATTTGTTTGAGGGTGGGAAGATTTATCAAAATTTATACCTCTTTTGAAAATTATTTTCTAAAAAAAATAAAGATAAAAATAAAAAATGGTGTGGTATCCTAACTATGATGAGATTTGATTACTTGATTCATTACATTTAAGAAAAGAGATGTTGGAAGTTTATTTCTAGAGTAAATATTGCATTTGAGCAATTAGGAACAAATAATTTTTTGCACAATGACCACAGATGTAGTTTGGAATACAAAAGTAAGTTACTTCCTGAGAATCTAGAGGAATAGTAGTGGAGACTTTAACCTTGTGAGTTATTTCATTTTATTAGAGTGTTTTTACACAACTCCGGCTCAGATGATGACTTAAATTTTATTGGACATTAACTTGTTGTGAAGTCTCATTATACTTCTTTTGGTTGGTCACTGAGGATGACATTTTTTTAGTTAAGAGAAACATAAGTCTTGTAGTCAATTTGAGACTTATAACCATTACCAAACCTTAGAAGGTAAATTAGGCATCTCTTGTCCATCTGAACCTTCTCAAAACCATCTTCTTAAACATTTCATCCAATACCAATGTCAGCATTTGTCTTGTTTTTTTAGATATATAAAAATAAAAAACCCCTTTATGTTTCTGAAAAATCTTAGGAAGATTTATGAAGAAAAATAGGAGTGCAAAGTGAAACTACAAAGTCCAAGGTACTTAAAAAAATGTTGTAAAGAAAGGAGAATAAAAAGGAAGTGATTGATGCGTCCCTTATTAATCTATTTGAAGACCCTATATTTTTAGAAACATCATTTTACTTGCCATCTACCCCACACGTCCTCATATATATATATAACATATTCATTGCCTTTTAGAGAAGTCCTAATTAACCCTATGGTAAGGTATGGTAAGAAGTGAAGAGTAGATGAGAAGACGTTATGGTGGATAACTCGACATTCTTGTAAGTGATCTACATTCCTTCCACGAGACTATTATTATCTTTCATGTCCGTTTATTCTTATGAGCATGTGAGAAGTTCGCATTTTAGCATTTCCTCTTTTCCTCACATGCAAGAGAGAAAATATTTTACCCAAACTCAGAGTGATCATTTCAAATATATTAACTGGTGAGTTTTGAAGTCAAAACAACTATTCCAAAGTTGGATTAGGATGTACGTTACTTTGACATGAAAATTTGCATTTGTTGGTTATTCACACACACACACACACACATCTTGTTCCAAAGTTGCTCTCTTGTAATGTGCATTTTAGTAAGAAGTTACATATGTCTCTTGACTTCTATGTAGTTGAATAACAGGGACATTATTTGAGTCATCCTGGAGAACCCTCAGGAGGCTAAAACTCTTCCTTTAGTGTCATGCTAGGGGTTAAAGGCGTTGTTGCATATTGTAAATGCAATCGAGTCATATCAGCGAAAGTGACATTGATTTTTTTGAGAAGTTTATGACGAATAAAAATATTTTATTTTGTGTTCTTATCTTTCTTTTCGTTGTTCTTTGCTAGAGGACTAGCAAAAGGTTGTTTGGGGGTGGTGTGATAAGCACCAAAAACATCAATTTTACACTCCCAAATATACAATTGTTAAGTCCAATTATCAAATAAAAATATCTCATTACGTTTATTTTGTGCATTTTGTAGGAATTCAAGTACAAATCTCAAATTATGCAGAAAGTGGCACAGTAAGGCTAAATTCATCAACTAGAAGGCCCAATAGAAATTCGAATGCATTCACCAGGATTAAATAATTTCAATCTCAAGACCCATGAAGTCAAGCCCACAAAGCAACAACAACTATGGATCTCGAGAAAATCCATATGGAGATTTGGACGTCCACATGGCAAACTTTATCATACAAAAATCTCTACAAGACATGTTTCCTTATTGAACTCCAACACCATTCCTTGTTTTATTCAACCATGTTTCACTGTTTAACTCAAACAATGTTTCATTGTTTCACTCAAATACATGGAGTTCATAAGGGATAGTTTTTTTTATAGTTTTTTTTACAGAGTTTTTTAGTTGTAATTCTTGGCTTTATATTTTACTTGGGAGAAAAGTGCATGTACTAAAGTTTAATTCCATTGAAGAAGTAAGTTTTATCTTTGTTCTTTTAGTTTAATACCTATTTTCACCATACATTATTTTGCTATTTTCTTTATTCTTTAAGTTGAGAATCAAATATTGTCTTCTGATCCACGTGAAATAGTCGATAACCCCTACTTTCACTATACATTGTTGAATTGTATTGCAGGTTGAAGAAAGAAATAAAAAAAATAGAAACAACTTATATTTCTTTGATTGATGTCGAAAATCATGCAACGACATTAATGTCGATTTTTTGCATCAAATCAGATTGCACTGAGAAATAGAACATTCAGTGAACTTCCTGTGTCCACTAAGGCAATTTTTACCTCTTACTTAGCGATGAGGAAGGAGATTACCAGGGTGTCATTGTGAGGAGAATGTACCCCCTGGAGATCCCTTTTTGTGAATGTCAATGATGGGATCGGGTTGTGTTGGATCCCATACTGAGATGGTCCTCGTGCATCTTGGAGTTGTCAGTCATTTTCAATTTCCTTGACAATGTCTATTCTTTCCTTTGCTCGGCCATGCCTCCTATCCAAGCCTAGGAACTCCTTGAGCTTGCATTTCCTGATCAAATACTTGACTTCTCATATGAGGTTTCTACAATCCTTAGTATCATGTTTGCCTTCCTTGTGGTAAGCGCAATATTTGTTGTTGTCGCGCTGAACAAGTTTTCCTTGTTGCTTAGGCAGCAACTTCAGCTTTTCCCAATCCTTGATGAAATCAAGGATGTGGGACAGTTGGAGGCCTTGTCCTGCTTGGTGCTGCTCGAATCGGTCTTGCCGTTAGTGTGCTTCCTCCTGTTCCTATCACCGTCCTCTCTCTTCTTCCCTTTTTCTTGTCTCTGGGTATAGAGGGTTTCTTTTCTGATTCTACTTCTCTCTTGGCGGCTAGCATTTCATCTAAAGTGGTGTATTTTTGGGCATATGAGCAAATCTTTCATATTGGTCGGGGATTCCATGGTAAGGAAGTCATAGAACTTGCCTTTTCTCAAACCCGAAGTGAAAGTCGTGACGACGATGTCTTCACTATAGCCATCGGTGAGGGTCAACTCATCATTAAAACGAGTGACGTACTCCTTCAATGTCTTGTTATGTTTTTTCTTTAGGATCAACAGACAATGCGAGCCATTCCTAAGTCTTTGGCTGCCCACGAAGCGTGTGAGAAATGCCAATGCCAATGTCTGGAATAAATTGAGGGATTTCGAAAGAAGGTTGTGGAACCATGTCAGTGCTGACGTCTTTAGGCTTGCAGGGAATGATCGACACATTATTGCATCAGACCCTTCTTTGAGCGCCATAACGTGCTAAAAGTGGCACAAGTTATCGGACGATTTTCCTGTCTCGTCGTAAAACTCCACCTTTGGTGGTGTATATTTTTTTGGCAGCGGTTCGTCCATTATATTGTCCATGAACGGAGGGACCGTGAGATTAAACAACATGTCTGGGTTCGTGGCCCTATTGTGATGAGGTTGTAATAGACGTGTTTGTCGGCTATGGACGTTGGGTCTATATTGGTTGCTCCTCCATTTCTTATCCATTGAGAAGTTGTTGGGGTAGTGCGACTCTCCTGAACATGCTCTCTGGAACTCTCTGGGGAGCGGGCTCTTCGTTGCTTACGGTATCTTTCCGCTGGTGGGGGATTCGATGTTTGAGTGTCTCCAGTGTTTCTGCGATTTGTTGCATCAGTGTTTAAAGTAGCTCCACCCTTGGGTCTTTTGCGGTTGCCACCAACGCGAGGTCTGAGGAGGTTCCTCTTGTGGCAGTGGTGGAACGGGTGGCGCTGTCTGTTTGAGCATTCGAGGGCTTGGCAAAATATCCATTGTTGTGAGACCTTGTTGTCACCATCTCACTAACTTTTTAGAAAATGTGGTACTACCGCTTTTTCAGAAGAACTATGTCGTTCACAACGGATGGCACCAAACTGATGTAGTCGATTCCTGCTCTCTTTCTCCGCTGCTTACCTACACCTGCAAAGGTAGGAAACGTGAGCCAATAACCACCATGTGGCGACTGATGGCACTCCGATGCTTAAGTTAGATAAGGCTTAGGAGAGGCTTAAAATTGTTAACTAGGATTTTGTAGCGTACCTTAAGTTCATTGACCTTATCTCCCTTTTATAGTATAGGATTCATTGTTTGTCTAGGTCTTTGGTGGCGTAGTTTAGGGAAAATGATCTTGCTGGAGATCATTTTCTAATCCCTACACGACTCGTGTTCCTAGATCTGCAAGAGAGGTTTCCCTTTCTGAGTGTTGTCCATGCAAGGAAGTTTTCTTGCCCGACTTATACTCTAATATATGTTTCCTAGTCAGATCCAATGTTTTGCTGGCATGCTAGTCTTGAGTAGATATCTCATATACTTGCATTAGAGGTCTTACGAGTATTGGGCCTAACTGCGTGACGTGTGGGCTTAATTGCTCATTGCAACTCGAACCCGACTGTCAAGATTCTGCCAATAATGGGCTTAGTGATGTTTGGGCCTTGCTAGATTGAGCATGCAATCGGACCTACTTTGTTTTGTTGACGAAATTATCATGACACGTGTACGGTGTGGATCATAGTACGGTTTGGTGTATCATCAACAGGTTTGAAAATATATAACATATATACGGGCAAATAAAATGAAAAAAATTGTGAAAAAGTTAGTGGAATGTAAATGTGGTAAAGATATAAAATATTATGCTTTTCCTTTTTTCAAAATGAAAATTATCATAACTATCTACATAGTCGTCGAATTTTGATAAACTTGGTATCATTCAAATGCAATTTTGAAGATCTTTCCAACAAAACCAAAGATCAATACAAACCCTTAAAATTTTAAAAATGGATGAACATTTTGATGAACATTCGAACATCCAATCTTCTAATTCTAACTGAATTTGACTCTAAGAAAATTAGTATTTTTATCGTAAAAAAGGCTTGCACCTCAAAAATTAGTTTACATTCATTCTAAATATGAAATTTTTATGGAACTGTTTGAACAATGGTGATGATGGGGGTGAGGGTGTCCAATGCATGATAATTAACAATAAAAAAGAAGTGTATGTGGAGTGCCAACGGCACGAGTGATATGCTACTCTAACAACAACTCGCCATTTCATCATTTATATATCTTCTTAGACAAGAAAATGTTGCACCAACAAAAACAATAAAATGTCTACTCGTTATAAAACTTAAGTCACAAAGTATTTATGAGCTAACCGTGTAAGTATTTTACAAGGTAAAAAAAAAGGTGAAATTTAACATTTATATTTGTGGTGTCAAGTTTGAACCTTTTGTTTCGAGGTTATCTCTTTAATTCCCTATTTTTTATCTCTTTATTTCTTTATTCCTTTATTTGGATTATATAGGGGGGAGGGAAGGGTGTTTGACTGAAATTTATATTCGCATGGAACTAAAATACCCTTGACCAAAGTTGAAAATTCGTCTCATATCAAACAATTTGAGTACCGAAGGCATGAGGAATACCCTAGTCTTTATATATAATGACAATCCTTCTACTTTGTCCACTCCCTCCTTGATTGCCAGTGTCACACTAAACCTCATCTTCATTCACATTCACAAATGTCACCTTAGGTCCCATAGTCTAGCCTGACTGTGAGATATGATCATGGGCCATTTGCTTCTATTTGGGCCTTCATGCTTCTTGTATCTTAGCCCAATCCATTTATTAGCCTTGGTGTTATTTGCACTCTACATTCTATAGCAAGTCTGGGGTTTCTGGCAAGGAATCCCCAAGGCATTTAAAGAGATTTAACTCTAGTTCGTTCACTTTTCTATCATCTCTTTAACTTGGTGGTGGTGGTTTTCATTTAAGTAACGTTCCAATTGTTTCATTTTCTATCATCCCTTTGTAGCATTATTTGCTTAAAAAATCTTTCTTTCACTTGTTCCATGTACACTCTTAACCCTAATTTCATTTCGTTTGTTTTTTAAGCTCCCTTGGGGAAGAAATCTACAATGTCTTGTTCCTGCTTCTGCTCTTGCTTCATTCACTTATCATCCTGATCTTGCTTGATGGTGTTCTCGATTGGCATTTCAACCTCCATCTATGCCAACCATTCGCGTTAGGTTTCCTTGCTTCTTTAATTTGTTTCTCATCAAATCCCTTGCGTAGCTATAGTTAACGATTTTGATTATCCATGTCTTCCCGATTCCCACTGTCTAAGACTCTCCATGACCTTCCATATATAATCTACAAAACCTTAAAATCAACCTGAATCATTTAGGAAAGACCGCGCGCCCTACCAACTTTAGCCATAGTGACTAGAGGCGAGCCACCATATGCATGCATGTATCTTTTCCGTAATGATTTGGACTTCCCCTCTTATTTCCCATTCGGCATTCACTGATCCTGCAGGTAATGATGGTCCTTCCTCTGAGATGGAAAAATTTCGGTGTGAATGCCCATCTGATGACGAGGCCTCTCTAGTACGGAAGCTTGAACAACGTACCAAATCCATCCATGATAAGGCTACCAAAGCTAGTCGGGATACTGGCAAGCACAAACATCCTAGGCATGAGCCCAAGTCTCTTCCCAAGGTTCATCCAATTCCTACTACTTTCGTTCTACTTCCACCCTGCCATACGTAGTGAAATGTAAGTCGTCTAATTTTTTGCCTTTTCGTCTGTTTTACTCCTTTTGTCAATAATCACCATACTAAATGATGCGTCCAAAAATCGTCCTCCTGTGAGTTTGATCAGCAAACAAATGTTAAACTGCCAAGGACCATCTTTTTGGTAGCCAAAGCCACTCCGATGCTTAAGTCAACAACTATGTTTGAACAACGAAGTAAGCCTCGACAAAATTTAGTTAAAGTTGCATACCTGTGCCGATTGTTCCATTTACCTTTTATAATGGTCACGGTTAATTCTCTGCGTGACTTAAGCATGTGAGGCGCAACGGAAGGAGATGTTTCTCGTAACAGTCTTCTCCTTAATGGAGATGCGGTCGTGGAGGCGTAATTCCCTCCATGACTTATTTTGGTGCAACGTTCCTCTTCTTTATGAGAGAACTTGAGTGGGGCCTGGATTCGAGTTTTGATTCGTTTGGGCCTAGATTCGGGGTTCGTTTATATCTTTTCGTTACTGGAACTCTGTGATTGGATTTATTCTTCTTGGGTTTTATGAGCTAGCCCAATAGATTGGATGCCATATCCTCGTGATAGATGTTCTTTGCTACGTCACTACACCAAAAGGCCTGTTTAGCTACGCAGAGATGGCCACGGCCAAAAACCATGGATAGCGTTGCCAATGGCCTAAAACCGTGGATAGCGTTGCCAACGGCCTAAAATCGTGGCTATAAAAATAACTGGCCACGGCTCTAAACCGTAGGTGCAACCGTGGCTATAATTAGCAACGGCCAAAAACCGTTGCTAAACAAAAAAGTTTTGCACGTGCCGCGCACGCTCTAGCGAGTGATTTGGAGAGTGACGTTTCGCGCTTTGGCGAAAAAAATTGGTTTTGCTATTTCGACCTAAATCAATTTCGCGCTTTGGATTGGTTTTGCTATTTCGACCTAAATCAGTTTCGCGCTTTGGATTGGTTTTGGTGAAAAAGAATTTTGACATAGCTTCAGAGAGAGTTCGAGGAGCTTGAGAGAGCTTCAGAGAGAGTTAATGGAAGATAGCAAGTGATTTCAATCCAGTACTGTAGAGGAGAAGATAAGATTAGCCACAATGGTTCTCAAGTGAGTTCATTTTCGATTCTTGATATGGGTTTTTCCTTCTATCTCTCACTGTTCTCTTTTTGTTGTGTTAGTTTTCTGTTTTATAGTTGGTTTTAACATTTATCATCTAGTTTTTGATCTGATTCGATATGTAGAGTTGAATGAAATCGTTTTATATCGAAGTGGGGTTTGAAAAATCATAATTGTTCGTAATGGGTATTCGTTGTTTTTCATGGGTTTTGGCTTGTTAGATCTAATTGGATGTTAGGGTTCATTTTGATTGGGTATATGACTTGTTTTCTGAGATTTATGTGTTCTGTTTCAAGAATGTATATCTTAGTTTTCTGGATCTGCAGTTCAATTGTTTAATTTGAATGTTGCTTAGTTATGAAATTGAATTGAATGTGTAGTTCCATGCTTGTAGAATGTTGATTAATGCAATTGGAATATATGAACAAATGAAGATTTGATGGTTTGCAATCAATTTCAGACAAATTGCTGCAAGATTATGTTCGTTCATGGATTTTTGCTCGTTGCCTGGAAACTAGAACAAAATGTTGGTGATACTAAGATTTCAATGAGAAAAAGAGGCCACCTAAACTAGTTCATTTGATAGCAAAAAAAAAAAAAATTAAAAAAAAATTAAATTTTTTTTTTGCTACGATTTAAAACCGTGGCTAATTATTGCAATGGCTACCTTGCCACGGCTTAAAACCGTTGCTAAAGCTATTGCCACGGCTTAAAACCGTTGCTAAAGCTATTGCAACGGCTTAAAACCGTAGCCAAACTTGCAACGGTTTTAAGCCGTGGTTTCTCCTGCCCACGGCTTAGAACCGTGGCTAAGATTTTGGCAACGGTTTATAACCGTGGCTAAATCATCAACCGTCCTCGAGATAAAACTGTTGCTAATATTTTAGCCATGGTTTTAAGCCGTTACTAGGGATTTAGCAACGTCTCTTACAGCCCACGGTTCTAAGCCGTGCCAATGGGTTACCCCCACGGTTTAAAACCGTTGCTAATGGCCATTTTTGGTGTAGTGTATATTATATCAAGTAAGGTATCTGTGGAGATCTTATCGAATTTATGAAATACAAAAACTCTATAATATTTATTCAACTCGTTCAATCTTAGTTCACATGTGGGGAGCCTTACTGGCTACGAATAAATTAATTATAATATCTCGTAGAAGTTATTAAACATTAGTAACATCTCTATGATCAAGAGAATATTATCATAATATCTATTACCTTCAATTACGTGACTTTATAAATAAAGTTTAACCTATGGGTTAAATTTTCATTTATATCATTAGGAAATTGCTTTTAATATCATTATCTTATTATAAATAAAAAATTGCATATTTTCGTGAGAATGGGTCACTATGGCAGCTACCAATTCAATAAAATATGAATTTATGTCACAATGATCGATGATTCATAACAGTGTCATTATCAATTATACGAGTCTCTCGATGCTAACATGAAAAAATAAAAGAAATAGGAGTATATGTGCATGACATCTCATAAGTGTACAATATCATCATGATATCCATAAACTAAAATACTTAGATATTTAAAAATGGTTGACTAACTAGGATGATATCAAATTTATAATAGTTGGACAAAATTGTAGATACAACAATCATATGCATAACATAAAAGTGGGGAAAAAACTTATAATTTAGGCTCATTTAATGCAGTTCTAAATTAATAAGCCTAAGACGAATCATAATAACCAAATCATAACAAAAATTATTTGATTTCATGCAATTTTAAAATTATTATCCAATACTAAAATATCAGGTTGTGCACATTATATAGAAAAAAACAATTTTGCCCAATCTTTATTAAATATGTTATCTTAAGCACGAGACAAATAAAACAAAAACCCTTTAGTTAGTTACATCAAGGTTCATCCTAAATAGGCTCATACTATCACTAACATGTAGCGGAGCAAAATATGTAATTATCTATGCAAACATATAAATTGAGTATACATTAATCATAACGAGATCAAAATTATTTCTTAAATAACAGAAACCTCTAATTTTAATTTTTCATAAGCTTCCAACACATAATTAACCTTAAGACCTAATTTGAAAGATCTTTATGTGTTTTTATAAAAGTTAGCAAATAAAAATTAATACATGTTCAATTTATAAGTCAAAATTACTAAAGATCATCATAATCCTAAATACAAAATAACTGAACGTAGAACATCCTAAAATAGTTTAGATTCAAAAAATAGATGTTTTGAATAATTTATCAACAAAATCCAAAAATTTAAAACCCAAGTGCATCATAAATAGCAATTTTTTTATTTTTTTTTTTAATTTTTTTAATGGCAAGCATGGTTTTTATAGGATCCTAGAACCCACTAAAGATGCTGCAAGCTGGGTTTGAACCTATGACCTGGTGGTACCATCCGCCAAGCTCTAACCATTGAGCTGTCATGCCATTGGCATCATAAATATCAATTTTGGCCAAACAAGTGAATAAACATCATATTTATACTATGAGGTTTAAAAGATCGGGACACAAATTATGAATAAAATTGATTAATTGAGGTTTCAGTTTTTCAATCAATAATAATACCTAGAGAATTATACGGTTCTTAAAAATTGATGTCCTAGGATATATTAAAATTAGATCTAAAAAATAATTTAATATAATTCTAAACAATAATTGCATAAATTTATGCTATGCAGTAAGATATAAAAAATAAATCTTTAAATGGGTTTCAATATTACACTTAATATATTGTCACGATTTCAATTTTAGCACACATGAATCACCATAATTCAACAATAATTTTGATTAATCTTAAATCAAGCATAATTAATTATAAACTGACTTCATTGCGATTCATTAGCACACACTCTATACCACATGTAAATCTTATTAAACAGGATCTTAAATCACTAACTGTCACGACATATATTGATCTATGAACCACGATTGGATGTAGAAGCATTCGATTTCAAACAGCAAGAACCACGAAAGTAAATATTAAGGAAACTTGTTTCTCTTTCTTGCACTCTTATATTACAATAATGTATTGACATTCATCCACATCAATAGGTCAGTGTATTTATAGAGTCAATGAAGAGAGAGGACAATTTTCTACTTAGACTATAATTCCTACTTCCCATCAAAGCATGATAAATAATTATAGAAAACACACAACTTTTGTTGCCAATAGATTTCCCAATATGATTGGATTTTGTTTCTCAACAAAATTGAAATTGTATTAAAAATAAAAATCATTCAGGTTCAAAGTACAATCCATCTCTAGTTCATCATAATTACTATTACTATTACCACTACTACTACTACTACCACTACTACTACTACTACTACTACTACTACTACTACTACTAACATAAACAGATGGCAGCCAGTCGATGAGCTGTTAGGTTCATATATCTTCTAATGTGAATTGCTTTGAAATATTCCAAATATACTAGTTTGTGTTTCACATGATACTGCCAAGTAACATTCTGCTGCCATGATAAATGCTCGCTTCTTTCGTTAATCAATTTTGCAATGTCTCTGCTATCAATAATCACTGCAACCTTCTTGTACTATTTCGTCATCGCTCATTCACTTGCTAGTCAGACCACTTCCAATTCAGCTTCAAAACTTGTTTTCATGTCTTTCCTGCGTCATCCCTTATTAATCCCTATTATCTTTCCGTTCGAATCAGTGGCGTAAAAAGCAAAACAACCATCACGTACACTTGTTCCCGTAGAAAAAAACATAAGTGACCAATATAATAAATTCATGACCTACTAATGACTTTGCCTGCTCAAAGACTGTTGAGACAGGAGAGTTATTTGCATTTGTATCTCCTTGTGGTGTATCAACTTTGACATCATTAGCATTTGATTGTTGTTGTTCCAAGTTGCTTGAGTCCTGCCAGAATTTAACTGAACTATCTGCAAGTCTTGCTATCGTCTATACCCTGAATTTTTTGTGTTAAAAACCAGACTATTTCTAGCCTATGTATTTAGAAATAATGATTGGATTCATTCTATAAAGTATCAACCTATGTATTTAAAAATACTGAAATACTAAAATCGAGTGAACCACATAATAAATTCTTAAATTTAATCCTGAGGAGAATATGATCAATTTTATTGTATGTGCTGCAATTGTGGATCAGATGTGGCAACCTAGGAATAAAGTTTTGTTTGAAGGGAGGAGATTCAATGTTAGGCAGATTGCTAGAGCAGTTTGTTGCTAGGTGGATTCTGTTAGTAATCATGGTGATTCTTACAACATCAAAAGTGGTGACTATATTAATAATAGTTGCATTGCATCTTATAATCAGCATGGCATACATCATATACTGAGTTCTCTTAGCATTGCCATCGACTATATAGCTATTGTTAGCATTACAAAAAAAATTGGGTTTTGGTGAAGACCGTGATTCTTCCCTAAAACATGTTAATTCGTCACGTTTCAACAATGATGAGGAATTTTAGTTGTCACAAGGTTCCTCACATAAGGGGCTATAAATAAAGTATTATGTGACGAATTCCTTATTCGCCACAGAAAGTCAATTTACATGGCAAGTGGTTCCTCACATAAACTTAGCGCACGGGTATACAATTACAACATGGGTGACGAAACTTCCATCATTCTACAATGTTGTATATGATGAAAAGTTGGCGTCACGTGTGATGACTTTATATGGTGAACCATTCCCCACTTATGTGATTAATATGTGAGGAACAGTTTGTCACGGTAGTGATTTCATATATTAAAAATATCTAATGTGAACTCTCACTTATTTAATTTATACGCCAAGAACAGTTTTTTGCGGTAATAATTTCATAAATTAAAAATATCTACCTATGACGAAAGTTTTCCTCAAGATTCTTATAATATTTGTGACAATTCATTCTTTACCCATTTATTCTAGTTGTCTACTAGCACAATCTACAATTTTAAACAGTCGAATCTCCATTAATGAAAAAAAAATCATATGTATATGTCATCCTCAAATAAGTCTACCAAAGTTTAATAATAATATCAAGTTTAATAACAATGTCCAAAAAATAACTAAGTATATTGTAGTAACACTAAGCTCTTTAACTCATCAACACCTATTAATACCCACAACCTCCTTGAATCATTCTTCATCATCACCATCATGGTCACCAAGCTCATCAAAATAAGGATCATTTGGATGTACCTCACTACCATTAGAACTGTTGGGATTGTGGTAGGAGGAATCAAATCAAGCTGCAAGCAACTACATCCGGATAAATCATGATCAATTATATATGTAATCTGATCTATATAAAACGACATTCATACCCATTTACTATATCAACTTATCTAGTACATATGTGTCATGCTAGCTGATGTCCCTATATGTATAGAATGGATTACACATATATTCCTATATGTATGTGCATCTCTTGAACTCTCTTGTTATGAAATGTATACAATTGCATTCTCTTGTTATAACTGTGTGTTGTCTTGTTCAAAGCTTAACCCTCCCATGGAAATATACTAAGACTTGAGTTGTCAGAACAACAAATTATAGGACATAATTTAAAACAACACAACCAAAATACATAGTCCACGATTGTGAGTAATAAAAAATCACCAAGTTTAGTCTTAAAACAAGGATGCATCAAACCCTCACCCGTTACAATTTCATAGATAGGATGTGACATTTGGAAGAAGTCTGGTTTTTGTGATGCAACTATAACCTACAAATGAACGAACAAATTTGTACTCAAAATTATAATATTTTACGAGTTCAATATTTTCAAAATGTAGAAATGACTTACAATTTCAAAAAATCTCGCCAGCTCATATCATTGGGAAGGTATCGATCAAAGGCATGATACATCAATTTTTCCGTATAGTGGTAATCTTAGATACTAGCTAGCTACAAAATGTCGTTGGTAAATTTGAACGGATATGTAAAAGATATTATATTCATTAACAATATGCATAACAAAACAGGCACAACGTGTTGAAAGTACCAAAACTTGAAGTATGCTTATTCCACAAAAATATTGGCTTTCGTAAAATAATTGTAACTGATCATGTGTGTGTGTGTGTGTGGTAAGGAGGGGAAGGGTGTAATGATATACAATAGATGTCCATGGAAGCAAGATCTACACATGTACAATATTACATTTTCCAAAATTATCCATCAGAAAGATAACAACAGCAAACATTCTCCAAGTTGACCACTATGTCAAGCAATCTCGTAGAAAAAAAAAGAAAATGGAAGGTACTAAAGTATGTGAAGAATTTGAATTGAATCTATTTTTTAGAAGAGTTTCCCTTCTAAAGAGCTCAAAGAACATAGTCAAAGATCACAAACATATCATTGTAGCTATGAAAAAATGTGGCATCCACAAAAGAATAAATGAAAATCTTAAATATATATATATATATAAATCTGAAGAATGACAAACAATAATGAAAGACATTTAAAGAACTTTCTGAAGAGCATATTGAGATTATACAATACAAAAGAAATATCAGTAAAGAATTATTGAGCAATCTTATGAAAATGAAACAAGTTCGCAATTTTCACATAAAAGTTGAGCAATGGATCTCAAATTGAGAAGATGTGAATTGCTATATTGAAACATAGAGATGTTAAACATTTTCCTATTTTAACAAAACCAATAAAATCCTAAACCATAAGTTACAAATAAAGATTGCAAGAGAAATGTTTCAAAATCATCAACAGTCAAAAGAAAAAGAAAAAAAGGAATTAGTGTTAGAGATTAATCTAGACTAGTTCTAGAAGAGATGTTTGATGTTCCATATGCATTGTCCTTTAGTGTTTCATTAGTGTGACTTTTAGAATTAATAAGTGTCTCTAGATAATTGTATTGTCTTTTGGTTTTACTAAGAATCTCTTTAATTATTAGTGGTCATATGAGTCTTATTTAAACCTATGTATCATTTGGTTTCAAGTATGGTGAAGGAAGTGAGTTCTCTACACAATTGAGTTCTTGTTTTACCAAGAGATTACACTCTCTCTTGTATTCCTCATCTTCTTATTCATTCACATAGTTGGTTAAATCCCAACAAATTGGTATCAGAGCCTAGCCGAGAGAACCATGGCGTCCAACAACAACAATTCTGTCCAACCTCCACTTCCTTTTTTACTAGTAAAAACTACAATCATTGGATAATGAAGATGATGGCCCTATTTGGTTCACAAGACCTATTGAAGAGCCCGAAGATGAAGCAACGCTTAATGCACAAGAGTTGGCCGAGTTGAAGTCTAACCATAAGAAAGACTACAAAGCCAAGTATTTCATTATGCAAACAGTAGATGAAGCTATTCTTGATAGAATTTCAGTAGCCACGACGGCTAAACAAGCTTGGGATATTCTTTGTTCTTCATACAAAGGAGATGACAAAGTCAAGATGGTGTGCCTACAAACTCTTCGAGGGGAGTTTGATACACTAAGAATGAGGGAGTCCGAGACTATTGAAGAATACTTCAATCGTGTTATCTCAATTGTCAACCAATTGAGATTGAATGGTGGGAATCTAGAAGACCAAAGAATTGTTGAAAAGATCCTTCGGAGTTTGACTCGAAAATTTGAGTCTAGTGTTGTTGCTATTGAAGAATCCAAAGATTTATCTTCTTTGTCGGTGGAGAGTTTATTGGGATCACTACAATCCCATGAACTACGAATGAAGCAATATGATTCTAGTTCCATTGAAAAGCCTTTCAAGAACAAGTCTCCTTTAGAGATTCCTCTAAAGATGGCTTGAGAAGAAGAAGTCGTGGAAGAGGCACTTCTCGTGGTAGAGGAAGAGGCTATGGTGGAAGACATCAAGGACAAGAGAAATCTCATTATGGTGAGTCTTCATCTTCAAATTGAGGAAGAGTGAGAGGAAGATCTTCCTTATCAAATATTCAATGCCATCATTGTCATATGTATGGCCATGTCATGAAATATTGTAGAAAGAATATGGAGGAGGAGAACAACAAAGAATCCAATTTTATGTATGAGAAGGAAGAAGACAATCTTTTCCTTACATGCAATGTTCAAGAAGCTTTCTTAGAAGATGTGTGGTTCGTGGATAGTGGTTGTAGCAACCACATGATCGGAAACAAGAAGGCCTTTGTGGAGACAAATGAGGCATTTCAAAGTGAAGTTAGAACCAGAGATGAAAACAAGCTTCAAGTCAAAGGAAGAAGTGATATTCTTGTCCAAACCAAGAATGGAGTAAAGCGGATCTCAAATATATTTTATGTTCCAGGCCTTAAGCACAATCTCTTAAGTGTTGGGCAACTTCTTTTGAAGGGGTATGAAGTAAATTTCAAGGGAGCTTTGTGTGAGATCAAAGATAAGAATGATGTTATCATTGGAAAAGTGGGAATGTCCAAAAGCAAAATGTTTCCTTTATCTTTCCAAAGTAACATTAATTCTTGTTTCTATACTATTCAAGACAAGTCTTGGCTATGGAATTATTGTTATGGTCACTTGAGTTTTAAAACTCTATCTCTTATGGGCAAGAAGAATCTTGTGGAAGGCTTATCTACAATTCAACTTCAAGATAAAGTATGTGAAAAATGTGTCTTGGGGAAGCATAGTAGGAATTCTTTTCCTAGTGGGAAGGCATGGAAAGCGTCAAAGCCACTTGAGCTTGTGCACACCGATCTTTTGTGGGGCAATGCATACAACTTCAATTGGTGGTAACTATTATTTTGTTACCTTCATTGATGACTATAGTAAGAAGACATGGATATACTTTCTTAAACAAAAATCGGAAGTATATGGTTGTTTCAAAAATTTCTAGGCTTTTGTTGAAAAGCAAAGTGGTTTCCAATTGAAGACTCTTTGCTTGGATCAAGGGGGAGAATACATTGATCATGGGCTTCGAGATTTCTTAAAAGAGTTTGGTATTCGACATCACTTTTTAGTCTGTGGTACCCCTCAACAAAATGGAATTGTCGAAAGAAAAAATCGCACAATTATGGAGTTGGCTAGAAGTATGTTGAAGGCCAAGGGATTGCCAAATTATTTTTAGGCGAAAGCGGTGGCGTGTGTTGTTTATCTTTTGAACCGTTCCTTTTCTAAAAGTGTGCAATACAAGACACCACAAGAAGCTTACAGCGGACACAAACCAAGTGTTGATCATTTGAGAATTTTCGGAAGCATTGCCTATTCACATGTACAGGATGAAAGAAGGAAAAAACTAGATGACAAGTCCGAGAAATGCATTTTTGTTGGATATAGTGAAAGTTCCAAGGCACACAAGTTGTATAATCCCCTCACCAAGAAACTCCTTGTAAGCCGTGATGTGAAGTTCAATGAAGAAGAATCTTGGAATTGGAAATAAAATGCAACTAAAGGAAATTCAAGTTGCATAGAAATCGAAGAAGAAATCGAAGCTCCAAATGAAGAAAACGAAAAGGTTGGTGTTCCACCTTTTTCTCCCAATTCTACTTCATCACCCTCTTCATCTTCAAGTTCAAGTTCAAATTCAAGTTCAAGTTCAACTTCATGTTCCCCTTCGAAGAAGACGATGAGTATACAAGATATTTATGAGCAAACAAGTAGAAATTTGGGTGACGATTTGGCCAATTTGGATGATGATTTGGCTAATTTTTCTTTGTTTGTTGATGCCGATCCAATCATGTTTGAAGAGGCTTCTAATGACGAGAAGTGGAAACTTGCAATGGATAATGAAATTGATGTTATTCAAATAAACAAGACTTGGGAACTTGTAGATCTCCCAAATGACAAGAAACCCCTTGATGTGAAGTGGGTTTACAAAACAAAATTGAACTCAAAAGGCGCGGTTGATAAACACAAAGCGCGCTTGGTGGTGAAAGACTACAAACAAAAGTATTGTGTTGATTTCCAAGAAGTATTTGCACCCGTGGCTTGCCTTGAAACAATTCGAACAATACTTGCATTGGCGCTCAAAGAGAATGGAAAGTCTATCAAATGGATGTCAAATCGGCATTCTTGAGTAGGAAGTTTATATAACTCAACCACCCGGTTATGTGAAAATTGGTGAAGAAAAGAAAGTATATCATTTGAAAAAAGCCTTATATGGGCTTAAACAAGCACCAAGGGCATGGTATAGTCGTATTGATGGATATGTTTTGAAGAATGGCTTTAAAAGATGTCCATTTGAACATACTCTATACACAAAGGAAGGATCTCATGGTGAGCTTTTGATGGTATGCTTATATGTTGATAATTTAATCTTCACCGGAAGTTGTTCAAGTATGAATGAAGATTTCAAGAAAGGTATGATGAATGAGTTCAAGATGACTGACATGGGACCCCTCCATTATTTCTTGGGCATTGAAGTTAAACAACAAAGAAATGGGATTTTCATCACTCAACGGAAGTATGCAAAAGATTTATTACGAAAGTTTAGAATGGAGGGCGCATTACCAATTAGCACACCTATGGAGGCCGGTTTGAAGCTAAGCACATTTGAAAACAATAGGCATGTTGATGGAACTCTTTATAGAAGTCTTGATTGTAGTCTTATGTACTTGACTTCCACTAGACTCGATCTTATGTTTGCGGTGAGTATGCTCAGTAGATTCATGGAATCTCCTAGGCAAAATCATTGGGAGGCCGAAAAAAGAGTTTTAAGGTATGTGAGTGAAACAATTAATGAAGGCATTCAATTCAACAAAGTTGAAGAACCAAGTTTGGTTGGTTATTGTGATAGTGATTGGGGAGGAAGTGTTGATGATAGTAAAAGCACTTCCGGATATGTCTTTAATATTGGTTCCGGCGCAATCTCATGGGCATCTAAAAACAAGCTATTGTGACTCTCTCTACAACCGAGTTCGAATATGTCTCAATAGCTTTTGCATCTTGTTACACTACTACAAATATAGGCTTGCATAGCGCTTAAAAATAGGCTTAGATAGCGCTCAAAAAAGCGCTATGCAAGGCGCGTACTTGAATAGCGCTATGGTATCTAATTTGTGTTTGACGCTCAGGTATAGAAATTTAATAATGTACCTGCTCTGGTGCGCCCTTGCTAGCACGGTGCCATTTGCCATTCGAATCGACATAAGTGATGGCAGTACGCTTCTCGACAGGGTTGAAGGGTAGGAAGTGTACCTGCTCTGGTGCGCCCTTGCTAACACGGTGCCATTTGCTAGAGACAGTTCATTTTTCTTTGAAGTCACTGCTTAAGATCTTAGTACATTTTAAAAGTGACCAACTTGGTTTGTACTGTCCACAAGATGAGCAGCCTTGCCAAAGAAGGTGTGAACACCAGTGGCTATAACAATGGCCTCGATTTCACCTTGTTTGCAAGTAGACCCAGAGAAAACTTCATCGCCTGGGTTCTTGGTGACAGGTAGAGACTCACCAGTGAGAGCAGATTGATCGATCTTAAGTGGGTCACCTTGTAATAATCGAGCATCAGCTGGTACAATGTCACCCAATTTGATGCTTATTATGTCTCCTGGGACCAAAATCGCTGCCTCCTGTTCACTCCATTTTCCATCTCTAAGCACCTGCAATATTGCAGAGCGATACTTGAGAATTGTTTCACTAACATGTACTATTACAGTGAGAATGAGAAATGTGAAATACCTTGGTCTTGGGAGCAAGACCTGCCATCAAAGCAGCTGCTGCATTTCCGGCATTATTTTCTTCGATGAAGCTGATGGTAGAGTTGATTATCAGGAGAACTACGATACAGACGAAGTCTTGCCAATCCGGTGGTTTGCCCTTTTTATAAGAAAATGTATATATATACAACAAAGAAATTACATATTGAAAAGAAAGCAAAAAAACACAAAGGGATCAATGATAGAGGTCATGAATATTTACTTACCCCTCCATTAGCCAAGGCAATGGCCATAATGGCAGCCATTTCCATGACCCATGACAGAGGATTCCACATAAAACCCAAAAACTTCAGTAACTTGCTCTCCTGTGATTCACATTTGATTGTTCTTTGTAAGTAAGTCTACTCAGATTTTTCTTTAAACTAGGTATGAAAACTAAGAGAGATAGAGAGGAATGAAAGCTAAAAAGTATACCCTTTTCTCTTCTAACTTGTTTGGGCCAAAGATCTGAAGTCTTTGTTCTCCTTCCTCCATTGTCAACCCTCCTTCGGTACATTTTAGCTGCTCAAACACTTGAGCGATTGGTACCCTCTCCTACATTCCCATGCAATCACAAGTTATTAGATTTCATATCTATTGGAATAAACAAACAGGGATTCCATATCTATTCAAATACATAAAGAACTATTAAAAAGAAAAAGAAAACCCATTTAATATTTATTGGAATAACATTTCATATCTATTGGAATAAACAAAGACAGATTACAAGACTAAAACCCATTTCAAATCAACACACCAATCAACCAAAATACATTCACAAACAAAAAAATCATTCAAAACCAAACATAAAAGAGACAACTTCAAATAAAAACCTTACTTTTCAAGCACTTCTTTCAAGTCAGAAGTGGCCTCCATGGCCTCCTCCATACTGGGTGCACTTCCGAACACAAGTCTGTTGACAGGATTAATCGAATCCCTCGTCGCAAACATCTCCTCTTCCCCACCAGCAAACTCCCAACCCTCCTCCACAACATCCCTATTCTGCGAAGACAACACAACCCCAGATTTGCCATCTTTTGTTGAGGACACGAGGCCCCTTGCAATCGGCCTGGTGACGGTGCGTGCAGTGCAGCGGCGGACACCGCTTGATCTGGGAAAGTCACAGTGGCGCCTCGTAGGCCATCGCTGATTCCGAACCCCGCAACCTTCGCTGCTGCTCGCATGACTGCTCCACCTCCCATTTCTTGTGTTGTTTGCTTTGAGAAGATAAGAAAAACAGAGGAGGTCGTGTTTGGTTCTTTATATACAGAGATGGATAAAGAGGATATCAAGCGTTGGAGTTTATGTTAACGAGAAAGAGAAAGAAAAAGAAAAAGAAAAGATTTTTTTTTTAATTATTAGGCTATAGGATAAAGCGCTATACTAAATGTAAGTAGGATAGCGCTTCGAAAGCGCTATGCAAGCACTTTAAAAGCGCTATGGTAGTTTCGGTAACGTTTTTCCACATAGCGTTTTTACAGCGCTATCTAAGACATAATTAATATAGCACTTAACTGAAAAAAAAATTTAAAAGCGTTATTGTAGCGTTTTTTTTGATTTTTTTTTTTAAAGACAAATAAGCGTTATCCTAGCGCCCACTTGGATAGCTCTTTAAAAAAGCGCTATCTAAGTGGCGTTACCTAAGCTAATATTTGTAGTAGTGTTAAGCACTTTGGTTGATTTGGATTTTGAGTGAACTCAAGCATGGTCATGTTGGTACTCCTACATTGTTTTGTGATAATAGTTCTGCTATTTCACTTACGAAGAATCCGGTTTTTCATGGCAAAAGCAATAAGGATCAAATATCATTTCCTTCGAGACTTGGTTAAGGAGGGACATATCAATGTGAAATTTTGCAGATCTCAATATCAAGTTGCCGATATTTTCACTAAAGCTTTGAAGACCGACACATTCAACAAGTTGAAAAAGAAGCTTGGAATGGTGATAGTCTAGCTTAAGGGGGATGTTAGAGATTAATCTAGACTAGTTCTAGAAGAGATGTTTAATGTTCCATATGCATTGTCCTTTAGTGTTCCATTAGTGTGACTTTTAGAATTACTAAGTGTCTCTAGATAATTGTATTGTCTTTTGGTTTTACTAAGAGTCTCTTTAATTATTAGTGGTCATGTGAGTCTTATTTAAACCTATGTATCATTTGGTTTCAATTATGATGAATGAAGTGAGTTCTCTACACAATTGAGTTCTTGTATCACCAAGAGATTACACTCTCTTATATTCCTTATCTTCTTATTCATTCACATAGTTGGTTAAATCCCAACATGACCTATTGCAATGAAGACAGCAAGTACAGCAAAGACAACACTTTATTCATCTCGAATCCTAGAGGATTTTAAATGTCTCTGTGCAATTACTTCACTTCATGTATACCTTACCTAGAGAAAATGCTTCAATGTGATTTTTCACCCGTTCTTCATTTCTAGAAAAATCTTAATCCTTCCAAACTTGTTAATTAAAGATGTTGCAATTTGGGTTGAATAACCCAAGTTCAGGACTGCAACTTAATTAGAAAGTTGGGTTGCATTTAGCTATTGGTCAAGGCATTCCCAAACTGATAATCGCTAACGCCAACGATACTTTGAATCACTGATCATCCAATCTAAATGCCATCCAACAGCAAGCAAGAAACCTTTTCTCACATGTACCAAAAACTTTTTCATTTCTTCTATGAAACTACATAAATACCTCTCGAGTATATATTCAACCCGAGGCTACTTTCGAGTAAAGTTGGGTTGTTTAGTTGCAGCCTTAGCCATCTCCAACCTAATCCCATATTGCACTTGAGTAACCTAAATCCAAGGCCATCCCATTTAGCTAGGCTTGTCATTTATCCTTTTATATATAGGCTTGTGGTTGACGTATTTTAAAACATTTCTGGTAAATGTATCAAATAAAATACTAATAGTTTAAGTTCTATAAACAAGTGTACAACCTATATACAAGAGAGAAATAAATCAAATAAGTGAGCGTTCTGCTCCATTGAATATAGAGAAGGAAAAAAATTAACAAACATAAACATAGAGCTAGAGAGACAACCATGAAAATGAAAATCATCAAACTATATGTTTGAGAAAGTCATGGATGACAACAAGCTACATCTCTTTTCTTCTTTGGCAGGTAAGGCCACATTCATCCAATCGTTGGTGACGTAGTTGCATAGACGTGCATGCATTCAAATCAACCATGTAACCAATTGATGTTCTATCTAGTATTTCTTCTATTTCAATACAGACTCTGACGCCGGACAGAATAGCGATTATTCTGTAGGCTAGTTTCAACAAATAATTAACAGGGAAAAACACAAGAGAATAACCCAAAACACAGAAAAACAACTCTAATGTTCAATTTAAATTATTCAAATCCAAAAGTCTCTTACAATATTGAGGAAGAACTCTATTTATAATGCTCAAATAACTTGAATAATAAGCAGCCTATTCCTAAAAGAAAAATTAGAATCAAATACTAAAATAACAAGCAATCTATTCCTAAAGAAAAAAAATAGAATCAAATACTAAAATAACAAACAGTTTATTACTAAAAGAAAAAGTAAAGCCTAATCCTAAAAGGAAACTAAAAAGACTCCTAATTAAATTGAAAGACTACGAATAAGTTATTTAGCAAATAACTTTGAGAGCAAATTAGGAACCTTAGAAACCCAAATTAGGAATCCTAGAAACCCAGATTAGGAACCCTAGAAACCCATATTAGGAATCCTAGAAACCCAGATTATGAACCCTAGAAATCCAGATTAGGAATCCTAGAAACCCTTCTGCATCAGTCGCCCCGAGTTGGAAAGAACTCGTCCTCGAGTTCACAACAGCTTCATCGGAATCCTCTTGCGACATCTGCAACACTATTCCCATTAGGCATCAGAGCATAGACCACATCTCCACACTCAATCTCACCCAAAAACCTTAACATAGAAAGTATGTTAGTATTATTGGATACCGGGGTAGGAGTGGTCCTTTCTCGACGAGGTGCCAACACAATCTTCGTCCCTTTGATGCTAAGGAATATGTATTTTTTCGCCCATCATGAATAACACTGCGATCATACGGCCAAGGCTGTCTAACAATACATGATAAACATCCATAGATACAACATCACGCCAAACATTATCAAAATATTTCCTGCCAATTGAAAAAGACACTAGGCAACGCCTATCTACTATTACCTCACTGCCTTTATTCAGCCATGATAATTTGTACGGCTTGGGATGATGATCTGTCTTCAACTGCAATTTTTGGACAGCCTTTTCGGACAGGACGTTCTCACAACTGCCACTGTCAATGATCATCTTGCAGACTTTATCTGCAACTGTGCATGTCGTGTGGAAAATATTGGTTCTTAACCAATCGTCCCCTTAATCATCCTTGGGAGTCAATAGACTCTTACGAACAACCAGAGTCTCATGACCATCTCCATACAGCACATCTCCATCTCCATCTCCATCATCGTCATACATAGACTCTCCAAGTTTCTCAAATTCGTTTACCACGTCTTCCTCAATCAGGAAGTTGTTGCCATTCTGAATAGTAGGCTTCCTGCACTCAGTCGCTCTGCGTCCTTGTTCACCACATCTAAAACATCTAATAGTAGAGTTACTCTACAGTAGTGGTTGGTAGAACAAGATTCTTGAAGGCGAACTGGCTGACTGCTTTGATCGCTTCTGATCATAGGCCTCCTGTTCTGCTATTTTCCACAGCAAATGCATAGTGAGTGAAGGCTGAGGACATCCTGTAGGGGTTGTCGTAATCCCCCCAAATATCGCACCACCATCTGCTCTTCCGTCTCAGATAAGTCATTACGGGCTACTAATTGATAGAACTCCTTAGTGTAATCATCAACTGATTTCGTACCTTGCCTCAATGAATAAAGTCGTTGAAACAAAGTTTGAGTGTAGCTGAAAGGAAGGAAGTGATCATTCATTTTTTCCCAATTAGTGATTTTGGCCTGACTCTGCCTGTCGCGTCATCGCTTCAATTGCTCCCACCATTGTCACGCCCCGATTTTCGAGAAAAATGAAATCCTAAAATCCACGTAGGATTATCCGTTTCCTCAAAACTTGGGACGTGAAATTCAATAACAACAGAGACATTTAGCAGCAAAGACAAAAAGTATACTTTAGAAAAATAGGAACAAACTAAAATTTTTAATAAAACTCTAACCAGAAAATACTGATGTTGCTAGCCCCACTAGCGGAACTCCCGTAACACTGCTCACAAGTCTCTAAACCTGAAAAGCTAATCGGCTACATTCCCAAAGGAACGTACCCAAGAAGCAAAGCTCACTTGGGTCAGCAATAAAGCTGGTGTGAGAAATCTTCATCCCAAAAATCAATAAAATCACGTGGTAAACATCAAGCTAAACACAAACAACAAACCATCACACCAATAGGTAGTTCCTCAACGAGGCAAATGTGTGATGCAAGAAAAACACAGTTCCAAGAATTTAGTTCCTCAACGAGGCAATCATATCATCATTCTAATATGTAAATATGCATTTACCTGTACTTACCCTATAGGAGTTGACTATGGCAAGTCGGATTTGCAGAAATATTAGTGGACTTGCCATCCTGCATAAAAAGGATTAAAAACAATGCAACGTAATTTATTCATTTTTATTTGAATTAGGTTCATCTTTTTAATGGATTGATCACTTAGACGATACCACATTCGCACCACCTCCGTGCCGAACATACATGCCCGTATGCCTCTCTCATATAAAGGAGGACTACTCCGTCATCCATGCCCAAGTGGGGACATCACATACAGACATGCATCGCGGATACCCCTAACTATATGAGTATCAAAAGCCACCCTTGGGCTATCAATGCGCATAAACTCACGTCACATTTTTTACGGATAAATATCAAAGCCTATTTTAGGCATACAAATTCACCACATTTCCGCAAGACTAACCCGAAGGTTATTTTAGTTTGTCTGGTAAGAAATGGGTGCCCCAACTCCGCAAGACGACCCACTGGTCATTTAGTTTCTCTAGTAAGAGAGGGGAAATAAATAACAAAAGAGGTGTGGTAGTTCTAAGTGATACAAGTCCAAGTGGTTTATATTTTCAAAAATCCAGGTTTACCAATATCATTTATTTTTTCATAATTCAGAATTCTTCCACAATGACATTTTGTCATACATGAATTGATTCACAATCTATTCACCCACATTTTGGGGAAAACATAGCATCTTCATTAATCATGCAATGTAACAATATGGCAATCAAGCCACTCCTTGATTCAAATATCCAAATTCTTCATAATGCATAAACAAGTCAATATGCATACAAATCTCTAAATTTATCACAATGCATTAATATTCATCAACCATTCAAACACCAACCAAACAAAGTCACACCCAATCAATAAAATGGTAAACATGGGTGACCCCAAACATGAACCCAGCAAGCTAGGAAAATCTCACACATCAAACAGATCAAAAATATTGGAGATCAAGTGTTTGCAGCACAAAACACCACAAATAAGGCAACCTCATTCTCAAACATGTCTAAAATCTCACAATTGGATTACCTGAAATGAAACTCGTCATTTCCATACAAGCAATATACATACAGTATACATATACACCAATTAAAATGGCCAGCCCTAAGATAATCTCTCTTCCAATGTTAACAAGAATATTCTTCCCACCAGTATGGATTCAATTTAATCCTTCAATGTTTCCTATCATCAACGTCTTTCTCTCCTTAATACAACTTCAAATGGGTTACTTCCACACATGTTGCCATCACATAAATCAAACAACACCATAACTCCCTCAATGACATGAATAAGGATCATTTTCACCACTAAAATGGAATACTTTTAATTATGTGATATGATTTTCTACATTTGCATATGTTAAGACTCGATCCACCTCACTTGTCGTTCACCATGTTGAACACACAAAACTGATATCTAAGTTCTGAATATATATGTCTTATGATGATGTTTATTCAACTCTTTCAATCATGAGTATCCAATCAATGATGAAATATAACAATGGCTAAAAGATGAAGGACTAAGAGTTTAGAATATTCAATCATACTTAACATCTATCAACCCAATTATAATAAGGATGAATATATCCCCACTGAATTGCTCATCCAAAGAGAAAAAGGGCTAAGAGTTTCATTTACACCTTACACCCAAAACCTTTGAAATGGGATTTAAATCAAGCAATATAACAAGCCTAAGAATCCAATCCAAAATCATCAATGACACACAAATACCGGTCTATCACACCGCCAAACCAAAATCCAAATCATAACCACACATCCTCGCAACAAAACTCACAATTCCCATCATCAAATCCTCACAACTACAATCACTAATTCATTCAAGAAATAAGGATTTGCAAAATACAGGGAATAAGAAAAACTCACAGTAAAATAAAAAGAATGAAGAAAACTCACTTGACGAAATCACCAATGATTTGCGCACCATGCTTAATTGATGAAATGCTAGCACAAGCACAAAGGTAACTGCTGAAAGTAAATTGATCGGGTTTGATCCCCCTAAACATCATTTCTGTAAAGAGTTGAAGTCCCTCATATTGTTCCCATGCCAACTTTAGTTGATAACCCAATCTATGCTCAGAAAAGAACTCAATCCAATCTGTTGTCCAAGTGTTTATTTGAGGTGTGCTTCCAATAATATTTTCAACATCAAAACCAAACCCTTTGGTAGATTTTCCAGCTTTGTGCATTTGAGCAAGCTTCTTACCCAAGACTGACTGATCACCTCTAGATGAGCCAAATTCAATGAACTCCATAATAATATAGGAACCACCAGTGGGGCAGTGATCCAAACTTATATGGCCTTGGAACGCGGATTGAATCGGTTTCATACATAGCACCTAGACCTAAAGCCTCCCCTTCAAACATCGATGGGCCAATGCTCCTGTTTGTCTTAACAAAAAAAGGAACCAGCATTGGTGTCGCTTTTCCTTCTGTGAGAATCCATACACGAATGGGGTCGTCGCTCGTGGCTGCCCTTGCAATAAATGGTTTATGACGATGATGGTCGTCTTTGGATTTTGAGAAATTGCGAGTAATTAGACAAGGGAAGCGAGATGAGAGGATTCCCGCGGCTGCCACCATCACCATAAATCACAGAGTTCATCGCCACCACAAATCACAGAGTCGTATCTGAAACCCCATCGCCTCCATCAGCACTGAATCACCTCCATCAGCCCTGAAACATACCAACAAGCCACCATCGAACAGCCCTTCATCTCGCACCTCAACTCACAGAGTCGATCAACAGACCGACGAATCAGTTCGACGCCGCCACGGAGAAGAAAACACAAGGGAAGGAGAAGGAAAAAAGAAGAAGGAAGGAGAAAGAAAATAAAAGAGGGTTTTTTCTTACATGTGTTTTTGTTCAGTTGCAGAGTAGTTTAAAGGGGTTGACTTTGGATTTCTCAGAGCAATAGATCTTGTGAGATGGAAAAGGAAACAAAGGTTCAAAGACTAGCAACAGTTAGAGAGACATATTTTGTGCTACAATGGGGAAATCGAAAGAGGCTTCGATGTTCAAAGGTGAAAGAAGATGTTGTAGTTACAGAGAAATCCAATGAGATAATCAGGAAGAAAATCACCTCTCGTGTTGATCGTCGTGTTCTGAGAGCGGAGAAGGAAACCACCCTATCTCCTCTACGGCCTCCAAATCCCCCCCAAAGAACTCAGATGGTGGGATGAGAGAGAACCATCAGAAATCCTTCTCATGTTCACCAGAGAAGGAAGAGAGATACTACACCACAAGAGGATCATTAGGCATGGAGGAGAATGGGAAGCATTTGATGGAGACAAAGGTGGAAGATAAATGAGGGTCTGTTTGGCCAAGGCTTTTGATTTCATTGTCAAGCAAAGAAAAAGAGTTGCGAATTTTATTTTATTTTTAAACCCTAAAGAGAGAGTAACAGGGATTTGTGGTTTGTTCTCTAGGGTTTAGTGGTTTTATACTATGGGTGGTTATTCGCCCTCACTAAAATTCTGAGGGCATCCATCCTTTAACTCACCAAATAAAATCCTAAATTTCGAAATTCACCTTCAATTAAATTTAACCCTATTTTATTTAATTCAAAATAAAATAAATTAGTTTTATGAAATTCAGGGGTGTCACAACCATGCAGATGTTCTGCCTTTGAGTTTGATGGCAACCAATTTCAATTTGATAGGATTTGAAACTTCCTTATACTCAAAGATACGCTCTACTTCATTCAACCAATCCACGAATCCTTCGCCCTGTAACGTCCCAGAAAACTCGGGTAGATCTACTTTGAAACCGAGATTTCCATGACGATCCTCCCAACCACGGCGCTCCCAGAATCGAGTACGATTGTGATACGGGTTTTCGAAACTGGAATCAGAATCGTGATCTTCCATCTCACGATTATCGAATTCCTGCGCCGTTAGACACTGGGTTAGCTTTGCAACTTGCCTCTATAAATCTTCAATCATCACTTCCTGAACGCTACGATCACGGTGAGAACTTCCTCGTTCGGAACCTGCCCGCGATGACCACCAGCGATAGAAACTGATGAAATCTCACCCCAAGAAGATGTTGAAGCTCTGATACCAATTGATGCCGGACAGAATAGCGATTATTTTGCAGGCTAATTTCAACAAATAATTAACAGAGAAGAACAAAAGAGAATAACCCAAAACACAGATAAACAACTTTAATGTTCAATTACAATTATTCAAATCTAAAAGTCTCTTACAATATTGAGGAAGAGTTTTATTTATAGTGCTCAAATAACTTGAACAATAAACAGCCTATTCCTAAAAAGAAAAACTAGAATCAAATACTAAAATAACAAACAATCTATTCCTAAAAGAAAAAAAAATAGAATCAAATACTAAAATAACAAATAGTCTATTACTAAAAGAAAAAGTAAAGCCTAATCCTAAAAGGAAACTAAAAAGACTCCTAATTAAATTGAAAGACTACGAATAAGTTATTTAATAAATAACTTTTAAGAGCAAATTAGGAACCTTAGAAACCCAAATCAGGAACCCTAGAAACCCATATTAGGAATCCTAAAAACCCAGATTATGAACCCCTAGAAACCCATATTAGGAATCCTAGAAACCCTTCTGCATCAGATTCATTATTGAAACAAATATTGGCATACGAATATATGTTACCTAGACATGGTTTATTTGACATGAGTCGTTCAATCCCGCTGCACCTACTATGTCCAACAATCAGTATATTTTCTACCTGCCACAAATGAAATGAAATTTACAGGTGTAAATACATAATAAAAGACTAAATAACCACAAGCAAGTCGTTACTTTTAGTTGCAAAACTGCATATTCAATGGCAACACCAATGCTTGACTTGAGTACCTGGTCAGCACATACATATTTAAATCCATGACTTGCAACAAAACATACAAACTTGGTTCTTCAACTAAGGGTTTATGAGAAATGTATTAAGGTTCAATAAAAGTTTGGCGCAATCATTTGATAAATAAAACAATCAATTGGGGTTAGAACCTCATCATAAGATGGAACCAGGTTAGCAATGTTTCTATACATAAAAACCCTCCTCTGGTTGGAAAATTAGAATATGCGAAGGAGACATGCGAGAATCTGCACATGCAAACAACATAAACTGCAGACACATATATAAATAGTTTAATGTAACAAATGATTTAAAAGCTTAAACAATGAATAAATGCACATTTCAATAAATATCGTAACTTGAGTAAATTATACTGCACAACTTCTTACTAACTCTTTGGAGTGTAGGTTCTGTGTTACATTGGGATGTTGGGCCTTGGCAAGTTTGTCATATACTTCAAGAATCTTCCTATAAAATGCAATCAAATGAAGGAGGTAAGAAAGAAAAAAAAATTAGAAATATGTTTCTCTTTTTTATTTTTCTAAACCAAACTTAAGAATAGTTAGTGCGTAGAAATGAAACAGACCTTTGAACTGTTAGTCAATAGAAAAATCTAGGGTAAATTACAATATTTTCCCTCTTGAAGTAGACAAAATCGTCTGTTATCCTTCTATCTGCATCTTCTCTATTGTCATCTCTAACTGCAAAAGATGCATGTAGCTAGCAGTCAGCCACATCGAGCAACACATCTCACACACTGAGTACCATATTTATGAAATACAAAGTTGAAAATGTATAATTTTGCTTACCACGTCAAGTTGGAAAATAAATAGATACAATATATTGCAATAGAGAAACCATCTGAACAACGCGTTAGAGCTTGAAATAATAGCTAACAAACATGTGGACAAGCATGTAATCTCCTATAATTACAAACCACGATATTTGAAGCTGACAAACAAACCAAACCATTACAAGAACTGACAATTCGGTAAAAGCAAAAGTCACGGTTGAACTTGGTGTTGAATGATGTAATTACAACATCTTCGTTTGGAAAACAGTAGAACTGGCCATGGATCTCACCCTCTATAAAGTATAACTCATCCAGAAATTCATCATAAGGACGAAAGATGATGCTTGGAGTTGATTTGGATGGTCGAGGTGCATCTTAATGAATTGGGGGTCTGTGGCAAAGCTACACCAGGGCTTGGAAACACACCTATACAACCCCACAGACTTGACAGGACGTCTAGAAAAGATATCCATTAGCATCTCACATGATAACTCTGAAATCGGTTCCATTACTTTCCTGATGTTTTTTCATGTTGCCTGTTTTTACTACTTTCATGGGATTGATGTTTCTCTAACTGTAGATTGCTCCAAAAGTCTCCTCTCTCCATGTCAATCAATTGGCATTTGTCTCTAAAGAAAGAAGAAAACTTGATTCAAATAGGGTTTTCATTAAGAAAGGATTTTTTCATACTCTCCTAACTTCTATAAAGTTCACGTTAAAAATAGAAACTTGCAGTATTAACAGACAAGCCCCAGTTATTGAAACATCATTACTGAACCAAACATAACCCCAATTTATTCAAACATCTAACATGCATATATTGAACTAAAGATCAAACACTCAAAACTGTCATATGAAACTGATAAAAACCAAAACTTGACAAAAAATCATTAAGCTAAATAGGAAGGCTAAGTTACAGTGTTACAATAACATCTAAAACACTTTAATCAGAGCTCACAAGAAAATGGAGGGATCTCCAATGTCACTTTTTATTGATAGGAAACAACTTAGTGGATAGATAAGAACTTTAAAAAAATAAAAATAAAAAATAAATAAATAACCTTCAACATGGAGGCCTATACTTGGGTGCTGGTAACATATGAGTGTCCTCCATTTCCCCATTCTTTACTATGAATGCTGTCTCCATGCCCCAGGTAATATGTCTCTCCAAATGACAATGAATGAACCATGGGCATTATGATTACACAATATCACTCATTAGAACCACAATGTAAGAAACTGAAAACTAACAATTGAAAGTAGAAAACTTACCCGGATTGTTTGCTGTGAATCTAATGGCAACCCATCCATTTTTAGGGACTCCAATGGTGTTCACTTTAGGAGGATCAACAAGATTATATGTTAATGGATCCGTGGTGTTATCAAAGTTCCCAGAACCAACTCCAACCACATAAAAGCTGTATCCGTGTAGATGAATGGGATGGTTCTCACCTGCGAGCAAGTTGGTACCCTGAATAACTATCTCCACACTAGAATTATATTCCAACATTTTCACTTTTGTTGCAAGTTGTGGTATATATAGGTTGGATGCAAAGACGTCCCCAGTAAAGTTGAAGAAAACTGGTGGTACACTAAGAAAATTGTTTTCATAAACTCCACTGATATTGTTGTAGTAAGCACTTAGCATGTCAATTGTTGGTGGCACAAAGCTTATGTGATTCATACTAGCTGACAACCGCGTTCCATTAGGCCCTTTGCACGTAGCATTAGCGCAAGGTAATTTGTTGATAGATACAGTAATTACCATGTGAGTATCAACCTTTTGGGGGACAAAAACAGGGTACTTATTAGTGGCTAAGCTTTTCAGACGTAAAACAAAGTTCATTGCTGTATTAGTGTCATTATAATTGGGTAGGGATGGGAAGGAAGGTGATGACGTATTGGTGTAGTAGCCAGAGTATTGCAGGATAGCAATTGCGGTAGTGTTATCAAAGGCCACACCAACTCCACTTGAGTAAGGCCGAGAAGCCATGTAGTATTCACCGAGAGGTTGGTTGGCTTTGACAATAACATCCATGGTTTGTCCAGGAGTTATCATGATGACATTAATTGTCAGCTCTTTGGTGTAGGAGCCGTCCCTTCCAACTACTGTGAGGTTGTGTTGAGCAATTGAGAAGAAAAGTTCTGAGTTCAATCCTGCATTGACAATGCCAAGCATATAGCTGTGGCCTTGCTCCACCATCATCCGATATGTTCCTGCATTCACATTGATGATTAGCCATGCATTAAGGAGAGAGGTACTTCCAGTTACTAGAAAGTAACATATTTATATAACGTCAAGTATGAAGACAATGTCCTAAGTCAATTCATCAAAATTTGTTTTGTCAATTCGAATTCTGTATGTACCATTTGTGGAGCATGGAAAGAGATCACCAGGTTGGCCATTGATGGTGTGGGCATCTGAAATGTTTGGTTCCCCTCCGTATTTAATTGCATCATCCAATACATCCTTAATATCCCTTTTCCACCATGATCCTACATGCAACAAATTAAACTCCGTTAATCTTACAGTAGGTACCATTTATATGTTTTATCGATCTAATTAAAATCTTCTGAAAGTCTGTTACTATTTTCTCCATCAAGCAGAAAACAGTTGATTAAATTTACCTAATATGATGGGAAATTTTCTGTAGGGTGTAGAAAATGGATAAGTTGAATCAGACGTCGGATAAATGATGATTGCACCATGAACTGTGGCTCGAGTCCAATCACTATGGACATGCCACCACATTGTCCCTTCTTCGCTTGAGAGTAAAATGGTGTAATTAAAACTTGCTCCAGGTTGAACTGGGCATTGCGTGATGTACTCTGAACCATCATACCATGGATTCCTCGGTTGTTTGATTCCATGCCTAGAAAGCATTTTCCAAAGAAAAACATTAATTCCATCCTGGTAAGAAAATAATGCAATTCCTCGGTTGTTTGTCTATGACTTTGGCTATGGTGCTGGCAGTGGAGCTCACGTTGGTGCTCAGACTCGCGTTCAGAGTGGTGATGAGGTGCATGACCGGAAGGTAGGGTTTTCAGCAGATGCGGGTATTGTACAAGATGACGAAACTTTAGTGGATGCAATAGTACTTGAAGCACCAAATATAAAACATATTAACTATTTGGTTCGTAACGCTAACAGCGACACCGAAATGGAGACCGATACCGACATTTCGAATACAATCAGTTCAGAAGAAGAAGATTTGGATGAATACACCATTAGGTCAAGAGTAGTGTCAGGTTTAAAGACAGACCAAATTCGAATATCGAAAAGATTTGATGCGACGGACTTCAAAGACATCAAGGTATATCTTCGTAGATTATCTAGAATGAAGAAAAGTAATAGCAAGTATAGGCATTGATCGAAGGGTTTGGTCATTTTTTATTTTGGGTTTGATATGATGTAAGTCCTCTGGTTCTTTCTATCGGGTAAAGTCATCATATACCCCGGACTGATGTAAAAGACTTTTTCAAGTAATAAAAATCCTACTTAAAAAAAAATTATAAAAAAAATAACAGCCATGAGTGTTGGATCTAATTAATGAAAAATAAATAAATAAATAAAAGGGAAACTGAATTAGTATATACCAATGAATGAAAGAAATAGAGAAAAAGTAAAAGATCTCAAGTTGCACTTTTATTTTTTTGCATTTGTTCATATGAAAAAAATTTCAGGTCCATTCTTAAATTTTATTTATTTATTTGTGCACATACAAGTAGAGGTAGATATGTGAATTTTATTTATTCTTAGCTTTCGGACATGGTTTGGTTAGCCTTTGGACACTATTTCAATATTTCTTCGGGGAACTGCATTATAACATTTACAAATCAATTAAATAATAAAATAAATTCAATGATCCAATTTTGAAAATTTTTAATAAAAAATTAATCTAATTTAATAATTGTTATTGGCTTAATTAACTAACTTTTTTTCATCTTCATTGTTGATTCCTGAATGCCAAGATTGTTATTGGTGAAAAATAATGATTCAATTGTTACCTTTGAATATTGTGAAGTCAGTGGAGCTCAAAAAGACCTTCAAGATTATGCATTGGTGCATCCATTTTACCAATCTAATTTTAATCATTCTGAAAAGAATACGACTTTCCTTAATTAAATTCCCTTTCTTTTTGCACATCAAGTAATTTAAAAAGATTTATTTTGTAATAAACGATTGAGATGGCTCTTATAATAAAAATGAACACAACAATATTAAGACATAATTTATAGGTTAGTAAAAAAATGTTGAGTGAGGACCATATTAAAATGTCATTTTATTTGTGCATTTGGTGACGACAGACATGAAGATTGCTTTGCTTTTCAATAATATTATTAGGGAAGTCTTATCTAAACTCATCATTTGATGAGAGAACCCAAGACAAAATGGGTTCACTCATCGTTGAATTTTAACTTGACTATTCATTATTGGAGTTGCGGAATGGGTGGTTATGAACCATGACAACTTAGATGGCCTCCGCCCTACTACTTTTATCCCCTAACCGCTACCAAAACTCAAACATACCCCAATATATAGCATATTCATGCCCCCAGCATATATATAATCTCTGTAATGCGTATATACAGGAAGGCCGAGTTCATGATATTGAATGAATGGGTTTTGCACAGCAATACTTTGATGTTTTTTTTTTTTGGTTCATACACGAAGAGGTTTATTAATGAAATAAAGGGAAACAAATTACAAAGAGAGACATTCTTATATCAAGGAATGCCAAGACCCTATGAAAGTGTCAAAACCCAACTCCCTAAACAAATTACATGCAGTACCCATCCTCCACAGCAATTCTCTAATCTCGATAAAGATAGAGTGCTCTGATCTGTTGAGTCCTTCAAATACCCTTTTGTTTCTTTCTTTCCACACACACTACATGAGAACGTGAGGGACCCTACGCCATAACCACTCCCCCCGACGGGAAGGATTAGCTTGAGACCACCAACTTAGCCAATCTAAAATGGAGCCTTCAAACATCAAACTCAAACCGAATTCCGCCAAGAAACTGCTCCAAATGGATTTGGAAAAACTGCAGTGAAGCATCAAATGGTCCAGTGTCTCATCAAATTCATTGCAAAGCACACAAAGACTCCCTGTGAGGATTCCTCTTTTTCTTAACCTATCTTTAGTCAATAGCTTCTCATGCAAAACTGACCAACTAAAGAAATTAATCCGAGGAAAAAGGTTTTTCACCCAAAAATACTTTGATGTTGCAAGAGATTGATTAGTGGATAAAGGAAGGTTAAGATAATGAAGAATAATTATCCCTACAAACTAGAAAAAAAAATATTAAGGGATATTATACATAAAAACTGGTTTAAATCGAAATAAACGAAACACTGATTTATGTCAAACCCTAAGTTCTCATTAAAACAATGGAGTGGAGCGTGGCAGGCCATTATTTCAGGATTATGAATGGACAACAAAGGGTGACACAAATCATCCAATCAACAACCCTCGTAGTATAAAATTCTGGTAAAAAAATAAAAAATACTGTAAAAGTTTGGTAAGAAAAATAAAAAGAAGCTTGACAAACCATGACGTGGGATGAGTATAATTAGGAGGTTTGTAGCATAAAGCATATCAGAACACTACAATAAATTGACATATTTGTAACAACTCTTAAAATAGTAAAATTTTTGAGCTGTTACAATCCATCAACACAATTTCAAATCAAAATTAAATTTAGCTAAAAAAAATGAAAAACAGTTACACAAAAAAAGTAATACAATAAATTAGATTACCATGAATAGTATCATTTGTAGGACCATACTATTCATGGTGATACAATAATTGTATCATTTTTTTGTAAAAATATGTCAAATTGCTTTGTAAATTGTTATAGCTCGACAGTGTTACTGTTTTGAGAGTTGTTATAAAAATGCAAATTTGGTGTAGTGGAATATCAACTTCCCTTAATAAATAGGGAGGATAAATAGATATATATATAGTCAACTGTGTTATCTCAGAGATTGTGTCGTGCATTACAGTAGTGTATACTGTTCCTCCTGTTCAGAAGATTTGAAATGAGGAACCATGCATGATCAATGACTTAGACAAGAGAAAAAAAAAAAAAATTCAATATCATCATAAAATAAAAGGTGTAATTAAATTAATAAGATAAGATTACTTACAACAAATTTTTGATAATGGATCTCCGCACATACACTGGTAAAGAATCCATGCAACAGGGCAAACCCTACAACCACTACAAAAAAACGCAAAATTAGCTACGGCAATTAGCGACGGTTTTTTAAAATCGTCGCTATTTAAACGATTTGCGACGGCAAAAAACCGTCACTAAAATTTCTGCTACGGTTTTAGATACATAAATTAATATAACCGTCGCTAACCGTTTTGCGACGGGTTAAAACCGTCGCTAATACAAACCTTAGCGACGGCCTTTTTGACCGTAGCTAATGTTTGAAAAAAAAAATTTGTTAGCTACGGTAGAAAAACCGTCGCTAAAGTGATTTTTAAAAAAAAAAATATAACAAACACATTAGCGACGGCCTTCCAGCCGTAGCTAATATTTCTGTGATATTTAAAAAAAAAATTTTATGAAAACACCTTAGCGACGGCTCCAGAACCGTAGCTAATGTGATTTTAAAAAAATAAAAAAAATTTGCAAAAGAGTTTAGCGACGGTTTTGTGACCGTAGCTAAAGTGATTTTTTAAAAAAATACAACAAACACATTAGCGACGGCCTTCCAGCCGTAGCTAATATTTCTGTGATTTTTTTTAAAAAAATTTATGAAAACACCTTAGCGACGGCTCCAGAACCGTAGCTAATGTGATTTTAAAAAAACAAAAAAAATTTGCAAAAGAGTTTAGCGACGGTTTTGTGACCGTAGCTAAAGTGATTTTTTAAAAAAATACATCAAACACATTAGCGACGGCCTTCCAGCCGTAGCTAATATTTCTGTGATTTTTTTTAAAAAAAATTATGAAAACACCTTAGCGACGGCTCCAGAACCGTAGCTAATGTGATTTAAAAAAAACAAAAAAAATTTGCAAAAGAGTTTAGCGACGGTTTTGTGACCGTAGCTAAAGTGATTTTTTAAAAAAATATAACAAACACATTAGCGACGGCCTTCCAGCCGTAGCTAATATTTCTGTGATTTTTTGAAAAAAAAAATATATGAAAACACCTTAGCGACGGCTTCTAGACCGTAGCTAATGTGATTTTTAAAAAAAAAATTTGCAAAAGAGTTTAGCGACGGTTTTGTGACCGTAGCTAACGTGATTTTTATAAAATACATCAAACTAATTAGCGACGGGAATACACCCGTAGCTAAGTTTTTTGTGATTTTTTTTAAAAATAGGAAAAGAACTTAGCGACGGTTCCAGGACCGTAGCTAATGTGATTTTTAAAAACAAATTTTTTTTTTTTTAAAGTTTAGCGACGGTTTGGTGACCGTAGCTAACGTGATTTTAAAAAAAATATAGCTAACTAAGTAGCGACAGCCATACAGCCGTAGCTAAGGTTTTTTGTGAATTTAAAAAAATATATATAAATATGAAAAGATCTTGGCGACGGCCTGAGGGCCGTAGCTAATATGATTTTTTTTTATTTACAAATGAGCTTCGCGACGGTAGTGTAACCGTAGCTAACGTGATTTTTTTAAATAAAAATATAAAAAACAAAATAAAAATATTTTTTTGTGATTTTTTAAAAAATATGAAAACACCCTAGCGACGGCTTGAGGGCCGTATCTAATGTGATTTTTCTAAAAAAAATTTTACAAAAAAACGTAGCGACGGCATTATGACCGTAGCTACGGTTCATATACCTTCGTTAATGTGATTTTTAGAAAAAAAATATTATAAGAAAACAACGTACCGACGGTTGTAGAGTCGTAGCTAATGTTTATAAAATTTTTTTTTTTAGTCACGGTCCAAATACTGTAGCTAATGCATTTTTTTAAAAAAAATTATAAGAAACCAATATAGCGACGGCACTAAGGCCGTAGCTAACGTTTACAATTTTTTTTGTTAGCCACAATCAAAATATCGTAGCTAAATGTGATTTTTTTTTAATTATATATAGCAAAATCGCTATAAATAAAACTCAGTAGCCACGGTTCTCTACCATAGCTAATTCTTATTTTTTAATTATATAAAAAAATAGATATATATTTATAAACTGGATAAAATCACCAATAACTCATTACCTTCCAGTCCGGTTAGGAGAATTGGCTTTTACTCAGGCAACCCGGGTTCGAATCTCGCCAATGAAACCTTTTTTTTATATTCAAATCTCGCTAAAATTTCTGCAACGGTTATCGGTACATAAATCAACTTAACCGTCGCTAACAGTTTTGCGACGGGTAAAAACTGTCGCTAATAAGGACATTAGCGACGACATTATATAAAGAAAATAGCTATATATTTATAAACTGGATAAAATCACAAATAACCCATTGCCTTTCAACCTGGTTAGAGAATATCAGATCAGATCAAAGAAGTTCAAAGAAGATAAAAGAATATTAGATCAAAGAAGATGGGATCAAAGAATATCATATCAAAAAAGATCAGATTAGATCAGATCAAAAAATATCAAAGAACATCAAATCAACAAAAATCAAAGAAGATCAGATCAAAGAATATTAGTTCAAAGAAGATCCGATCAAAGAAGATAGAAGAAGATCAGAGAATATTAGATCAGATCAAAGAATATTAGATAAAAAGAACATCAAAGAAGATTAGATCAGATCAATGAAGATCACAGAAGATCATATCAAAGAAGATCAGATCAAATAAGATAAAAAATATCAGATCAGATCAAATAAGATAAAAGAATATCAGATCAAATCAAATAAGATCAGATAAAAGAATATCAAAGAAGATAAAAGAATATCAGATCAAAGAAATTCAAAGAAGATTAGAGAATATCAGATCAGATCAAAGAAGATTAGATCAAAATGATCAGATCAAAGAATATCAAATAAGATCAAAGAAGATCATATCAGATCAGATCAAAGAAGATCAGATCAAATAAGATCAAAGAAGACCAAAGAAGATTAGATAAAAAAAAATCAAAGAAAATCAGATCAGATAAAAGAAGATCAAAGAAGTTAAAAGTAGATCAAAGAAGATCAGATTAAATCAGATCAGATCAAAGAAGTTAAAAGTATATCAAAGAAGATTAGATCAAATAAGATCAGATCAGATCAAAGAAGATCAGAGAAGATCAAGGAAGATCAGATCAAAGAATATCAAATAAGATCGAAGAAGATCAAAGAAAACCAAAGAAGATCAAAGAAGATCAGATAAAAAAAGATCAAAGAAGATCAGAGAAGATCATAGAAGATCATATCAAAGAATATCAAATAAGATCATATCAGATCAAATCAAAGAAGATAAGATCAAATAAGATCAAAGAAGATCAAAGAAGACCAAAGTAGATCAGATCAAAAAAGATAAAAAAAGATCAGATAAAAAAAGATCAAAGAAAATCAGATCAAAGAATATCAAATAAGATCAAAGAAGATCAGATCAGATCAAAGAAGATTAGATAAGATCAAATCAAATAAAATCAAAGAAGACCAAAGAAAATCAGATAAAAAAATATCAAAGAAGTTCAGAGAAGATCAGATCAGATCAAAGAAGATCAAAAAAGTTAAAAGTAGATCAAATAAGTTAAATGTAGATCAAAGAGATTAGATTAAATCAGATCAGATCAGATCAAAGAATTTAAAAGTAGATCAAAGAAGATTAGATCAGATAAGATAAAAAAAAATCAAATAAGACCAAAGAAGATCAAAGAAAATCAAAGAAGATCAAAGAAGTTCAAAGAAGATCACAGAAGATCAAATCATAGAATATCAAATAATATTAAATAGGATCAAAGAAGATCAGATCAAATCAAATCAAAAAAGATAAGATCAAAGAAGACCAAAGTAGATCAGATAAAAAAAGATCAAAGAAGATCTGAGAAGTTCAAAAAAGATCAGAGAAGATCAGATCAAAGAAGATAAAAAAAGATCAGATCAGATCAAAGAAGATCAGATCAGATCAAAGAAAATGAAAGAAGATCAGAGAAGATCAAAGAATATCAAAGAAGATCGAATAAGTTCAAAGAAGATCACATAATATCAAATAAGATTAAATCAGATCAAAGAAACCCGTAGCTAAGATTTTATAACCGTAGCTAACATGAATTTTTTTTTAAAAATATATTAAACTAATTAGCGACGGTAAGAAACCCGTAGCTAAGATTTTTTTGTAATTAAAAAAAATTATTAAAAGACCTTAGCGACGGCTTGAAGACCGTAGCTAATGTGATTTAAAAAAAAATATTTAACAAGAGCTTAGCGACGGCTTGAAATCCGTAGCTAATGTGATTTTTTAAAATTAAAAATAGCTTAGCGACGGTTTTATAACCGTAGCTAACATGAATTTTTTTTAAAAATATATTAAACTAATTAGCGACGGTAATAAACCCGTAGTTACGTTTTTTTGTGATTTTTAAAAAAAAATTATTAAAAGACCTTAGCGACGGCTTGAAGACCGTAGCTAATGTGATTTTAAAAAAAAAAAAATTTAAAAAGAGCTTAGAAACGGCGTGCAAACCGTAGCTAATGTGATTTTTAAAAAATAAAAAAAATTTAAAAATAGCTTAGCTACGGTTTTATAACCGTAGCTAACATGAATTTTTTTTAAAAATATTTTAAACTAATTAGCGACAGTAATATACCCGTAGCTAAGATTTTTTTGTGATTTTTAAAAAAAAATTTATTAAAAGACCTTAGCGACGGCTTGAAGACCGTAGCTAATGTGATTTTAAAAAAAAAAAAATTTAAAAGAGCTTAGCGACGGTTTCAAACCGTAGCTAATGTATTTTTTAAAAAACAAAAAAAAATTAAAAAATTTATTAAAAGACCTTAGCGACGGCTTGAAGACCGTAGCTAATGTGATTTAAATTTTTTTTTTTTTTTAAAGAGCTTAGCGACGGTTTGAAAACCGTAGCTAATGTGATTTTTAAAAAACACTAAAGAGGTTAGCGACGGCCTAGCTAATTGGTTTAAAAAAAAAAAACACCGATCCGCGTGAAATCTCATCTCAACCGTTAATAACACCCAAAAATTTAGCTCAATCCAACGTACTAAATCAAACCACGTCATCGATCCGCGTGAAACTAACACAACCAATCCCCTTCAATTACCTTTCTCTATATAAATTTCAATTTTTTCTACAAACCAACTCAAACAAAAATTTTCTCTCAAAATTTTTTTTCTCTCATCTTCCAGAGAAGAAACCCACTGAGGAGAAGTCCGCCGCTTCCTCGACACCGATCCCGGCCGCCTCTCTCTCCCCTCCCTTCATCCGCCGCCGCTCTCTCGGAGATCTGAGATCTCTCATCTCGGAGATCTGTGACCTCAGATCTCTGATATCTCGGATCTCGGAGATCTCTGATATCTCTTATCTCGAAGATTTGAGATCTGATATCTCGGATTTCGAAGATCTGAGACCTGAGATCTCGGAGATCCTTGAGATCTGAGATCTCTGATCTCGGATATTTGAGATCTGTGATCTCGGAGAATCTCAAGATCTGAGTTTTTGAGATCTGAAATATCACATCTCGGAGATCTCCGATATTTTTTTAAATCTCACATCTGAAATATATATATTTTTTTTAAAAATCTCAGAGATCTTGGAGAAATCTCAGATCTCGGAGAAATCCGATCTTTTAAAAAAAAAACATTTTTAAAAAACCATATTTTTTATTTTTAAAAAACCATTTAGCGACGGCAATAAACAATTTTAATTTTTAAAAAAAAATCAGTTAGCCACGGCCAAAATAAAAAAAAATTTATTTTCTTTTTAAAAATCAGTTAGCCACGGCCAAAATGTCGTCGCTACAATAAAAAAATTTTAAATTTTTTTAAAAAAATCAGTTTGCCACGGCCATAATGCCGTCGCTAAAATAAAAAAAATTTAATTTTTTTTAAAAAAATAGTTAGCCACGGCCAAAATGCCGTCGCTAAAATAAATTTTTTTTTAAAAAATCAGTTAGCCACGGCCGTAGCTAAAATAAAAAAATTTTAATTTTTTTTTTTACAAAAATCAATTAGCGACGGATATTGTACAGTTTAGCGACGGTTATATCCCGTGGCTAATTAGCTACGGCTATTTTGCCGTCGCTGAATCAAATAGCGACGCTAAATCTTGCTACGGGATAGCGACGGTTGTAGTGCCGTCGCTGATTCCTTTTAGCTACGGTTTTAGCTCAATCAGCGACGGTTTGTAGCCGTCGCTGATTTCAATTTTTTTTGTAGGGAACCAAGGAGATCAACAAACCATTTCTTGAGGCCATAATTTCTTCCACAGTAGGCAGGCAGGCCACCTTCAGTTTAGTCACACTGGAATGAAGGCCCTAATATAGATGAGAAAAAGAAAATGCAAAGAAGAAAGACAGCATCATCAATTGCTTTTAATTCAAACTGACTAATACATGTATGCTTTATAGTCAATAGAGAGCTAGCTAGAGAGGCTACACTACACCAAATTGACATTTTTGTAACAACCCAAAAAGCAGTATCACTTTTGAAGTGTAACAATTTACTTAACAATTTTACACATTTTCACAAACAAAATGATACAATAATTGTATCACCATAAAGAGTATGATTATAAAAGTGATACTATTCATGGCGATCCAACTTATTGTATCATTTTTTTTGTGTTACTATTTTTCATTTTTAGACTAAATTTAGTTTTGACTTAAAATTGTTTGGTGGATTGTAACATCTCAAAAGTGATACTGTTTTTAGAGATGTTACAAAAGTGCCAATTTAGTGTAGTGCTAAATCAGTCAATTTTAATGTTTTACGTTTTTTTACTTGCTTTGACGACTTGGTTGAAACTTAGGAAAGTTGAGCGTTTTCAGTTTCATCCCAACAATCTCATCTCATTGGCAAATTTTTATTCAGCTATATATATATATATATATATATATATATATATATATATATATATGACAGTGGCATAAAAAGAGAGATTCAGGAGATCAAAGTTGAAAAAATTCTTGATAGAAAATTTTATCGTGTTCCACACGCAGACTATTTACCTTAATTATTTTGAAAAAACGGTTGATTGCTTGTATGTCATAGCTTAACTCTTGGCAGAGTCGAAATTTCAATGCATACATCCTCTTGCTAATGTACTCATAACTGAACGATCTCCAACGGTTGGAAATGGGCCCTTAGAGCATCTCCAATAGGCATATCAAAGAAATGTTAATAAGTTGATATCAGTGGCTTCAAATTGTAGAAAGAGACTAAACATGCAGAAACCATATATGAGACTGGATTCAACAAAGATGGATGTATTGATGACTAAAACTTATGACAAGTCTTTATTAATTAATTGATGATTTGATGGATTGGAAACACATAGTTTGCATCAAAATTATCTCAACATGTTAACCTCTAGGTTTTCGATTTATTACTGACAACAATCTTAAAATTGATCACATGTCCTGGTTATCAAATTAATTAAACAACTTTTTTTTAATTTATTTATTAAGCATTACCCATATATATTAACCTGAATTCAGATCACATAAAAGTTGGCTTGCAATCGAAGCAAGGTCGTGAGCTTTACCGTTCAGGTCTCAAAACCAGTTACAATGCAGAGAAAGTAAAAGTCTAATATTACTAAGAAGAGGTTGCCACAACCAGCACTCAGCACTCCGTGGATTGACTTGTCTGATCTGTGGATAGGAGCAACGAGATCAGGGAGCCTGAGTCGCTCAGCGGGAAGCCAAATTCCCAATGTCGTGTCTGGATAAGCAAAAGGCCTCCTCTGCAGCAAAACACTCTGCCATTGTACTATCATCTACTATTCCTAAAATAGGAGAGGAAATCCTTGCGATGACCCTGCCGATAGCGTCCACTGGCAAGACTCCATTTGCACCTCTCTGGAAAGAAGAGAAATAACAAGCATCATAAGAGACCATAATCATATCGGGTCGAAGCTCCAAAGGGATGTTCCGAGCCTGGTGTGCTTGGGCGTTGATGGGATGATTTCTGACTACTTGCAGTTGTTATTGGAAAGTAACCAATCAGAGGGAGCAACCGTCGGACATGGAAGGTTGCTAAGGCTGGTGTGAGGTAGCCCTGGCCGACCAGGTATTGGGTGGGACGAGTTGGGTGGGACGAGGGTGGGTTGGGAGGAAAGAATTGTCGTAGCTATGGTCTGATGTATGTTCATAGGATCCCGAGGTGAGTTACTAGGGCCAGGAATGTCGAACCATTGTTTGAACCAAGCTCCCCAAGTGTGTTGAAAAGACTTCTAGAGCGCTTGGATATTAAAATTTTATGGTTGAAAATGATTTGATTGCGATAGGACCAGATAGTATGGAGAATTCCCGTGAATTGAGATAACATTTACTCCTTAGTCGAGCCATGGAGTTTGGCCATGTCCCACATAAAAGAAAAGGCTTTGTTTGTGGATGGAGGGTTCATGGTTGCTACCCAATTGATAGGAGCAGAGTAAGTTGCCAGAATTGATAGATGATTGGGCAAAGAAAAGAAGAGGTGATGATCGTCTTTTTGATGATTGTGGCAGAAAACACACAGGTTTTCAAAAGGGACATGACCCTATTTAAGTTTGACATTGTTGGCAAGATATTTTGAACAATTTTCCAGATAAGAAGGATTGCGTTAGCCGGTGCCTTAATCCGCCATAGGTTATGGAAGAGTTTAGCTAGGGGGATTATCAAGACCTCGGGAGGAAAAAGTTTCCCAGATGTCAGCAAGGAATGCTTTGGTGGCATTCTTGACTGAGACGACTCCACATTTGTCATAAGTCCAAATGAGCCTATAGTGGTAAGAAGAGGAACGGATAGAGCACCACCGAAAGTGGAAACCAGACTCGAAGAAGAGTGGAGTTCCATGATCTAATGGAGCCAACCGGGGGATCCTAGAAGTCCAAGATCAGGTTAGGGACTTTCGTCGAGACGGAAGTGAAGGAGGGGCATTCGGCCTGAGTGAAACCCGAGCGGACCCAACAGTATTTCTAGAGATTGATAGCATCGCTTGATCTAACTTGTAAATGAAGGAACTGTTTCATTTTGGCCAAAGTGCTAAGGTTTCCCCTCCAAGCAAAGGATGCGACGAAGGGGGATTTAGTGAGCTGGAAGAGCGATTTGTCAGGATAGTAGATTTGCTTAAGATGTATGGTCTTAGGATCAGAGGGTCTGGATAATATTTGCCAAATATTTTTTGCCATTAAAGCAAAATTCCTAACCCTGGCTAGGACTAAATTGAGACCACCTAGATGACGAGGCATGGTGTTACGATCCCAATAAAAAAGTTGTCAAGACCACCAGAAATTCCTTGCAATCTTGTCCAGTTTGGTAGTAACTAAGGTGGTAAGAAAAAAAAGTTTGCATGGAATAGATCGGAATGAAATTGATCACTATTTTAATCATAACAATATGCTCGACTTGGGATAGGGCTTTAGATTTCCAAGAGGAGAGTTTGGAATCAATTTTGTTGATCATCTTCACATGCCTCGGGTGGACATTCGCGCTGTAAAAGATAGAAGATTTGCTATAATTAATAGATTGCCCTGAGGACTCATAATAGGAGGCGAGAATGTCTTTGACCTGATGTGCTTCAGACAGGGAGGCTCTGCAAAAGAGCATGAGGTCACCTGCGTAGAGGAGATGACTAATAGACGGAGAGCGTTGTCGAATTTTGATACCCTTGATGAGAGCTTTGTTCTCTGCTGAAATCAGCAGTGGAGACAAAGCTTCAACAATGATAATGAACAGGTAGGGAGACAATGGGTTGCCTTGTCTAAGGCCCTGGGTAGGGGTAATGGGTGGGAGGGGAGAACCATTAAGCAGAACCTGAATGGGTGATAGTTGAAATACATTGCACAATGAGTTGAATTAATTCTTCAGTGAAGCCCAGGAGACGAATGAGACGGAATAGAAAAGACCATTCTACTCTGTCGTAGGCTTTGGCCATATCGATTTTGATGGCCATCCATCCTTGTTTTCCTTGCGATTGTACTTCATCTAGAAGAAAGTTTCATGGGCTATAGCAATGTTGTCAGTAATGGATTACCCCTTGAGAAAAGCCCCTTGGTTAGGGGACACTATGTGCTCAAGAAAGGGTTTAAGTCTATTAGCCAGGATTTTAGAAATGGTTTTATAAATAACATTGAATAATCCTATAAGCCGAAAATTCTCCGGGGATGTCGTATTGGAAACATCCATTGACAACATTTTTAATTTCATGGGGCTGGGGTCAGGTGTAAGTAATTAACATCCATTGATATATCTCAACTCCATTGCAATGACACCAAACGAAGTTTCACCATACCAAAGTTAATGTTAACTATATTTAAATTATTACATGGGTTGGGTTGTCCATCTTACTAAGGCCAAACTAAGGTCCACCAAACCTAAAATTAATTCTTCCCCAACCCATGCATGCATTAGGAGTGGGCAGGGTCCGGGATTAGGCTTATCTCGGACCCGGTCTAGTGAAATGGGGCCGAAACAGTCCGGGATAACACTTTTTTTTTTTTTGAAAAATCGGTTGATCCCGCGCTGGTTTGAAACGAGACGGTCCGGGTCGAGACCATACCATCCAGTAATTGGGTTATTGGGCTTATGATTTTTTTATACCAAATGGCTTGGATTAGGCATGACAAACTTAAAACCAACCCAAATTTAGAAAATTAGTCTAACTTGCCCATATTTTGCCCTTAAACATGAAAGTCCATCCATCCAAACAAATTCAAAATGAAAACTTAACATCTAGTTGATTATTACATATTACGCAACAATTCCAGATTGTGTTCTGGATACCATAAAACAACAGTCGTGTTCAGTATAAATAGTATAACAACTGCCATCCATTTTCTTTCCATTGTTGCTCCCTTCTTGTTGTCATCATCTTCCATTCCTCCCTATTGATCGATTCAAGTTGGTGCTTCACTTGCATTCTTTCTTTCACCTAATAATCCAACAAAATCACATTAGAAAAATTGAAGTAATCAAAATCAAAATCATTCTTAATACTTGCCATTCTATTTATCCCCTGCCCCTTTGAGAATTTATGTATGTTCAAATTAAACTGTAAAATTTTAAATTAATATATAGACTATATAGTTTACATGAATGGCAACATAAATTGTCCCTTTTATAAGAGATATTTTGTTTGGGAGAATGGTGGGTTGATTGGTGAAGATATTTTTTTATATTAGACTCAATATGGTTGAGTCACATGAAACCCTTGAACTAAATGTTTTCCCATTTCTAGTTCCAATAGTAATTGGTGGTTGGAACTCTAGTCATAATCTTACAACATTTATGATTAATAGTTTAGTAAAAGATAATATAAGAGAATGATTAAAAAGGTCAATCAAGGCTAACCTATAGCCATTTCACAAAAGGACAGTCTTTGATGGGAGCATGACTTTAGAGCAACATCAACTACAAAGGGAATAACTTTTAGGATTTCCCAAGCTGGTAGTTTGGACCTCATCGAGGAATTATCACTTCCAGGGCCTGATGAGGATGAAGGCGGCGGCCAGGACGACTATGATCAAGGCCACCAAGGGTTTGAAATTTGGGTTGATGCTGTAGGGGTTGTTGTTCTGCTCATTGTCGCTCGGTTGCGCCACTACAGTTGGCACAAGGAAGAGGAAGACATGGGTTGTTGTTGCTTTTATGGTAGGAAAAGGCCTGATTTTTGGGTGAGAAATAAAGGGATTAGGAAAGTGGATTGTGAGTTTTTCGGTGGAAGGAAGGTTGGTAAAAAAGAGAATGAAAGAGGGTTGAAGAAAAATGGTGGATAGATAATTGGACGACATTCGAAGGGGGGTGATCACGCGGTGTGTCATAGTTGTGACTTGGAGCTAATAAGGAAAGACAATTTGAATGAAGAAATCTCTATTGAATACAGAAAAAGGAAGAACAAACTACTGCTCAGACTGATTATCAAGTCTGGCCTTCTATTACAAATTTCTTTTCTGCCTCTCTGTTTTCCTTCTGCTTCTATTTAATTACATTGAAGTAACTGAATTTCAAAAGAGGCCAATCACCTTATTACACGTGTCTAGCCCATGTGTTTTAATAACAACCTGAAAGGGTAACATTACCTATTTGCCCTCTATTTCAAATTCAACTATTTGAATTTGGCGTTCTTTGGCGCCTTTTGTCTTTTACATTTTCAGTTTTGGGTTTTGCAATTCCAGCTCTATTGAATATGTAACAATGCCAACCCCTTCAAAAGGATCCTTGTCCTCAAGGATTGAAATGAGGAAAGGCAGCGTGAATGTGACGAGGAATAAGACGGCGAGCCAAGATGGGCACTGGTTCAGCACGAAAAGATCCTGAGCGGTCGACTAGTGGCAGGACAGATGGGGCGACAGTGTTGGTTTCAATCTTCCGTTTCAATTGTGAAACATGGAAGACAGGGTGAACTCTAGAGCTTGCTGGCAGACTCAGTTTGTATGCAACCATACCGATGCGCTCTATAATTTGGAAGGGACCATAGAATCTAGCTGACAATTTGAGATTGTGGCAAAAAGTCACTGAGACTTGGCGATACGGTTGTAACGAAGGTAGACCCAATCACCCACAGCGAACTCTCGCTCAGTTCTGTGTTTATCAGCATAGTGTTTCATACGAGCTTGGGCAAGGTGGAGTTTCTCCTTAATAATGTTCAACATCCAATCTCTGTCACGAAGGAACTGTTGCACATCAGATATGGAGTTGGCAGCCAATGGAGGGAGAGCCATTAGAGGGGCCGGTACCGATATAAGGCCTCAAATGGAGACGTCTGTAGAGCATTGTGGAAAGCAGTGTTGTACCAGAACTCAGCCAAATAGAGCCATGCCGACCATTGAAGCAGAGCATCGCCAGTCATGCAATGGAGATAATTCTCGAGGTAGGCATTAGTCCTTTCAGTTTTCCCATCTGTTTGGGGATGGTAGGACGAGCTGAGACTGAGAGAAGTGCCCAGTACTGAAAAAAGATCACGCCAGAAAGCACCCAAAAAATTTTTATCCCTATCGGAAACAATTGAAGTGGGAAGGCCGTGAAGTCGGTAGATATGACGTAAGAAAATATCAGCAATCATAGCAGAAGTAAAGGGGTGCGCTAGTGCTATGAAATGAGCAAATTTGGTGAGCCTGTCAATGACTGCCAGAATGACAATTTTGGATTTGGAAAGAGGGAGCCCTTCGATGAAATCCATCGAGATGTGTTTCCAGGCGTGCTTCGGTACGGGAAGGGGCTGAAGAAGACCACCGTAAGCGGACTGATCGTTCTTACTACGTTGGCAGGTGTCACACTCAGACACATATGTGAGAACATCAGATTGCATTCTGGGCCAAATGAAGTATTGATGAAGGCGTTTGTAGGTGGTGTTGCTGCCCGAGTGACCACCTAATGCAGAATTGTGGAGTTCCTGTAATAGTTGTTTACGCAAGGACCCAGTGGAGCCAATACAACCTGATGGTTATGCTTGAGGATACCATTAGTTAAAGAGAAAGGTGGTTTGGAAGAAGGATCAATGAGTAGTTGTTGAATGAGTTGAGTCATAAACTGATCCTGGGCATAGGAAGCAACAACCTCATGAAGCCAGGTTTGTTTAACCACTGATAGTGCCAAGCATTGTCTATCAGACTCAGTGCACCTAGACAAGGCATCCACAACCTTGTTGTCAACCCCTTTGTAATGAATCTCATAGTCAAATCCAAGCAGCTTAGCCAACCAACGCTGCTGGGTCATTGTAGTGACCTTCTGAGCCAAAAAGAAACGGATGCTTTGGTGGTCGATATAGATAATAAACTTGGAACCAAGAAGATAAGAGCGCCAACGCTGAACTGCCATGACAATTGCCATTAGTTCCTTCTCATGAGTAGATAGGGAGATGTTCCTAGGGCTGAGAGCTTTACTGAAAAATGCAATTGGGCGACCAGCTTGAGAAAGAACAGCCCCCCCCCCCCACCTCTGGAACAGGTGTCAGTTTCAATGATGAACGGATTTTGAAAATTTGGAAGTGCTAGGAGAGGAGCCGCACACATGGCCTGCTTTAACTGTAGGAAGGCAGTGGAAGCCTGAAGAGACCAGAGGAAAGCATTTTTCTTAAGAAGATCAGTCAAAGGCTTCACAATGACACCATATTGTGATATAAACTTCCGGTAGTACCCCGTGAGACCAAGAAACCCTCGGAGCTACTTGATATTCGTAGGAGTAGGCCAGTTGGTCATAACAACAATCTTCTGAGGGTCTGCCTCCACACCCTGAGCACTGATAATGTGGCCCAAGTATTCCAATTTCTTTTGAGCAAAAGAGCACTTGGATAATTTGAGAAACAGGTGGTGTTGGCAGAGAATTGTGAAGACAATGTGGAGGTGGTCCAAATGAATGGAGTGATCAGGACTATAAATAAGGATGTCATCAAAGAATACCAGACAAACTTCCGAAGAAGAGGCTGAAATATTTGATTCATGAGAGTCTGGAAAGAGGCAGGTGCATTAGTCAGGCCGAAAGGCATAACCTTGAACTCAAAGTGGCCATAATGCGTTTTGGAGGCAGTTTTGTGGATAGTAGAAGCTGATGATATCCAGACCTTAAGTCCAACTTAGAGAAGATAGTAGCACCATGAAGTTCATCAAGAAGCTCGTCAATCAGGGGCATAGGGAACTTGTCCTTGATAGTAATCTCATTCAACTTTCTGTAGTCCACACAGAATCTCCAAGACCCATCTTTTTTTCTAACCAACAGAATAGCGGCAGCAAAGGGACCGTGAGAGTGCCTGATTAACCCAGATTCAAGCATCTCTTGAATTAGTTTATCTACAACTGCTTTCTGCATATACATGACCTTGTAAGGACTTTGAGAAAGGGGATGATGGCCTGGTTTTAGTTGGATGTGGTGGTTGAGGGCACGACTAGGTGGAAGTTCAGTAGGCTCCTTAAATAAGGCACTAAAAGTGGAGATGAGATGCTGGATAGAAGGAGCAGGTGGAGTAGGAGTAGCCATAGTAGTCAAGGAAAAAATGTGACAGAAGAAGGAACTAGCATGATGCTTCCAAAGCTTAGAAAAACCCTTGGCCTCCAACAAGCAGAGATCAGCATGCTCAGACCCACCTTGTAAGGTAATGGCTTTGCCATCCATAGTGAGTGTCAACTGAAGTTTCTGTAAATTTAATGTGATATCTCCAAAGTGTTTTAACCAGTCCTCTTCCAAAACCATATCATAACCACCCAGAGGCAACACCCGTATTCGACCTTCGAAAGAAACTCCCTGCATAGTCCATAGAAGTCGTTGGCAGAGAGCATTAGTCAATAACTAGTCACCATTGGCAACCTTCACAACCATCTGAGGTGTCAATCAGGTAGGCCATTTAGTAGCTTTAATCACACTCGGATCAATGAAAGAATGAGTACTGCCAGTATCTACTAAGATGGATACTGGCTTCTTCTTAATCAGCCCTTTGAGAAGCAATGTATTGGATGAAGAACAGCCGTGGAGAGCCTGGAGGGATATCTCCATATCAGAGGGCACCTCATGTAACAGGTTCACTGTGGTGACATCTGCAGAGGCAATAGGATCCTCAATAGGCTCATCCTCTTCTTCAGCAACTAAAATATATAAGTGTTGGGTCTTACACAAATGGCCAGGTTTATACTGCTCATCACAATTGTAGCAGAGTTCTATCTTCTTAACCGCATTTGAGTGGGAGTAAGACGCCTAATAGGTGGAACATGAGGAGGAGGCTGAGTGGACGTAGAATGTAGGGATTGGTAGGGTGTTTTATGTGATTAGAAAGGCATGGGATGAGGTGATGGAGTAGGAATGGGTTGGTGTGTTGGGATGTTGGCGTGATGGAAGAGGCAATCGACTGAGCGGAAGTGGTGGCAGTGGGGTACGAATGTTGTTTGGACCATGACGAGTGTTGATGAGGTGGTTTGGTAAGATTGTAGGACAGAGTGGATGCTTCCTGCATTCTCACCAGGGACAAGGCTTGAGTCAGAGTGGTTGGTTTGAAAAGCCGAACCATAGATTTAATATTGCTCTTCAGTCCACTCAAGAAGCTAAGGACGAAGTATTGTTCGTCCAGATGGCGATTGTGTGCCAACATCAGTGAGCGTAACTCCTCAAAATTATCAAAGTAATCGTTAACAGTCCCATGTTGATGAAGTTTATTAAAAGAGTCAACAAATTGTCCAACGCTGCCTCCTCAAAACGCTCACAGATGTCAAAGCAAACTGTTTCCATTGAAGCATTTCCTTCCCCACATGGTAGTTAAGGAACCATAGGTCCGCCTTACCCGATAAATGGATTGAATCCATACTAACCTTGTTAGCCTCTGAAACTTGAAAAAATTTGAAGTACCTCTCACGTTTTTTCGCCCATGATCTGGGATTTATGCCGTCGAAATAAGGAAAATCCAATTTGGGAAATCGAGGGCACATACCTTGGCTCTCCCAGTGATTCTGGGAGTTGGATCGGTCACTACACCAAAAGGGCTGATTAGCTACACAGGGGTGGCCACGGTTCTAAGCGTTGGTGTGTTTGCCACGGCTAAAAACCGTGGCTATAGTGCCCAACGGCTTAAAACCGTGGCTAAAAAAGGCTTGGCCACGGTTCTAAACCGTTGGTGTGTTTGCCACGGCTAAAAACCGTGGCTATAGTGGCCCACGGCTTAAAACCGTTGCAAACATGCACGTGCGTTGCACGTGAAGGTGTGGAGAATTTGGTCGACTTCAGGCGGGTGAAATTTTGCGAAATTTTTTTTCTTCCCGCGCGTTCCCGCTGCATCTCCCCTTTTCTCCTCCATCTCCCGTTCCATCTCCCCCTTTTCTCAACCCTTTGCTTCTCCATCTCCCGCTCCATCTCCCTCTTTCATTCTCTTCATTCATATTTATAATATAATAAACAACGGAGAGAGTAGAGATAGTTTCTTCTCTTCATTCATATTTATTCTCTCCTCCTCTTGTTGTATTAGCAGAGCAGAGAGAAAGTGAAGAACCAATCAATCACACAAGTGTTCGTTCGTTCCATCATTCATTAGAACCAAAGTAGAAAAGAAAATCATGTCGGTTTCACCAGATTTCCAAGCAAGGAGAGCAGAGGCAGAGAAGTCGAATTTCTCGCAGACTTGTAATCTTTTGAGTCAGTATCTCAAGGGAAAGGGTAACAGTTTTGGAGATCTCAACCTTGGAATCAACACTTCTGAACAACCACCATAGGTCTCTTCTTCTTTCTTCTGTCTTTTTAAATTTCACCGTTTTGATTCGATTTTACTGCAATTCTTAAAGAGTTTTTGTGCCAAAATGATGATGATTCTGGCTGTAATTTTAGGCAATTATTAGGGGTTTTTAATCCTTTTTTTTTTTTTTTGTAGTTTAAGAGCGAAAATGAGCATTTCCCAGGAGATTTTAGGGTTCGGTTTCGATTTGTGTAAAATTGGCATTTTAGAGAGAGAAATGTTTCAAATTCGTCTCTAAGATAGGCAATATTTCTATTAAAACAATAGGCGATTGTGAAAATAATTTATGCACATGTAGCATTTAGGCTACTTTTAGCATTGGTTATAGATAGACTTCTGATTTCTTGTACTTGACCTTAATTAGGGTCAGCTTAGAGTGTTTGAATAAGCATCATGTTTATTCTGAAACACGATATCTATGGCTATAGTCTTTCTCGAATAGTGTCTTTTGGCTGCAACTAGTTTGGAGTTTAATTTAATCAAAGTGGATTTTGCTATGGTGATATATAATAGATTTTTTTATTTCTTAAATCCAGGTTCCATCTGTTGGCTGAATTTGATGATGGTAAGCACAGCTGCCGTAAACGTCTTGCAGGACACAATGAGCGCCGAAGGAAACCTCAATGGATAATCATTGTGGTAGATCTGGTATGTGCTTTTTGTTATGAATGTCTTCTGGATTGTTGTCTCTACTCACCCAATCAACTTGCTGGTTGTCAATTTTGCTCAGTGGTCACGTGACTCACGTCAGGATTTTCTTCGGTGGTTGATAAACAATTGCTGATGATTGGTGTTTTTTGTGTGCAAGTATGCTTTATGCTATCTGAAAGTAGATCAGATATATGCATATGGTAATGAATAGGCCAGAAATTTTTATGAAAAGATCAAATTAGAACTTTTGTCAAGTATATTATAGTCTTGCCTTTCAATTGCTAGCCTCCATGGCTTTCGATAATTGGTTTGCCCTTAAAAAATGAAAAAGAAAGAGAAAGAGATAATTCTGATATTGTTTAATATTTTTCAATGCGAGTAGAATTTGATGTTCTTGTTGATTAGTTTGTATACTTGTAGGAATTTGGGTAATCCATTGTTGATTACTTTGTATACTTGTAGCTTCTGATAAATAGACATGCGGGGAATTGATCCTTAGATGTATTGCACTGTCTGTTTGAAAATTTCTTTAATCATTGTTGGCAGGAGACGAGACTACAGATCAGAATTCCATTCCCTTCCACTACACCAAAACCCTGTTTAGTTACGGGGAGGTGGCCACGGCTCTAAGCCGTTGGTTAATTTGCCACGGTTTTTAACCGTGGCTACAATGGCCAACGGTCTAAAACCGTGGCAAAAAATAAAAACCGTTGGCCTGCCCACGGTTTTAGATCGTTGGCTATTTTAGCCACGGTTTTAGACCGTTGGCCAATATAGCCACGGTTTTTTACCGTAGCTATATTTGCCAACGTTCTAAAACCGTTGCTAAAAAACATCCAAAACCGTTGAAGAACTCGAGTGGATTTCACGCGGGCGAATGAAATTTCGCGGTCTGGCGAAAAATTTGGCGCTCCTGCCTCCATTTTGGCTCTCCCGCCTCCATTTTCGCTCAGATTATGTGTTTTATGACATAGGTTTAGGGTTTTGTTTATCTCACTCTCGATCATTTCTTCTCCGCCTCCATTTCTTCTCCCGCCTCCATTTCTCTCCGTCTCTCTGCATCATTATGATTTATCTCACTCTCAATCGAACTCCATCATAGATTGAAGAAGAAGCTCCTCAAAGAAGGTGAAGGTTTGGATACTCCCGATTCTGGCGATGAAGTTGAAGGTATTTATTGTTTCTGTAAAATTTTTGGTTTGGGTTTTTGATCTAATGGGGTTGGTCAATTTGATTGTTTATGAGATGGGGTTTGCGTGTTTTGGTGAATTTGATTTGCAGTTCATTACACTGGAACTCTCCTTGATGGCACCCAGTTCGATTCAAGCCGAGATAGAGGCACCCCATTCAAGTTCACCCTTGGACAAGGTAGTAAAACTGTTGAAAGAGTTATCTTTTGTGTTGATTTTGGTGTTTGTGTCAATGGTTTTTGATTGATTTTGTGAAAACAGGGCAAGTGATTAAGGGATGGGATCTGGGGATCAAGACAATGAAGAAAGGTGAGAATGCTATCTTCACAATCCCAGCTGATCTGGCTTACGGTGCGGCTGGTTCTTCTCCAACTATTCCACCCAATGCGACACTACAATTCGATGTTGAGTTGCTTTCGTGGTCGAGTGTTAAGGATATCTGCAAGGATGGTGGGATATTTAAGAAGATTGTCATTGAGGGAGATAAATGGGAGAACCCCAAAGATCCCGATGAGGTGTTTGTCAAGTATGAAGCTCGTCTCGAGGATGGGAGTTTGGTTTCGAAGTCAGAGGGTGTGGAGTTCACTGTGAGAGAAGGTATGTGGGTTGCTGTTTACGCTAGTTTGAATGGAATGTTTTATTCATTAATCACATTGGGTTTGTGTTTGTGCTAATTGTTCGACTGGGGTGTTTGCATTCAGGTCATTTCTGTCCTGCATTGTCCAAAGCTGTGAAAACGATGAAGAAGGGGGAGAAGGTTATTCTCACTGTGAAGTCACAATGTAGGTTGCTTTGCTTTTATTATTTTTCTTCGTCTGCTATCACGAAGTGAATTTTGTTTGGGTGATGTGCTTGTATTTCGATTGCATTCAGATGGATTCGGGGAGACGGGAAGGCCTGCTTCTGGGGAAGAAAGTGCAGTTCCTCCTAATGCTACACTTCTAATAAATCTTGAGTTGGTCTCTTGGAAGTCTGTCACAGAGGTAACTCCTGATAAGAAGGTTGTGAAGAAGATTATTAAGGAAGGGGAGGGCTATGAGCGCCCTAATGATGGGACTGTCGTCAAAGGTGAGCTGAAAATTCTAGCCTGTGTGCTTTGTAGCGTCTTTATGGTTGATGAATTGAACTGTTGCTTATGATTTTTTTTGTATTTGGCAGTGAAATTGACTGGCAAGCTGCAAGATGGGACTGTGTTCTTCAAGAAGGGTTATGAAGATGAGGAGTTGTTCGAGTTCAAAACAGATGAAGGTGACATTTAGTTTCTAATGTTATTGCTGTTACCATAACATCATTAATAAGAATCGTTATTGTTTAAATCATTTTGTTATTGTTTTGGCTACATATTTACTTGGTAGGTCTTATTGCAACCTTATAATCACTCTGTGGTTTCAAAGTAATGAGCTAACTGCTTAACAAATCGGTACTAAAGCGAGTATTTTGAATATACTAGAAGGTAAGCTTTAACCATATTTCATTCCCCGCCCCCACCAACCCACCACACACACACAAGATGCATGACATCAGTTTTACTCTGAAATGATTGCCATTAACTACTCCATTATCAAATCCAAGAAATGAGTTTCCCAGTGACATTCATGTTTAGTGCTATTTAGGAACATGTGATCTAATTCCAACTTGCCTATCTAGTTCATTTATGTTAAGTTTCATGTCTGCTTGTTTAAAATAGCTCTATTAAGAACACTGAAATAAAGGAAAAATATATTCAGGTTTGTTCTTTGAATTTTGATTTGGATTGCCTTGGCAGCTGGTTGGATTTTGATAAGTTCAGAGTTGTTGCATTGGCAGCTGGTTGGAATGTGACTCTACATGTTGCAGATGGGGACTGTAATGGAGAAGTTGAATGATCTTTTAAGATTTGTGAACCAGGTATGTACATATTATAAGGGCACGTTGCTTATTGTGATAACAACTAATTGATATAGCACCATAAAATATATTCTGGAGCATTTTCTTAAATCTTTTAAAGAAGTACTTGCTAACAAATTAACCTGATATTCTCAATAATAGGGAACAGTTGTTATGATTAGGCATACGAATTCTGCAATCTCATGATAAGTTTATCTATTAATATTGCAGAAAGATAATGTTGAATTGAAAAAATGTCAGGACCTTGCAAGACTTTCAACTTGAAGGTTTTAGAGTAGTATGAGCTAGAAATAATACTTCCTAACACCTGATTATTTATTTATTCTCTGTTTAGTTTTTCTTCATGGACCATAATCATCTGAGAAAATGCAAGATACTAAGAATGTTATGCTATTTACAAAAGAAAATTTTAGCTCAATACTTGCAGACAAAGCCCAATTTAACAGAATAATTGACTTAGATTTACTTAACTTATGGCTTCGTGATCAATTTGCTTTTTCTCAAGACTTCAAAAATGTTAACACTTGAATGTAAAGCATTCAAACTGTCATTTTATTGAACTTGTACTTGGTCTGTAGTTCAATTCACAAGAGGTATGGCTAAATAATATGACAAGGGTGGGGGACAGTTTTGGTACAAGCATGAGTAATATTTTTACTGTTGAACTCCGAAAGGGTACTTTCTAATGAACTAGGCCATCTTTGGTTGTTGAAAACTATTTAGGAACTCTTTTGTAAATCTGTTGGTGAAATGTTGTTGTGTTATGTCAGATTGTCTGATTAACTATTGAAAATACTGATTGGTGGCTCATCATATTCAAGCAGTAATAAGAGGATCAAATAGTCAGGTTTTTTGCATATAGAAATTTCCCTTTGAACTAGCAACTCCCTTCTTTCAGCCATTATCTTCTTAAACCCCCTTTGGTTGTAATTTGGCTGATTCTTATTGGTTATTGATGCTGAACAGGCAGACAGCCTTCGCCATATGACCTTGCAGCAGATGGCTAAAATCCTTACTACCCGGCAGGCAGCCAGAGGCTTGCTTGCCTTGGGGGACTACTTCCAGCGCCTTCGGACCCTAAGTTCAATCTGGTCTGCTCGTCCTCGTGAACCAACCTGATAAAACTCAAAATGTACAAGTTTCACTGTCTTAAACAATAGGAATTATACCTCATCAGCAACGATGATGTTTTGAGCTTAAAGGAATTCTCTTGCATCTAGAATGCTGCGTAATCTGAGCTGCTGAATATTCTGAAGCCGTCTCTGATGAAGGAGACAGAGTTGTACATATGAATCTTTGTAGAAGAGGAAAAATCATGGCAGGAGGAGCAGCTCCAGCACCCAAGCAGGATGAGTTGCAGCCGCATCCAGCCAAGGATCAGCTGCCTAACATTGCTTATTGCATCACCAGTCCACCTCCATGGCGTGAGTTTTTTTTTTTTTTTTTTTTTTGTTCTTGTAACATGGTTAATTGGTTTAGCTGTTAGCTGGAAATGGATTTGAATTCCACATCTTCAATTTGAGTTCTCTTTGGGAATTTGACAGTTACCAATCACAGATTTACAACTCCAATTGTTTGCTTTCTAATTATTAGTCTATCTCAGATTGTATTATCTTTCCAATTATTGTTTACTTAAGTGAAACCTAATTGCCTATTTGGATGATCATCTCAATTTGTTGGTCTTCTTCTTTAGTAATTCTGGTCGTATTAATTCCACTTATTGATTATTCTCAAATGTGCATTTATTCTCAAAGTAAAATTAACACATTAAAACATAATCTTCTCTTTATTATATGTTGTTTAACTTCAAAAATACTTCTAAAACAATTTTGACTCAATGACTCAAAGTCATTTGATAGGAAAAAAAAATAATAATAATAATTAATTATTAAAAAAAAAAAAAAAATTTGCCACGGTTTTAAACCGTGGCTAACTATTACAATGGCTCAAAACCGTGGCTACCTTGCCACGGCTTAAAACCGTGGCTAAAGTTAGCCACGGTTTAAAACCGTTGCTACTTAATTAGGCACGGTTTAGAACCGTTGCTATTGTCCACACCTTATCACGGCTTCAAACCGTGGCTAATCTTGCCACGGCTAAAAACCGTTGCTATTGTTCTTGCAACGGTTTAAAACCGTGGCTAAATGCTTAATATCACCACACCTCCTCAAGCATAAAACCGTTGCTAAACATTTTAGCAACGGTTTATAGCCGTTACAAGGAATTTCGCGACGCCCCTGTAGCCCACGGCTCTTAGCCGTGGCAATGGGTTACGCCCACGGTATAGAACCGTTGCTAATGGGGGTTTTTGGTGTAGTGGGTGATCCACATGGCTAGAGATCCTAGTAGAGGAGGTAGTCGGTTTCGTCACTCGGACTGGAGTAGGAGGATTTTGCATCAACTGGATAAGTTGATCGAACCTCGACTCGATTCGCTTTTCCTGGCCTTTCTGAGCTATAACCAACTTTTTGATTTCACCTTTTAAGAACTCAATTTGTCTGGCTGTTTCATTCTGATTCTTCCCTGTTTCTCTCATGAATTGTTCTGCTTCCTTTGCCCTTGTTTCCATGACTTGCAGTGGTGATGCTCAGTCCACAGTTCAAGATAATCGACACCGCTCTAATACCAAATGTCATAGTTGTGACTTGGAGCTAAGAAGGAAAGACAATTTGAATGAATAAATCTCTATTGAATACAGAAAAAGGAAGAACAAGCTACTGCTCAGACTGATTATCAAGTCTGGCCCTTCTATTACAAATTTCTTCTCTGCCTCTCTGTTTTCCTTGTGCTTCTATTTAACTACAGTGAAGTAATTGAATTTCAAAAGAGGCCAATCACCTTATTACACGTGTCTAGCCCATGTGTTTTAATAACTACCTGAAAGGGAAACATTACCTATTTGCCCTCTATTTCAAATTCAACTATTTGAATTTGGCGCTCTTTGGCACCTTTTGTGTTTTGCATTTTTAGCTTTTGGGTTTTGCAATTCTAGCTTTTGGGTTGTTGTTGCTTTTATGGAAAGAAAAGGCCTGATTTTTGGGTGAGAAATAAAGGGATGAGGAAAGGGGATTGTGAGTTTTTGGGTGGAAGGAAGGTTGGTAAAAAAGAGAATGAAAGAGGGTTGAAAAAAAATGGTGGATAGATAACTAGACGACATTCGAAGAAGGGGTGATCAGTCTATGGCGGTGAGAAGGATCAAGCGGTGGTTGGCTTTGTGTTTTGGGTCTATGCCTGTGTGTGGCGAGAGCTGTGTGGGAGAGGTGAGAATCTGTGAGAGAAATAAGAGGGTGGTAGGTGGAGTTTGGCTAGGATTTGGAGGTAGGGTTGAATTGCACTTTGGTCTGAATTTGGGCTTGATTTCAATTGGGCTTGGGTTTTAAAGTTGAATACAGTATCGGTACAAATCGAAACGGTCCGGGACTATATTTGTTGAAACCGGTTCCATCCCGATTCAAATCGGTTCGGGATCGGGATTAAATTGAGAGAAACTGGTTGGTCCCAGTTTTAACCAGTTGGGACCATACAGTCCGCGACGAACCGGGTCAGGACCGAAATTGTTGCCCACCCCATGCATACCATGGAGGAGAAGGTGGAGCCAAGAATTTTAGAGCCTGCGCCTTTTAACTTGATGGGGTTACCTTCTTACTTAAATTATTATGATCATTCATTCACCCATACACAAAATTCTCTTAATCATAAAACTATTCTACAATTCTCCTCTAAGGTAGGTTTTTTTTTTTTACTGGAATTGCTCATATATGTAGAGGCCTTCTATAATGAATTTAATCTTGTATCGAATAGGTGATCGGGTGATTTATTGTTATATGGATTTTGGACATCTCCACTCAACATACTAGTCTCTTTGGTTGGAAATCAAGCTCATGATAAGTGGTATTAGAGCAAAGCAAACCCGTCCTATATCTGATGCCACAAGTAAAGGATAAGCACACACAAGAGAGATGAATGTGTGTCTGTGTTGATCATAGGTTGGACGTTGGTAGGGTGCATCGATTCCAGTTGTGAATTGTGATGAGGGCATCAAAGGAAATGGATGTAGGAAAATGTAACGACTTTAGTCTCGTATTAGATAGATGATGGGATGGTCTTGGGTTCACTACAACAATAATTACATTTTGAAGGAAGAGTTTCCATGGAAAAGATAAAAATTTTCCAACAAAAATATTTCACTGGACAATTTGTTGGAGCAAGTCCCTAGCTAAAAAAAATAAAATCCCAAGGATAATATATTTCCTTGCTAAAGAACATTTCATTCAACAAAAACTTTATTTTGTAATTCTCACAACTACCAACAAAATCATGGTCGAAAATTTTGTTGTTTAACCTAGGAAATAATTTGTTATTCAAAGTAAAAGTACTTTTACCAAGGAACATTTTTGTTGCTACTAAAATGATAATGAAAGCCCTTTCTTTCAAAAAAAAAAAAAAAAAAAAAAAGGAAAATATATCCTAGTCGAATATCTGTTTTGATTTGCAATTTAATATTAATATGAATTTTTTTATTTCACCAAAAAAAATAGTCATAATAATATTTGATAATGCATATTTTGCACATTCCCAACTTGGGAATTATATCATTGCCTGAGACATGCAAGAGTTTGCTCAGGGTTACCTTCCAGCTGTCAAATTTTGATAGATTCAACCTATCACCACCATGGAGATGCGATCATATAGGTATAAATACAAGTTCATTTTCCAAGAGTCAGATACGTAATAACATTCGAGCAAACAAGGCTATCTATGAACCTCTCACTGACTTTATCTTTCTTACCTCCTTAAGCCCGTTTACTAGACTTGACCATCGTCGTCTCCCGCCCAGGTAACCTTCTCAAATAGAAGTTTGTTCAGTTACAAATGGCTCGCCTTCTAGCTCAACAGTAAAACCTTAGTAAGAGAAGTTTCGAGACAACTTTTTAGCCTTAACATTTGGTTGTCTGCCAAAACTACCTCCCAGGCGGGAGAAAACCGAGAGGATGTTTCTAAGTCTCAACTAGACCTCGGAACATTTGAGAAACTACGTGAAGCCTTGGCCCAGCTGCAGAACCAACGATAGCTGAGAGGGAAGACCAAATGACCGATAGGGCCGTCTATGAGCCTGAGATGGCCAACATCAACAACATGGCCAATGACCCTATAGAGTTCCAGGAGGAACAATCCCAAACTATTTTGAACCCACAACGAGGCCAAACTAAGAATCCCGACCTTGCTCCTCGAAATGAGCATATTCCTTGGGCTCTGATCTAAGCAACCATCCTAGCACCACCTGCCAACATGATGACGATGTAAATGCGTTAGGACTTGCTTACCAAACATGGAAAGAAGGGAACAATTGGCAATGACTCCATAAATGCCTACCTAACTCAACTGATCCCCTATCTCAACCGAGATCTACAACATAGACATCTTTAAGAAGTTCACTATGCCAACCTTTCAGTGGTATGATGGGGACTCGAAGCCATACTAGCACATGCATCCTTTCAAATAGATGATGATACAGTGGGAAGCTCCAAAACACAATCGACTGTTAGGTTTATTTATTATTTTGTAATATATATTATTGATGTAGTCTATTTCTACTCTCCTTCCTCGTTGACCTGCACAAGTAGCAAATGTGAGCCAATGACAACCATGTGGTAGCCGATGGCACTCAATTGCTTAAGTTGAATAAGGCTTAGGAGAGGCTTAAAATTATAAACTAGGTTATATTGCATACCTCTAGTTCATCAACCTTATCTCCATTTTATAGTGAAGGAGTCCTCATTCGGCTAGGCCTTTGTGGCACAGTTTAGGGAAAGTGATCTTGCTGTGGAGATCTTTTCCTGATTGGGAGTTGTCCATGTGGGATAGTTTCCCTATATGACTCGTGCTCTTAGATCTGCGGGAGGTTTCCCTTTCTGAGTGTTGTCCATGCAAGAAAGTTTCTTTATCTAACTTATACTCTAATATATGTTTCCTGGTCGGATCTAGTGTGTCGCTGGCTTGCTTGTCTTGGGTAGATAACTCAGATACTTGCCTTAGAGGTCTTACGAGTATTGAGCCCGATCGTGTGACGTGTGGGCTTACTAGCTAATTGCCACTTGGACCTGACTATCTGGATTCTGCCAATGATGGGCTTGTTGTTGTTTGGGGCTTACTGGATTGAGTGAGAAATTGGGCCTGCTTTGTTATGTAGATGAGATTATCACGACACGTGTACAATGTTGATCAGAGCACGATTAAGTATATCATCAGCTACTCCCCCCCCCCCGAGTTACTGGGCCATCTCATCGGTCCACTAAATCGTTTTGATAGACTCTGTACAGTTGTGATGATTGAGCCCGAAACATTGTCTTGAGCGACACACGTCATTAAATGAGTTCGTGACTGTTTAGTAAGGAGAGGGGACGTGAGTACTTTATGCTTATATAAGCCACCGCTTTTATGAGAGGTAGTTTTTCACCTTGCATCTCTTCTGCGTCCTATCTTTTCTTTGTGTTCTTGGTTGCAAATTTCTATTTGATTTTCTAAGAGTAAAAAATTTCTCTTTATGGCGGACAACGTCAAACTTACCCCTCGGAAAGAACAAACTCTATGTTTGTCATACTTTTTACCTGGAATAGAAAGGGTCTGATCTGGATAAGTTTCGTGAGCACTATGGGTTTCCTGAAGATTTACAACTTGTCCCGTTGAGTGCTACTCACAATATGTTAACGCCTCCGCAAGGGTTCATTGCCTTGCACAAGGGCATGTTCCTGGCAGGGTTTTGTTTTCTGATTTCGGAAAATATTTGGTATTTTCTTGCTCACCTTCATATTCATCCTGCTCAAATGGCACCTAACGAGTTTAACATTTTAATTGTTGTCCTTGTCAAGGCCAAGCTTGATGGCCATCTGCTGACTCCGCGGATATTGCATTTGCTGACTCCTTCTCATCTTAATGCCCATGGAGTCTGTTGGTTGAGTACTCTAAAGTGTTTGGGCTCCTTGACTGTTGACTTTGAGTCTTGGCAAAAAAACTATTTTTTGGCTTCTTCTAATTCCTCGTACTTCAAGGTGGATGGGCGGCATCTTGTCAGGTACTTCAAATTCAATCATAGTGAGTGCAGTGCTTATCCTTATTTTATTTTTCTTGTGTTTTCTTAGAAACTGACATGTTCACTCGTTACACTATGCAAGTAAATTTTTTGCTCCAATTCCTATTGAGGAGGAAGAATCTGTGAGGAGAGCGTTTAATGAGCTTCCCTTGTTTGCTATTGAGGAGGTCATAGTCGCAGACAACGTGTTGCGGTGGGTTGTTCAGGCACTTCCATGAAGGCCCTTTTGGTCCTAGGTTGTCCCCAAAAGAGACTAGTAGTGACCATTCCAGGAAGAGGAGGTTCACAATACCGAGCCCTTTGAAGTAGAATGAGTTGGAGGCAACCATGCTGCTTATTGGTCGTCTTAGGAGAAGGCGGACTGGCGATAAGGTTGGTTTTTCCTCTAAGCCAATCCTGTTAGAGCATGAAGTGGCGGCTGTGAAGCAATCTGCTAATCCTACTACCTTGATAAGCGGATCTTCTCTCCCACCCCTAGAGCCTGATGTTGAGCGTTGGTCCAATATTCCTTCTTAGAAGCCTGCTGAGCTGGTGTTTCCCAAAGGTTCCTTGTTGTCGTCTACTAAGGGTGATCTGCATCCCGACGCTCGTATCACAGTTCATGCTATGGAGGAACCTTTTGTAGAGGTTTGCAAGTCATACTCGGACGCGCTCTATAGGATGGGCCTCTTAAGTGAGCACTCAAGCGGTTGATGGGAAACATGCAGTTTCACGAGTCTAGATTGGTTGTTTTACACTTGGAGTTTGAATTTGATTTGGTCGGTGGGCGACGCCGAGTTCAAAAGACGGTGGCTCAAGTCGCGAATGCTATAGTGGAGCTAAACTTGCTAAAAGAGCGGTTGGTGGAGGAGGACTCTCATACGGCTGCGCTTTCTCATAGACTATTAAAGGCAGACGCTAGTTTAGCGGGGCCCAAAGCCCATCATGTAACTTCGGGATCTTTTGGTATTGCCCGTGGCAGGCTGGAGTCGCTTGAACTAATTGATGATGAGAATCTTCATTTGGAGCTTGATTTTGATCAATACTGGAAGGCTGTTTTTTGGAAGATTGACGATGCAAAAGTTTCCGATCAAGCTTCCCTTTCTAGCAACGCAAGTTGGCTTTAGATAATGCTATTTTACTTCTCGCAATTCCTTTTGATGTAAGTGGCTCTTCGACGTCCGGAGCAAGCTCTCCAAAACATTTATAACTTTCAAATCAATTTAAAGAGTGTTCAACACGTATCTTTTGCACCTGTGTTATTTGTAGCTTGATTGTGTTATGTCTTATCCACCAGTATGTTGCTTACATGCTTGACCTTGATGCTTTTCACTTCTTTTTTGTTGACCTCTTTTGACTTTCTCATGTATTGGGTTGTGGCTTCGATTTTGATCATGTCAGTTGCCGAAGCTTTTAAGACGTTGTTCTTGAGAGTACAACAACCCATTGAACGTATGTTAGGGTATACAATTGTTGATTGTACTATCATCTTTCTTGCCATCTGTTATTTGCAAACGGAGTGTCTTAGCGTTTATGGTCTATTGAAGGACCATGATCTCTGACGAGTTGCCTTCACCTGGCTATGTGAGCTCTAACTAAGCTTTCACTTTCTAGGCTGTCATTGCCCGCTCTATTCGGACTAGGCTTTGAGCAATAAGTTCAAATTTGACTATGGTCATCCTAGCCCACTCAATAAGTCTGACTTGGAGGTCCTAACTTATGTATAAAGAGTGCAAGCCTGAATTAGGCCGTCTGATTTGTGCTCGAGAAACGCAAGTCTAACTGCGGTTGTCATGACTTGTGTATCAAGTCTGACTTTGGCCGTCCTGACTTGTGTCTGAGAGGTGCAAGTCTGACTATGGCCATCCTGACTTGCATATGGGACTTAGGTAGTAGAGGACAAGTAGTGGAATTTTGGCAGAAACACATATCCTTTATTGATAATACTTCTTAAGGTGTTCTACTTTCCATGGTTGCATAAGGCTTTTATTGTCCATGTCTTCCAACCAATACATCCTTGGTCTGTTGACCTCAATCACTTTATATGGTTGTTCCCAATTCGGGTTCAACTTTCCTAGTCCTGGTTCCTTAGTACTTTGCTGAATTTTTCTAAGTACCCAGTCTCCGACTTTGAATTCTCATGGCTTGACTTTCTTATTGTAGTACTGAGCCATCTTTTGTTGGTAGGCGGCTATTCAAGTACAGGCCTGATTTCTCTTTTCCTCGAGGAGATCTAAACTGATGCACAGAGCTTTGTTGTTGTTTTTCGGTCCGAATTCCTTTGCCCAGAAAGTTGGTATTCTTACCAAGACCAACGCTATTGACCCGTATGCTAGGGCGAAGGGTGTTTCTCCAGTGGGTGTTCTTTTATGGTCTGATACGCCCACAGTATTCCAGGCACGGCTGAGACCCCATTTCCCTTTTGGCACGTCGAGCTTCCTTTTGAGTGCCTCCAAGATGGTTTTATTGGTGACTTCCACCTGGTCATTAACTTGCGGATGCCCTGGCAAGGAGAGATGGCAGATGATGCCGAGGTCTTTGCATAATTTCACAACCTTGCTGCCTTCAAATTGTGTTACGTAATTACTAACCAGTGTCTTTGGAATACCGAATCTGTAGATGATGGACGTCCAAATGAATATATATATATATATATAAACAAATGATTGAAACCAAATGGATATATATAAAAAAACAAAAATTGATGAGTTCAGAAGGATTGTGCACAATAAAATAAGACTGGTAGCTCAAGGATATTCTCAAATTGAGTGTATTGACTTTGAAGAGACATTCGCTCCTGTCGCAAGACTTGAGTTGATCAGAATGTTATTTTTTGTATCTTGTTGTTTCAAGTTTGAGTTTTACCAAATGGTGACGTTGAAAGTGAATTTGTGAACGGAGAATTTGATGAAAAATTTTTTGTTGAAAAACCTAAATGGTTCATAAACCAGAGTTTCCTTAATCATGTGTATGAACTCAAGAAATCTATTTATGGTTTGAAGCACGCACCTTATGTTTGGTATGCCAAACAATCATTTTTTCTGATTGCAGCTGGTTTTGCTCATGCCAGTGTGGACAATACACTCTTCATCAAGAATATAGATAAGAAGATTATAGTCGTTCAAATCTATGTTGATGATATTTTATTTGGTTCTACTAACAAATCTCTAGTGCAGGAGTTTGCAGAGATGATGAAATAGGCGTTCAAATGAGTATGGAAGGAGAGTTCAACCTTTTCCTTGGATTGCAAATAGTGAATAAAAATGATATCTTTCTATCTCAAACCAAATATGCACATGATATTATTAAAATAAAATTAAATATTGATTTAATTAAGCATGTTCCTACTCCAATGTCCACTAGTACTAAGCTTTATAAAGATGAAAATGATAAGAGTGTTAATATGATGATGTACAATAGTATATATGATCGATAGTTTTTTGCATCTTACCGCCAGTATGCCTGATATTTCCTATATTGTTAGAGTTTGTTCTCGCTTTCAAGCAGACTTCAAGGAGTTTCACCTTGCAGCAGTTAAACATATCATCAGAAATGTGAGAGGTCAAACAAATTTGAATTTGGTAGCCTTATGAGATAACCTCTCATATTGCTAGCTATGTCAATTTAAATTGGGGATGTAATGTGTGTTGAGGGTAAAAACTAATTTCATAAGTTCTTCTGCTATGGTCTTGCTATCGGGCAAGAAAGTGAGCCGCTAATACCTACACAAACTCAAATCCGAGCGGGGCGCCTGGGCAGAAACTCTGACAATGAAGTCAGTAATGGACTTAAGATTTTGTGACAATCAAGTTCGATAAGCTCCAGCTTTCGAACCCTAAGATTTTGTGAGTTTTCTCCCGATTATTAGGAGCACATTTTCTATGCCGTTGATAAGTTTCTAAAAAAAAAAAAACGGGCTTGAGGAGGTAATAAAAAGAAAGCGAGTGAGAGGTTCATATAGAGAGCCTCGTTTGTTTGGGTGTTATTGTGTATCTGACATTTGGGAAGTGAGCTTGTATTTATACCTATTTGACCATATTTTTGTGTCTGTGATCTCCAAAGTGGTGAGAGGGTTGAATCTATCCAAATCTGTTAGCTGGAAAGTGGCCCTTAGCAAACTCTTCCATGTCTAGAGTAATGTGAGAATATCAAGGTCGGGAATATGCAAAATATGCATTATCATTTGCTCCCTTGGTGTTTCGATTGTTGGGTCAGGGTACCAAGAAAGTTCATTGTCAAGGAGTCCCGACCCAATGTTCATTTACCTACCCAAGGGACACGTGGTGTGTTTTGGATAGGTGAAAGAAAATTGTTATAACGATAATCAATGAAGAGTCTCTTTAGTTGTTCAATTAATTTATAAATTCAAGGAGTGGCGTCGAGAATGCATCAGAGTAGTTTGTCCAAGTGAGTTGTTTTGCAACTTCAAGTAAGTTCTACGACCACTACTCTTTTTTCAGTTGATTCAGTAGGAAACCAAGGACGGATAGATATAAGCAGACGCTTGTTCAAAGGTTATGAAGGTTACTCGATTAGATTTTGTCTTGGATAAACCTCATAAGTGGGAGATCGAGTAGCCCATCTATTATAACTGGCCCTCCGAGAAAAAGGTAATAAATACCCAAATCGTTGATTTCGTGCCCCATTTAGCTATTTATTAGTCTTTAGTATTACTTAAAATTAATGAAATGCCTCTATTAATCTTGAATTTGATTATTGTCATAATTTTTTTTAGGAAATCAAAAAATGGGGGAAATTCAAGACAATTATACCAAAATTTCGTATTATGAGGAGCAGCTGGAGAAATTACAAAATCATTGAAAAGTATGAATATTCAAGGCATTTGGGCATATTCATGGCACATGTGGATCAAAAGTTTCATTTGAAGACCATATTATGGAAGTCAAGACTTGATTCAAGTTAGTGGTGATTTAGGATGGAGATATATGACGAATTTCAAGATAAGAACTTCAAGTGTGGACCATTCAATATTCAAGGCAAATAAAACATCAACTCAAAACATATTCCAAGGAAAATAAAACAACAAATCAAATAATATTCCATTGTCTTGAGTTTTGTCTCATAATGCACACATTTGAAAATGTATCTACTTCAAATTATAACTCCTTTGATGAATCTATCCCAAATTATATTATATGATATTAATTGAAGCATAATCAAGGGATTTGGATATCCTACTGAATGCCAAAAAGTGTATCCAGAAGTTCTCGTTCCCTTAGCACGAAGCAAATCCATAGTAGTTCAGGATCTCCATGCTCAGCCGAGACAGGGGAAACTCAACCCTGAAATGCAACTGTTCCAAGGTCACACAAAATCTATAACTCTGGAAAGGTGTCTTCCGACACTTATATATTGAATTCATTGGGAAGCCCAACCCATGCTCAATCGGGAGTTCGAAGAACTTTTGAACCTTCTAATTGATGCAAAAATCACATTATTGGCATTGCATGATTTTTTACATCAATAAAAAAATATAAATTTTTATTTGTTTTCCTTCAACCTACAATACAATTTAACAATGCATAGTGAAAGTAGGGGTTATTGACTACTTCACTCGGATTATAGGATAATACTTAACTCACAAATTAAAGATTAAAAGGAAGAAATGAAATTTACAAAATAAATGATGAAATGTTGAGAGATGATGTGATTTAAAACAAAATAATTAACTTTTGAAGTAAGATTGAAATGTGGATAAATATCGAGGAAATGAGAATCACCCCATTCCAACATATTGATGTATTAGAGTGGATTTTCAATTTCTCCCCAAAATACTTAGATCACATGATTTTTCAACCTACATGACTTGAGTTGTTGGATCTAAGAAGTAATTTTTTTTCATTTCATTCAAGCTTTTAACCAAATCCCTTATTTCATTTCAAAAAAATCATTGGATTTTGGTTATGTTTTTCACTGGAAAAATCCTTAAAGCCATAGAAATAAATTTACTCTTTGGAATAAAAAATATTATCCATCTAACACATGAATCCTTCTTTCGAAGCACCTCTTACAATTCATTGTTCTTCTTTACTTCATAAATGAAATACAATCTCTTCCCCTTGAGAGGGGAGGATTATCTCTCCACAAATGATTAAAAATTAAAAGAGATATTTGAGAAAGATGTCCTATTGCTAAAAACAAAATGAATACAAAAAATAATTAAATTAAAATAGAATTTACTTCTACATCAATGAAAAAATAATGTTCGAATACAAATTAGAATTTGCACTTCTCTACACTTTCTGTAAAACAAAATACAATCTAAAAATAAAAATGTTCTTTTTCCAAGAGTTAAGAATTAAATGCTCTTCTTCAAAACTAGAAATGGAGAAAAAAAAAACTATCAAATCCCTTGATTATGCTTCAATTAATATCATATAATATAATTTGGGATAGACTCATCAAAGGAGTTATAATTTGAAGTAGATACATTTTCAAATGTGTGCATTATGAGACAAAACTCGATCAAGACAATGGAATATTATTTGATTTGTTGTTTTATTTTCCTTGGAATATGCTTTGAGTTGATGTTTTATTTGCCTTGAATATTGAATGTTCCACACTTGAAGTTCTTATTTTGAAATTCGTCATATATCTCCATCCTAAATCACCACTAACTTGAATCAAGTCTTGACTTCCATAATATGGTCTTCAAATGAAACTTTTGATCCACATGTGCCATGAATATGCCCAAATGCCTTGAATTTTCATACTTTTCAATGATTTTGTAATTTCTCCAGCTGCTCCTCATAATACAAAATTTTGGTATAATTGTCTCAAATTTCCCCCATTTTTTGATTTCCTAAAAAAATATGACAATAATCAAATTCAAGATTAATAGAGGCATTTCATTAATTTTAAGTAATACTAAAGACTAATAAATAGCTAAATGGGGCGCGAGATCAACGGTTTGTCTGTTTATCACCTTTTTCTCGGAGGGACACTTATAATAGACGGGCTACTCAGACTCCCACTTATGAGGTTTATCCAAGACAAAATCTAATCGAGTAACCTTCATAACCAATTTCTCAGTATCTCTCACGGATCCACATGTCATTGAGACACTGACTCTCAATATCAAGACATCTGGATATGATATGCTTCTAGGATCAAAACCATTGGCTTTGATCTACAAAATCACATACAAAGCCATGAAGATTCAACTGAGTCGTAAGGCACTCATGGATTTTGCAAAGGGATACACAATCCTTTTTCAGGCAAACAAAGAAAAAACAAGTGTTATTGTCCCAAAGACAATTCACTGGAATCAAATCACACTTCCAGTCACTTGGCAAGTCCCAACTAAGAACCGCAGACCAGTTCCAAGTCGATTGAGTCAAATCCTGACTCTTGAAGACAGAACGGTTGAATTACAATTCTCTGAGTCTAGAAAGACAAATTTAAAATTGTCTAACTCAGGAAGAAGATCAATATCTTCTTTCAAAACAGCACCCACACAAATCCCGATGACTCGAGGTCCTTCCTCATCCTGATCTTGCTAATCTGAGAAACAACCCTCAGTTTCCTCAGATTACGCAACCAATTTACATTCTTGAGTCACCTAATCTGTCTGAGATGGAAGATCGTCCTACCTCTCACTCCCAATTGTATGTTTTACAAACAGAATTTGTTCTTGACAAAGAATGGATTAAAAAAGAGTTTGTACAACCATACAATCAGCAAAAAAAAGACCAATTGTATGCTCAAACCACTGAAGAACAAAGGGATGAATTAGGAAAACAATTTTATGCTTGTTGTGAAGAAATGAAACAAAATTTATCATTTTTAGAATGATATTTTTTTGATTATCTTCCTATTATAAATGTTATAAAAACTGATTCAAAACCTTGGCATACAACTGAGACTAACTCGATCAAATAATTGATTTTGCCACCCTTAGAGAAAATAACATTTTCCACCCTTGGCTGTGATGTTCTTGCATAACCCTTCAAAGACCCTCAAGTGTCAAATACACTTACAGGACTTGGTAGAGTTATTAAACAAAATAACTATACTAATTTATTGCTTCATGAGATTGGTGACAAATTGATCCAAGATCAAGTCCATCAAGATCAATTGGCTAGCACCCAATTGTTTCTTAAGCAATCCTTGAACACTCCAAAGCCAGTAGTGTTTTTTGTACCTACTTCTGTTGAAAGAAATGTTTTGACAACACCAAATCAACTGATTAAATAAATTGACCTTAAATTAGCTACACTCAATCTTAATAACCCTCAAATAAATACATTGTCTTCCAAAGACATGTCTGAAAGTGATTTTGATCCTATGGTTGAATTGGATCGTATGAATTACATCCATTATGAAATCAATCCTATTAAGTATGCTAAATCTAATGGGAAAAATCAAAATCCACTTCCTACCACTAGGAATTTTTATCTAAGACCATCATTCCCTGACATGCAATATGAAGAGAAACCTCTTCAAGTCTATGTGTCATTTTCTACAAGTAACCTCTATACCTGGAATATAGATGGTTTAACTGAAGAAAATATCATTGAGTTAACCCAAGAAATGGTTATGATGACATCCGGCCATCGTAGCGAAGGCAAAAATGATAGGACTATTGCCTCTCTTATCATTGTTGGCTTTTCTGGGCTTCTCAAAGGATGGTGGGATAATTACCTCACTTTAGAGGAACAACGATCAATCTTTAATTCAGTTAAAGTTTATTTATTAGGCAACCCTATAAAATCAGAACCAGAAAGTTTAGAGATCCCTTATTCAGTTCATACTCTAATTTTCTGTATTCTGAAACATTTTATGGGTGACCCTAGTGAGTTCCAAAACAAATCCAAAGATTTGTTGATGATTCATAAATGTCCAACTTTGAGCCATTTCCGGTTTTACAAAGATATCTTCCTCAAAAAGGTTATGTATCAAGCAGATGCTAACAACCCTTTTTGGAAGAGAAAGTTCATTTCTGGTCTTCCACCAATCTTTACTGAAACTGTTCGAGAACGGTTACAAGCAACATATTCTGGTGATATCCCTCATGAAAAACTAACATTTGGTGATATTAGTTTCATTAATAAATGTGCTTTGCATATTTATAATGATCTTAGGTTAAAACATCAACTTAAGAAACATAATATCAATGGACCAAGATAACTTAGTGATTTCTGTCAGCAAATTGGCTTATTGATTTTAAATACCCTCATCAGAAGTCTTCTCACTCCAAGGCTCTTTATAGATCTCATCCTGCTAAACAGTTTAAGTCCAAACGACAATATGGACCTAAACAACTCCAACCCAAAGACTATAATCAGTATTATAGTCAGCCCAAGAAACATGGTACGCACAAACCCAAGCCTACCAAACCTTTCAAAAAACATCCAGCCCAAACCCATTCAAAGCCCATATGCTTTAAATGTGGTCGTCCTAGTCATTATGCGAAAATTTGCAGAACGACCCAAAAAATTCAAGAGCTTCAGGCTCCTGAAGATATCAAAAATATGTTTCTACAAGTCGTTATGAATTTTGAGTCTGATGTTTCGGATGAAGATTGTTAGATTTTCAATCTGAATTATTCTTCAGATTCTGATCATTCTGTACCAGAAGAAATTGAAGGATGTGCAGAAGCATGCCATTGCCACAACATTCAAAGCATAAACATGTTTTCCAAAACAAAAGAATCCAACATTCTTTTAGACTTTGTTGATCGTATTGAAGACCCTAAATTGAAAACAGAGTATCTTCAACACATCAAAACAAATCTAATTACAAAACCAACTCCCAAGGTCATAAATCCAGTTTATGATCACAAACAAATTATTGACAGATTTAAAAGATATTCTTCCTCTCCTATCCCTGTCAATACTTCTGATCTTCAGCAAGAAGTCAATCATATCAAAAAAGAGATTATGATTTTAAAACAAAATCATTCCCTCCTTGATCTTTGTATCAAATAGATTGATGAAAATGTAAACTATTATATTTGATGAAGTCATTTTTTGCTCCATGCTTTGACCTGATTCCTGCTGATCTGCACAAATAACACACGTGACCCACGAACCATCGTTGTGGTGGCCGATGACAATCCGATGCTAAAGTCGGACAGGGATCTAAGGAAGGTGTAATGTTGTAACATGGGATTTGTAACGTACCTTAGCTTACCAACCTCATATCTTATTTATAGTGTAAGGAGTCCCGTTTCTACCAAGCCATCGTAGGCGTAGTTTAGGAAGGAGATCTTCGTGGAGATCCTTCTATAATTAGGAGCACGAGTCGTGTTGTTGAAAGGAAGTTTCATATTAGCTCTGTGCTCCTAGATACAGGGGAGATAAATCTCAATCCAAGAGTAATCTGTGGAAGGGAGTTTTCCTGTTTGGAATGTACTCTGGTATTTGCTTCCTAGTTGGAAGTAGAGAGCAACTGTAGTTGCCTATCCTCCAATGCTGATCTTGAGATACTTTCCTTAGTGGGACTTATGGGTATTGAAGATAGCTATGAGACGTGTGGGCCTAGCATGCTGTGAGAGTTCGGGTTCGCCTGGTAGACTGATTTGAGCAGGTTTAGAGCCGCTTGGGTTGTTCAGTGTTGGGCTAATGCTGGAGCCCGTATTTCCTCAATATCATCATGACACGTGCATGGCTTAGAGGTGTGATCGTTTTTATGTATCATCAATATTAATATAATTTTAATCTATCACATTGTTTGAAATTTAAAATAGTACAAATCTAATTGATCCCCCTTTGCATTCTTGGATGTCAAGCAATATATGAGCTTTTAAAATTTTAAAGATTAAATGATGTTAAATTCGTACAATCTTCAAGATTAAGGTTTATTCAGCCCTTCGTTCTACAATTGACATTTTGTTTTTGAGTAGATGAGCCTTGTTAGTTTGTTCAAGTTTCACCGCTTTTGCATGTCTTTCCATGTCTTCCTTCAAAAGAAGATTACACTGTGCAGCTTCTTCACAAAATTTGCTCATTAGTTGTATTTGAGCATCTTTCACTGTGGGTAATTTTACGTTGTCTTGCACATTTACCATCTATGTCTTTTTAAGTATTTGTTACCCATTGGTCTTGCAATACTGCCTTCACTTGGACCCTCAGTAGTAGGCGTTATGGAGTTTAGGAGGCTCTCTTCACTAATCTCATATGCAGATCTCTTATGATGATGATGTCGGTAGAAACCCAATAGTTGTGAAATTCCATTTCGAGGAATCCTTCCATACGTCATAAACACGACTATAAGTTCTTCCATTCACCTGCCAAGCACTCTGTGGGATTTCGTGGCTCACAATTTCAATCCGTAGAGTTTGAAATGGAATAGGATTGCTATATATGTGACAGAATACAGATCTTATAAAATAGGATCCCTATTCTATAGGGATTTCTATTCTTATTCAGAAGTCAAATACAGATCAAGCGTACAGGTTTTCTTTTGTAATCAAACAAGGACATAGATGGGTTTTTCAGGTCCTATTAGGACTCAAAATAGGAAGCAATGATTGCTATAAATATCAGCCTATTCCAGGGATTATTTATTGTATTTTCTGAGGCAGAAAATAGGGTATTGGGGCTGGTTTTTATCGAGAGAAAACAGAATATTGGGGCTGTTTTTTATTGACAGAAAACAGGAGTTTATTCGCAGCCATTGATCACAGTTTTCAAGTTAAGATTTGAGTATTACCAAGGCAGAAAACTGAAGAGAATCTGCTGATTTTTCTTTGTATCGAAAGTGTAGGGAAGAACGGTACAATCCGTGAGTATAACGGATTACTTTCAGATTGAGAGTTGAGAGAACTGGAAAATATTCTCAAGAGTTTGTTCTTCTCAGATTACTCTTTCATAATAAAGAAGCGCATCGTTGTCCCGTGGATGTAGGCACATTGCCGAACCACGTATATCTTGTCTATTTACTGTTACTAATTGCTAGACTCTTACTTTTACTTGCAAGTACCAATTAGGTTAGGGTGTGTTTCGAGGATAAACATACGACAAGTGGTATCAGAGCTCCAGAGTTGGTGTCTACAAGGTTTGATGATATGTCAGAAAGGAAAGGCGAAGTCTACGCAAAGGTTCATGGATTCGATGTTCTTCGATTCAATGGAAGGAACAATTTTAGCAGTTGGCAGACAACGGTGATGGATATACTGATTAACAATGATCTGGCAAACACGATAGAAGGTGAACCAGATGTAAAACCAACTGGTTGGGATGCAAATAAGTTCAAGGCAATGGATAGGAAGGCATGTAGTACTATCCGGCTATGTCTCGATACGGGAGTTGCGTATAACTATCGTGATGAAAAGACGGCAAAGCCAATTTGGGATAAGTTGATGAATACCTACCTCAGGAAGGATCAGATGAGTTTCCTATACCTTCAGAAAAAGCTTTTCACATTCAAAATTGAACCAGGTAAACTCATGACCGATCATGTTACTGAATTTGAGTGTTTATTTTCAGATTGCATCGGTTTAGGTGCAAACTATGATGATAATGTCAAATCTTTGTTGTTATTGACTTCTTTATTACCTGAGTGGGAAGTATTGGTTGACACGTTGGTCACCAATAAGACAGAAAGTTTAGTTTATACAGATGTGGTTTCTGTGGTGCTTACGAAAGCTGCTCACAAGAAGGATATGGCTGATGATGCACAAGTTCATGGTCTTATGGTCAGAGGCCGGAATCAGGGTAATAACAAGGGCAATAACAGGCAAGGCAATGGTCGGAAGAATAGAGGCCACTCACAGTCTCGCGGAAGAGACATGTCAAAGGTTGAGTGTTATACTTGTCACAATAAGGGTCATTTCAAAAGGGATTGTCCTACTAGGAAGGATAATGGCAACAGGGAAGAGAAAAATGGCGAGTCGAATCTGGTTGGATCTATACATGATGATGTGGATATCAAGATTACAGGAGATCTAGCAGAGGCTCTTATGGCAGATAATGGTGATCATCTGTATGGAGGATGGGTGCTTGATGCCGGTGCGTCTTTTCATATGTGTCCTATTAGAGAGTGGTTTACTAGTTACCGTGAGGTGAAGGGTGGATCAGTTTATATGGGAGACTCCAGAGTATGCAAGACTAGAGGTGTTGGCACAGTTCATTTCAGTTTGGCAGATGGTTCAGTTAGGAAGCTTACAAAGGTTCGTCATGTACCGGATCTTTCGAAAGGTCAGATTTCTCTTGGTGCGCTTTAGGCTCAAGGCTTCGAATTTGTTGGTGAGAATGGCATGTGTTGTGTCTACAATGGTGACAGGGTAATGCTTCCGTCAGTTAGACATGAAAATTTGTATTATCTTCAAGGAGACGCAGTTGATGGTGGAGCTATGGTCTCAGAGGTTCTTGATGAGAAGAGCGTAGCCCAGACTCAGTTATGGCACATGCTCTTAGGGCATGTGGGTGAGGCAGGGTTGAAGGCATTGAGCAAGCGAGGCTTGCTTGGCAGTGAAAAGCTTGGGAAGTTGGACTTTTGTGAGCACTGCATCTTCGGGAAGCAGACTCGAGTTAGTTTTTGTTCAGCGGAGCATACTACTGCGGGTATTGTGGATTACATTCACACGGATGTTTGGGGCCCATCCAGGACAGTGTCCAAAGGTGGTTCTAGGTGGTTCGTCAGTTTTGTTGATGACTTCAGCCGGAGAGTATGGATTTACACCATAAAAAGAAAAAATAAAGTCACTGACATCTTCAAGAAATGGAGGGCGATGGTAGAGAAGCAGACTGGCAGAGTTATCAAGGTGGTCAGATCCGACAATGGTGGAGAGTACACTGAAGACCCCTTAAAGGAGTATTGTCAGGAGCATGGCATTCGCAGGCATTTCACAGTGAAAAAGACACCACAACAAAACGGAGTGGCGGAAATGATGAACCGCACACTTCTAGAGAGAGCACGGTGCATGTTGTCTAATGCAGGATTAGGCAAGATATGGTGGGCTGAAGCCGTATCTACGGCGTGTTATCTCATAAACAGGTCTCCATCATCAGCGATTGAATTCAAAACTCCTATGGAGGTATGGTCTGGCACTTCTACGGATTATTCACATCTGAAAATTTTTGGTTGTCCTGCTTATTTTCATGTGAAGGATGATAAGCTGGGGGTAAGGGCAAGGAAGGCTATATTCCTTGGTTATCCAGGTTCAGTCAAAGGCTACAAATTGTGGTGCTCTAAAACGGGCAAGTGGGAGATTTCTAGAGATGTAAAGTTCCATGAGGAGGCACTCTTAAGGCCTAAGTGTGAGAGATGCAAGGATGGATCTCCGGTATGGAGATGTGATAGCTTTGATGATGAGGATGATTTTTTGCAGGTGGAGCTTGGAACTCCTAGGTCTGGTACACAGGACAGTTTTTCGGATTCAGGTCATGGTAATGATGATGGGATTCATGATACAGTACAGGGTGATCCGGAGGTTATTGCAGATGAGGAGGTTCCTGTTGAGGAGCCACAGGTACAACATGAGCATGAGCAGGAGGTTTCTCAGCCGTCTTTGGCAGCACAGAGAGAGCGTCGGAATACTAGAGCACCCATCAGATATGGATTTGAGGAAATGGCAGCCTATGTTTTTTCAGTTTTCGGGGAGTATGATGATGCACCTACTACGTATAAGCAAGCTTGTAAAAGCTCTCATATGGATGAGTGGAAGGTGGCTATGGATGCGGAGATACAGTCTCTTCACAAAAATCATACATGGGAGTTGGTGACACTTCCAAAGGGAAAACGGGCGATAGGATGCAAGTGGGTGTACACTCTGAAAGACGGCATTCCAGATTCCAAAGGGAATTCTGCAGGTGTAAGATTCAAGGCAAGATTGGTAGCAAAAGGATTTGCACAAACAGAAGGTGTGGATTATAACGAGGTTTTCTCTCCGGTGGTTAAGCACACTTCTATCCGTGTCCTATTAGCTATGGTGGCGCAGTATGACTTAGAGCTCGAGCAACTAGATGTCAAGACTGCTTTCTTGCACGGTGATCTGGAAGAGGATATTTACATGGTTCAGCCAGATGGATATGCTATTGCTGGGAAGGAAAACAGGGTATGCAAACTAAAAAATCTCTATACGGGTTGAAACAGTCTTCTCGTCAGTGGTACTTGAGGTTTGATACTTTTATGTTGAAGCAAAAGTACGCACGGAGTCAGTATGATCATTGTGTTTATTTCAGGAGGCTTCGAGATGGTTCGTACATCTATTTATTGCTTTACGTGGATGATATGCTTATTGTTGCTAGGAGTAAGCGTGAGATAGAGTTGCTAAAGGTTCAGTTGAGCAATGAATTTGAGATGAAGGATTTGGATCCAACGAAGAGGATACTCGGGATGGAGATAGTGAGGGACAGGAAGCTTGGTAGATTGTCTTTGTTGTAGAGGCAATATCTTGAGAAGGTAGTCAGTAGATTTGGCATGGATAGGGCCAAGTCGGTCAGTACTCCCTTGGCAGCTCACTTCAGGCTCTCTGGTTTACAGTCCCCTACTACTGTAGCAGAGAAGGAATACATGTCACAGGTTCCTTATGCTAGTGCGGTTGGCAGCTTGATGTATGCCATGATTTGCACACGTCCCGACATTGCACACGCAGTGAGTTTGGTTAGTCGGTACATGGCTAATCCAGGCAAAACCCATTGGCAGGTAGTCAAGTGGATTTTGAGGTATCTTCGAGGCACGTTGGATGTCGGTTTGGTCTATGAGAGATCGTCAGTTTCAGCTGTGACAGGTTATGTTGACTCAGATTATGCAGAAGATTTGGACAGGCGTCGGTCTACTACAGGTTACTGTTTTAAATTGGCAGGGGGTCCTATATCTTGGCGGTCCATGTTACAGTTAGTTGTTGCGTTGTCTACTACAGAGGCAGAGTATATGGCAATGACAGAGGCAGTGAAAGAGGCTATATGGCTTCGAGGTCTGGTTAAAGATTTGGGTATTACTCAGAGGGATATTACAATTCTTTGTGATAGTCAGAGTGCCATCCATTTGGCAAAAAATCAGGTTCATCATGCGAGGACCAAGCGTATTGATGTCAGGTTTCACTTTATCAGAGATATCATCGAGGACAGAGATGTGATACTAGAGAAAGTTGATACAAAGGAGAATGCAACTGATATGTTGACGAAGGTAGTACCCAGGGTCAAGTTGGAGCACTGTCTCAACGTGATCAGATTCTCTCAGTGTTGATGCCCCACGGGGGCATGGCCCTTAGGGGTGGACAGCCTTTAGGCCGGGAAGACGACGACGAGCAGGTTACCTTGGCTGGGGATTTCATGCTAAGGTGGAGATGTATGAGCTGATGGAGGTGTGTCCTGAAATTGTTCGCCAAGGTGGAGATTGTGGGATTTCGTGGCTCACAATTTCAATCCGTAGAGTTTGAAATGGAATAGGATTGCTATATATGTGACAGAATACAGATCTTATAAAATAGGATCCCTATTCTATAGGGATTTCTATTCTTATTCAGAAGTCAGATACAGATCAGGCGTACATGTTTTCTTTTGTATTCAAACAAGGACACAGATGGGTTTTCAGGTCCTATTAGGACTCAAAATAGGAAGCAATGATTGCTATAAATATCAGCCTATTCAAGGGATTATTTATTGTATTTTCTGAGGCAGAAAACAAGGTATTGGGGCTGGTTTTTATCGAGAGAAAACAGAATATTGGGGCTATTTTTTATTGACAGAAAACAGGAGTTTATTCGCAGCCATTGATCACAGTTTTCAAGGTAAGATTTGAGTATTACCAAGGCAGAAAACTGAAGAGAATCTGCTGATTTTTCTTTGTATCGAAAGTGTAGGGAAGAACGGTACAATCCGTGAGTATAACGGATTACTTTCAGATTGAGAGTTGAGAGAACTGGAAACTGTTCTCAAGAGTTTGTTCTTCTCAGATTACTCTTTCATAATAAAGAAGCGCGTCGTTGTCCCATGGATGTAGGCACATTGTCGAACCACGTATATCTTGTCTATTTACTATTACTAATTGCTAGACTCTTACTTTTACTTGCAAGTGTCAATTAGGTTCGGGCGTGTTTCGAGGATAAACATACAACACACTCACGAGTCATGTCTAGCTTGTGTCTAACTGCAGAAATTTTGAGATTTAAATATTAAGTTAATTAATTTTTCTAAATGTACATAACATGCATGGTTATCATGGTGCATGTGTTCTAAACAAATTTATAGTATCATGGTGTCATGTGGTCTCAAAAGTTTTACTCTTACAAATGTATATTCTCATGGTCTAATATGATTTAAACAATCTAGAATGGATCGGTAGCTTGACATGTTTATAAATTTATTTAGTGGTGTGGATTTCACCAAGATCTCACAATTACAAGTTAACGACTAAGATATGAAGTGGTAACCAGAACTTAAAGTTCAGAGAGTTTATGGTTAAACGATTTACTCCTTGGTCTCTTCAAGTGCCCTTTCTTCTACTCTCGTCACATCGATCTCTTTATGTTCTCCCTCTTCTTAATGGGTTTCTCTCAACACATTTGCAAAACCCCTCCCGATCCTCCCTCCATTAACTACAACGAGCTTCGCAGCTATCGAGCCGAAGATGAAGAGAAGAAAAAGCCCTCTCCTCCATCTCCTATCTAATTGAGAACTGTCTCTCTTAGATATTCATTGCGCTTCATCTCCCTTGTTTGAAGAACAACATGCCAAAATCCATCTTTTTCATAGTGAGTGGATTTTAATTTGGTTTTGTAAAGGTTTATTGTCCCTCTGTCACACCCAATTTTTGGAAAAGCTGGACAGAAAAATTTCAACATTTATTTCAGACCTTCAAACTTGTTATGACATTACTATTTAGTCTAATACAATAAACATCCAAACCATAATCACCAAGAGCGACTAAAATAAAAACCGACCATCACTAACTGAAAGTCTGAAAACTTAACTAGTTCAACTATTATAATTGTTCAAAGTGTTTATGGATACCAATTTTTACCAAGACCTATAGTTTTCAGTTTTACAGATACAAACTTCTATAGAAGAGATAGAATAAAGGGAATGAAGAAGAAGAAGATAATAATACACAACAAAATAATAGGACAGAAAGATAACAACCAATGGAATAAAGGAGAGAAGAAGAACAGTATAAGCATTAAATAGCACAAAAATGCAAGAATTATAAAAATTGCATCCATTATATGGATTTTAAAGATCTTAACTTTGATCATTACAATCGATCGATCTAGCTCTAAGACAGTTTCCTGTTTTACACTTAGAGATGACCTAGAAGATCTTATCAGAGTGTGATCTTTCTTTTAAGTTAAGAATTTTGGAAATCAGATTTGAAGAACTCTACTTTGTATTGTCCAAGAGAACACCCGATTCACTTCTTAGGGTGATTTTGATAGTTCAACCAAGTCCAATACTTTCTTTTAAGTAGAGGTTTTGTAGTAGACACTACTACAAATATAGGCTTGCATAGCGCTTAAAAATAGGCTTAGATAGCGCTATGCAAGGCGCGTACTTGAATAGCGTTTCGCTTAGATAGCGCTTTATTAAGCGCTATCTATGCGTTGATTTTTTTTTTAATTAACTTCAATAGCGCTTTAGAAAGCGCTATGTAATCGCTAATTTTTTTTTTAAATTAGCTTGAATAGCGCTTTGATAAGCGCTATTTAATTTTGTTGATTTTTTTTTAATTAGCTTCATTTCGGTGAATTTTTTTTATTAACTACCATAGCGCTTTTTATGCGCTATTTAATTTAAATAAATTTTTTTAATTAGATTTGTTTATCTGCTAAGATAGCGCGTAAATACCAATACTGATTTTCTGGGCTAAATATAATATTTAATATAATAATAACAACGTTCAATCAATCAATAAAGACACAACATGATAACTAACTGTTTCTCATTCATTCAAAATATAATTTAAGCATTCATACAAAATTGTTAATATGCTATCATATATATTTGTTCGTAGCACAATACTAATAAATATCTTAAACTACAGACATAATTAAAATGTTTTGCTTCAGCTTTCCATTTTCTCCTTGAGAAATCAGTTGTACAAATATCCTGACCAATTGATTACGAAATTCTCCATACGGTAATTCCAGCTGATCTACAGACTGCAACGGATTCCTTGACGCCCGGACGAAGAGGATCCTTGATACCCACATGGAGCTGTTTTAAGAGATGAACATGATGTAGTCATAACAGCATGTGCAGGATCATCGCCTGGACTCTGTAATTATGCACGAACTGCCCTTAATCTGATGGAAAAACACTGTATTAATAAGGCTATTTTTAGCACTGACTCAGCATATGCCCTGCCCATTCTCACAAAGAATGAAGCTACTCCATGGGAGGCTATTGCTTTTGCAATATATTTGACATTGCAAAGTAATATGACATGTACATAAACATAGATACCAAGGGAGAGAAAAAAAGAGGGAGTAACTAATCTACATTAATGCCGTACCAGAACATAAAAGAAGAGAACACCACTGCAGCATTGATCATCCAATGTTTTAGTCTCTCAGAGTGACCCTGGAATTGAGCAAAAACAATAATCAAAAGACACCTATCAGCTTTTCTACCACATCTTGTTCTTGTGTATACTCGATAAAAATAAGAACGTAATTGCACGGACGTGTATGCCCAACTTTATGTTACTAATAATGTTAAGTACCTAACAAATGCCCATGACATTGCAACTAAATGTGGACCAATAAAGTGCACAACAGCCATTAGGACTATCCAAATAGGTGCTTACTCATGGCACAAAACTTCAATTGGTGACACAACACAAATCCTTGAAACACATTGAAGTTAAATGTTTTGTAAGACAAATTGGGGTTCACCATCTCAGAAACACTGTAAGGAGACATTGGCATGTATGCAAGTATATTAGGCTAAAAAGTTTCTGAGCAAGTTGAGAAACACAACAATGGAGAATCTGTATGCATCCAGTCCCATGTCTACCATAACTTGTATATCTTCCTATATAAAACGTACAATTATACAATTTCATAAATTTACTAATAAGAGTAAAATAACAACATTTAAGTGGTGGGATAATGACAGTTAATGATAAGTGAAGACTACTTACAGGATAACGATGATATTCATCATCTGCGACATCACCATTGCTAGAATCAATTATCTTTCCTGAAAATGAATTGACAAGGGGTTTCAGAATGTGAACAATCACTCCTAATTTGTTTGGCTATAATAAAATATTTATTTGCAAAATCATCTAACACCCTAGTATTTTGGTGTATCCAGGATTCTAGGTAAAGATTGGTAATTTTTGTGAATGTACTCAGTGAGTGGTAACTTTTGTATACCATGTTCGAAATGAGGATTGAAACGACTGTGGATTTCCTATACTTGTTTCTCAAACACTGTCACCTCAGACATTGGGTGCTATATTTCCTATATTCTGTTTTATCCTTTTCGACTATTTTTTTTATTTTTAGCTAAATCCATTTTTTCTAAAAGACAAACACAACTTTAGATCTCAATGAAAATATAGGAATCTACAATTAAACAACTAAATCAATAGAAGTTTAAAAGGAAAAATCACCAAATGTGTGGGCGAAAGTATCCCAAACAGTTGGCCCCCTTCCATCAACCTTCACAGCTCCTTCATACTGAAATTAGCTAGGAACTTTCAATTGTCAGTTGGGTAATTAATTATGAAATTTGGCTTTGCATAATAAGTAAAGAAATTTTTTTATGGTAATTGAAGAATACACATAAAGACATTTTGTGATCCAAGTAAATCCGATACAACGACTTGCTCATATTATATCTAAAGTATGAATAATTTTGAAAATTCATATATATATATATGACTACTAATAAACTATTACCAATCTTTGGTTGAAATTGAAATATTTGGTGGAGTTTAAACTTGAGAAAAAGAATCTTATGATAAGGACTAGTTTGAAATAAGGATGAAGGACCTAAACCAAAAAAAAAAAAAAATTAAACTGTAACGCACGTTAAAGTCTATGATCATGTGTGCTTGAATTTTTGTGGAAGGATGAGTTGGTTACAGCCGCATAGTTCAAGGTATCTCGCCCCTTTTCTGTGTGTTTAATGGAGAACAAAATGTTTGATATGCCGATTTGTTCCTCTGCAATAGATACCATAAACAAAAAAAAAAAAACAAAAACATATATTACTGTTTCTTAAGATCATGATCACATCAACTTAGCTCACCTGACTTGTCTCTGAAACTTTGAAACAGATGGAGGGATGGAGTCCATGTACATAAAACATACTAGAAGAGAGAAATTTGAAGAGGACCGAGTTAAACCTACTGGTGGTTAATTTATCTATGTCGGTCTGGATATAAATGATTTAAGGTGTTCAACGTTTTTCAAGGAAGAAGAAAATGAAGGACCTGACAAAAGTTGACATAATTAATTTCAACCTTCTACATGACAAACAATTTATCAGCAAATTAACCTTTTGAATCTCAGAGTAAGTCTAGGCAGGCAGGCATTTTTTACTCATATTTCTTTAAAACATAACTATAAATACCACTTATAAAAAGGGTGAAATTGTAAAAAAAAAAAAAAAAACAAGAAAAGACCGCAAACAAGGCTGGCTAGATTAATTGTTGTTATTTTATTGATAAACAATTTAATTAGCAAACCTGTTTAATCTCATTTAAAAATAAATAAAAAAAATAAATATAATATTGTTTGAACGTTGAATTGCCTTCACCCTCCCTAGCTAGCTAATTTCTTCACGTTGACATGAACATGATAAAACACTGCTGCAGAATATTGAAGGCCGTGCTACGTACTGCTCAACTTTCACATGACAGTGTTCTCAATAATAGTTGTGTGCCATTGTTGGTCACAACTCAGAGAAAGGCACTAGTCAATAATTTGTATCAAATTTTTTTTTATGCACTGTTATTGGTAATTAAGGACCACACAAACAAACAAACAAACAATATCTAAGTAATATTCAATTCTATATATATGTCGACAAACAAACCAGCTGGAGAGAGAAAAAAAAAAAAAAACTTTTGAGTGGGCCGGGGTGGGTTTTCAAGCTCGTGATACTACAGAAGAAATTAGAAATTAGAAATAGATGAATGAAACAATAAGATCCAAAGAAGAAAGATGAGTGAGTTAAGAGATGCACACACACACAATGACAGGCATAGAACAACTACCACTTTAAAAAAAGGTTTGACATGTCCAGTGACACTCGGGGCAATAGTGAACAGAGGAAACAACTATAAATCATGTCCCAATATTCAACTACAATGAAAGAAGGTCTCTGTCAGTTGTATAGAGACACTAGCACACTGTAATTAAGTGCGTAATAGAAGATTGCACCTTGTACTAATAAATGATATTAACTTCAATTATTGCTTCACACTCCATATGCAATGAATAGGAATACATTTAAAAGGGAACATAGCAGAAAACATTGTCATGAGATGACTCAACAATTGACAAGATCGTACCTTAGATGATGGTAGTGGAGAAACGTAGACATTATGTGTGGGGAAACTTTCTTCGGAGACATATCAGGTAGACTTGGAAATGATGATACTCGAGGTGATCCGAGGCATGGACCTGTTCCACAAACGAGAGAGTATCGTATCCAGGCAAGGATGAAATTTTTAAAATACGGAAACAGACAGGTATAAAGTGGTGGGAGCCAAAGAAACGTACCATCATCAGAGTTTCTGTTGGTTTCAGGAAGCAAGCTAGATTTTAGAGTTGTACCAGATGGGCAAAGCTCCTCCAGAAGATGCTTTACAGTAGGAATAAATACGTCATAGTAAAAGGTGATCAAACCAACAAAATCCTGCCCTGTTTTCCGTAATTTTCAACTATTTCTTCGAAAGTGAGGTTTAATTGAGAAATCTGCGAGTCTTTTATATTCAACTCAACTGATGTTGGATCATTAGCATCAGAAACAACTTTATCTCTGCTTTGTGTAACACCACTTTGAGCCAAATTTTCTGCTTGGGTATCAAGATCATTGCTAATAGTACCTTGGAGATCACCAGCTAGCTGTTTGAGTTTATTCATTAGATCCTCATTCAGAAGTTCCACCAACTCTTTTTTCAGTTGCTCATCGTCTCTCTTTGGTTCAAGTGCAGACAGCTTATCATGTTTTCTGCCTTTAAGGTTGCAAAGATCTTTTCCACTTAGGTGTCTAAGCTTTATCTCTTGAATTTCAAAGTCTGTCTCTATTGAACTATCACCTGCACATAAAATTAGAGAAGAAATGTTCTAAGATTAGTAAAATATGTCTTTTTCTGTGGAAAAGAAAAAGAAGCGGTTGACCAAACCAAGCAACTCATAGTTACAGTAACAAAATTAAGACATACCTTGAAGTCGTTCATCATCTTTACAGCACTCCATCGCAATTGTAGGCATTTGATCATTACCACACGCTTTGGTTCTTGGGTGCATAACCTGGGCACAGGTACTATCAGCATGAACGAGTTCGTTGCATAGTAACGTTGACATAGGGATGTCAACATCTGCTCCTGATTTTCTCCACGAGCTCTGTCAGCATTGTTGCCAGACTCTTTAGCATTATTTACCTTCGCAAGCTTTTTAGTATTTACACGACTTTCACTTCCGCTATTACTATCGCTGAACTGAAAAATGACCAAAGAATAATGCAAGGTGAAAATGAGAAAAACGCGATATTAACAGAGATTAAAAAATCCACTAATAGTCAATACAAGATGAACTAAGTTAATAAAAACGTAATGAAACAAGAGATTAATGAAATAGCTATATAAAAAATACATAATCAATACATCCTTACGCTGGCGAAGAACATGACATCTTTTTTTCTTTGCACAAGTGAAAATTGTTAACATCAAATTCAAACAATTCACATAGTAAACACAATTACGAAGAACTAACCTTCATAACCACAATTACGAAGTAGAGCAACACCATATTCTATCATACATCCATAATGCTCAAGCTGAGGCCTAAGGTCATACAAACTTGTCATGTTCTCAAAAATCTTACGACCTTCCTGTACTAGTCCTGCATGACTACATGCAGATAAAACACCTATAAATGTGATCTCATTAGGCCTTATTCCTACTCGGGACATCTCAGAAAAGAGATCCAATGCCCTCTCTCCTTGCCCATGCATTGCTAGCCCAACAATAATGGATGTATAGGAATAAATGTCTCGATGCTTCATATCCTTGAAAATTCTAAATGCTTGATCTATGCTCCCACACTTTGCATACATATCCACTAAAGCGTTTCCTATGTACCCATCTGCTCTGATCCGATTTTTGTCTGTGTAAGCATGAACCCACTCACCCAACTCGAGTACACCAAGATTAGCACACGAGTTGAGCACCCCAACCAAAGTAATATCATCTGGTCGAACTCCCTTACCTTGCATACTCCGAAATACTGATAATGCCTTCTTGAATTCCCCTTGTTGTGCTAGCCCAGCAATCATGGAATTCCAAGAAACAACATTTTTCTCTGGCATCTCTTTGAACAACTTGCAAGCAAAATCCACATCCCCACATTTTAAATACATATCAACTAAGGCATTCTGCACAAAGACGTCCAACTTCACTTTACGATCAAGCATGTACTTGTGTATTTTTCTCGCTAAATCAAAATCACCCAACTTAGAACATGCTGAAAGCACAACCACCATAGTCATTCCATCTGCCCGTACATTCTCTCCCCCCATCTCTAAAAACACCTGGACTGCTTCCCTTGACAACCCCATCTTTGCATACCCTTGAATCAATGTAGTCCAAGTGACCAAATCTCTGTGAGGATATCCATCAAACAACTTGTGAGCAGCATGAATAACCCCACAAACAGCATACATTCTCATCAATGTGTTCTTCACATACACATCCATCACCAACCCATTCTTAACAGAGTAGCCATGAACCCCCTCTCCTACTCCCAAAGCTTTTGATCGAGCGCAGGCCTTAAGAAGAAATGGGAGTGTATAATTGTCCGGAAGAAATCCATTTTCAAGCATTTCTTGATAAATTGACAACAACAACTCCAATGGGTGCTTTTCGCTGCAAGACAAGCCTCTAAGGATCAAATTATAGAGTTCAAGAGATGGGTTTTCGATTCTAGTGAACACGGAGAGAGCGTAATCGAGGTCACCTGATGGTGAGAGAGCACAAAAGGAGATAAGTTTAGTATAGACAAGGTTGGTTTGGAGAAGCTTGGCTTTGATGATAGAAGCATGGATTTGTTTAAGTTCTTGCATAGATTTGCAGGATTCAAGTCTGTGAAGGATGAAAGGGAGGTGTTGGGGAACTGGAACCCGGCCTTGCTGCTCCTCGATGTGGTTTTTTTCGAGGTTACAGAAAGGTTTGGAAGTGAGAGCGAAACAGGGGAAGTTAGAAGAGAATGAGGAAGATGACCTCCCTCTCGAAGTGTTATTGCAGCGATGGCGAGGTTTGTTTGCAAAAATTTTATGTGGGAAACGTAGCCTAAGATGTAAGCGCTATAGTAGTGATATTCCGAAGCGCTATTCGAAAAGTAACTAGCATAGCGCTTTCAAAGCGCTATGCAAGCACTTTAAAAGCGCTATGGTAGCTTTGGTAACGTTTTTTCTCATAGCGTTTTTTAAAGCGCTATCTAAGACAAAACTAAGATAGCGCTTAACTGAAAAAAAAAATTAAAAGCGCTATTGTAGTGTTTTTTTTTTTTTTTTGATTTTTTTTAAAGACAAATAAGCGCTATCCTAGTGCCCACTTGGATAGCTCTTTAAAAAAGCGCTATCTAAGTGGCGTTACCTAAGCTAATATTTATAGTAGTGAGAGAAGAAAACAGAGAGATGTATATACGAAAGATGCTTAGATTGATAAGAAAATATACTGAAAATAATTACAGAGGAGACTTAGTAGTACAAGCTTGGGAAGAATGTACAAGAGCTGGAAGAGGAGAGGAAAGCTTACAAGATAAAAAGATCTAAGGGTTACAGAGTAGGTTTGGGGTTCTAGAATTGTCTGTCTCGCTCTGGAGGAGCTTACATTTATTTATATTCAGAGGAGATAAGAAGAGATGAAGAGATAAGACTCTTCTTTGAGTGGAGGATGAGCTGGAGGCTTATCCTTTGCTTTGTCTTATTGCATTGAGTGGAGGTGGACTGTTGAAGATGCTTCGACTGTTCACCTTTTGACTGTTAGCAGGTACTGTTGAAGATGCTTCGACTGTAGCTGCATAATTGAAGGGACTGTAGCTTCACGCGGAGGTTTTTGAAAAAGGGAAAATGATACTTGTCGGACTGTCTGTTGACTGTGGCCGAAAGTAATTTGTCTGATTGTGGAGGCGGCGGATGCTGCCCTTGGAAATAATAGACGTGGGTCCATTTACACATCTCGAGGATCGATGACTCCGAAGCAGTCATCTTCATTGAGATCCACTGTTGGATCATATTCTTCATCTTCATCAGTTTCATCAGAACATATCTGGGACAGTGTTTCGATGAGCTGAGCTCTGGTTGGCTTGGTCGAAATCTTCTGTAGAATCTGCTGCTTAAACTGTTTTAAGTTGGAGGATGATTCTGAGGAAGGACCTAGCTGTAACTGTGGAACAGGTGGTGTAGGAGACACCTCTGTTTTGGAGAAGAAGGCTGTTACGCCTTCTTTTGTGACCTTTGAATGGTCAAACCTTTGCCACCATTTTACTTTGTAGCGCCGGCATAACCATTGGGGTTTGGCTTTTGAAAGACTGATTGGTGAATCAGGGATGGAACAGACATAGTCCCAACACATGATCCAAGCAAGGTTGAATCTAATGAAGAACCAGGTTGAAAGAGACTGTTGTTCTACAGGCTCTGGAGGCTGGTACTTATCTCGGAAGATATTCCATCCTTCTCGAACAGGAGAGGGAAGAATCTCAATAACTGGGCCAAAAGAACTCCACCATTGATGTTGGAACCAAAATGGCAGAACTTTGGCACTGAACTTTTTGCAGAACAGAAAGAACCAAGAATGGCCTGATTGATGTGGGCTTATAAGAAATGCTCTAGTCCAATCATTCTTATAATCATAATAACTGTATGTTTGAGGAACATAGCTCTGTGAGAGCTTCTTATGAAAACGAGGGTGTTGGCCCCATTCTGCTTCTGTCAGAACTTTGAAAATCTGACACTTGGAGAAGGTGATTCGAGACTTAGTGTCATCATAATGATGAGTAACACTAATCGAATCAGAGTCTACCAGAATGAATTCATAGAATTCTTTGGTTTTGGTTGCATCAGACTCTTCATATTGTTGATCTGGAGAGTAAAGATGTCTTGAGATTGCTAGGGGATCAGAGATGAGGACTCTGAATTGAGGTTCAACAATACATAACAAGTCTAAATAAGTCTTGTTAATGTATTGAAGGGGAGCCTGATTAGGTTTTGGAAAACTTACTAGAGAAGTCAGCTCTTCCTTTTGATCAAGAGCTGAATATTTCTGGGTTAATTGAAGGGCATATGAAAGGGGGGCTGGCTGCGGAGAAGCAGAAGGCTTCTTCGCATAGCTTGCCTTTGATTTAGGCTTGGGAGATGAGTTGGAAGAAGAACTCATATTTGAAGGAACTCACGGGAGAGAAAGTCTGCCAGTGAGTTGTCTTTCCCCTTTATATATTTGATATCAAAATCAAATGCAGAAATCAAACCTTGCCATCTGGCGAAAATCTGTTTGGAAACCAAATTTAAAACATCTTTAGTTAAAATGTCTTTTGCAGATTGGCAATCAATTTGTAATAAAAATTTTTGATTAATTAAATCATCTTGGAATTTCATGATGCACAATACGATTGCTAAAACTTCTTTTTTGACTGTAGAGTAATTCATCTGGGTAGAATTCCAAATACCTGAATGGTATCGGACTAATTGAATAGTAGAGGACTGAGGTAGACGCTGTTTGAGGATACCACCATATCCATGATTGGACGCATCGGTTTCTACTATTTTGAAGGCATCGGGATCAGCAATTCCTAAACAAGGAAGACTTTTGACTTGACGGACTATAGAAGTATGGGCTTCAGTCCATGGGCCTGGGTTTTTCTTAAGGCGATTATATAAGGGCTTAATTAAAACACGGAGGCCTTGATAAAAGTCTGCAACATAATTTAAAGATCCAAGAAATCTTTGTAATTGGGGTTTATCCCGGATTTCATCTGAAAATTTGTCTGCAAATTCAATTGTTCTTGAAATTGGGGTAATCATCCCATTGAAAATCTTATGACCTAAAAATCGAACATTTGTTTGAAATAAATTGATTTTAGTTGGAGATAAAATCAATCCATTCTTCTTTATACAATTTTCAAATTGATATAAATGTTTCCAATGGGCTGGAATTGAATCAGAGAACACCAGTATATCATCGATATACACAATGGTGAACTGCGAGAATTGGGATAGAATATCATTCATAATATTCTGGAATTCACTAGGAGCATTCTTGAGACCGAATGGCATAACATTCCACTCGTAATGTCCAAAGGGAACATTAAAAGCAGTTTTATACCTATCCTTGGGATGAACCTGGATTTGCCAAAATCCAGATTTAAGATCAAACTTAGAGAAGACACAAGCATTGTGTAATCTCTTCAGAAGATCACGCTGAGATTGTCACGCCCCGATTTTCGAGAAAAACGAAATCCTAAAATCCACGTAGGATTATCCGTTTCCCCAAAACTCGGACATGAAATTCAATAACGACAGAAACATTTAGCAGCAAAGACAAAATGTATAATTTAAAAAAAAGGAACAAACTAAAATTAATACAAATGTCTAACCAGGAAAAACTGACGTCGCTAGCCCCACTTGCGAAACCCCCGTAACGCTGCTCAAAAGTCTCTAAACCTGAAAAGCTAATCGGCTACATTCCCAAAGGAATGTACCCAAGAAGCAAAAACTCACTTGGGTCAGCAATAAAGTTGGTGTGAGAAATCTTCATGCCAAAAATCAATAAAGTCGCACGTGATAAACATCAAGCGAAACACAAACAACAAACCATCACACCAATAGGTAGTTCCTCAACGAGGCAAAGGTGTGATGCAAGAAAACACAGTCCAAACAATTTAGTTCCTCAACAAGGCAGTCATATCATCATCCGAATATGTAAATATGCATTTACCTGTACTTACCCTATAGGAGTTGACTATGGCAAGTCGGACCTGCAGAAATATTAGTGGACTTGCCATCCTGCATAAAAGAATTAGAAACAATGCAACGTCATCTATTCTTTTATTTGGATTAGGTTTATCTTTTTAACGGATTGATTACTTAGACGATACCACATTCGCACCACCTCCGTGCCGAACATACATGCCCGTATGCCTCTCTCATATAAAGGAGGACTACTCCGTCATCCATGCCTAAGTGGGGACATCACATACAGGCATGCATCGCGGATACCCCTAACTATATGAGTACCAAAAGCCACCCTTGGGCTATCAATGCGCATAACTCACGTCACATTTTTGACGGATAAATATCAAAGCCTATTTTAGGCATACAAACTCACCACATTTCTGCAAGACTAACCGAAGGTTATTTTAGTTTCTCTAGTAAGAAATGGGTGCCCCAACTCCGCAAGACGACCCGCAGATCATTTAGTTTCTCTAGTAAGAGAGGGGAAAATCATAAACAAAAGAGATGTGGTAGTTCTAAGTGATACAAGTCCAAGTGGTTTATATTTTCAGAAATCAAGGATTACCAATATCATTTAGTTTTGATAATTCAATATTCCTCCACAATGACATTTTGTCATTCGTAAATTGATTTACCATCTATCCACCCACATTTTTGGGGAAAAATATAGCATATACATCAATCATGCTTTATAACAACATGGCAATCAAGCCACTCCTTGATTCAAATATCCAATATTTTCATAATGCATAAATACGTCAATATGCATAATAATACCAATCTCCACATTAATCACAATGCATTAATATTCACCAACCATTCACATCTCAAGCATCACTATTAACTTAGAATATGAAAAACATAGTTAGGAGCTACTAACTGTAGTTTAACCAAGCCAAACAAATCCATATCTAATAGCCTTTCTTAAACACTGATTTCGGTGTGAGCTAACTTAGCTTACAGTGCCTTAATAAGAAACGACATTCAATATACCCAAATACTCGACAAAATGTAGGAGATTGTCTCACATCATAATCAAGTCCTACCAAGAAGTAATTGTACAATAGAAAACTAGTCACACTTTAGTAGTAGCCATTAGAAGATCTAACCACTTACCATGACCTTGCGACATGATGACAATGAACTACACTATTATATTGATCATAAATTAATAACAATAGTAAAATAGAGTTTTAGCTTCAAAAACAAGGTGTAATCCTCCTCTCTGTCCCCCTCCTATTCTTGTACTAAATTACTTGTTCACAAACAAAACTTACAAAAGATTGACAGGTCCTTGATTACGCAAGAACGCTGCATTGTGACTATTAGTCAAAGTTTATCCAATGACTAACAACAAATTTATGACCATCGATAGATTCATCAAGTATTGACTCATATCAAGGGCAACCCTTCGTAACCCTTCACTAATACCAACACTCTATTCGATGTTGCACATTCCCAAAACCATAAATACTCATCACAGAATTCAAACACAAACATTGCAACGAAACACGAACAAAATGCACAAAGAAAGCAAACCCATTCTCACAGGTAAAACCCATTCTATTTTGTAAATTGGAAATATTCTATTTTCAAGAACAACATGAACCAGACACCTAATCAACCAATCAAACAATCCAACAACAGATTTTCTAAAAAGGTAGTATTTAATATATACTCTACTCGTCAAAACACAACAAGTTGAACAAGAAACAAGTAACACAGCATAGACAAACTGATAGAAAATGACTCACATTAAAAGAGATAGAAATGAAGAAACTCACAGTAAAAGAGAAAGAATGAAGAAAACTCACTAATTAATAGCACAGTCTCCAGCAACCAATCCGCCACTTCTTCTCAACCATGTTAATAAACTTCACCCATATACCACCGTGTACTAAATGAAGCCCACATAATGTCCTGGCTTCTTGAACTCTTACCCGCAAGACAGTCCCCACACGTGGAAATGTACACAAGACATCTCGAGGCAACAGTGATAGCCCCAACTGCAGTGGAAGTGGGTTCTCGTGTTCCTCACTAAGCCTTTGCAGACAACTTAATGGAGGGCATCACTTCCACATTCTTCTTTAAAAGTTACCATCAGGAGATACAATGAAACCCATTACATTACTCGAATGAGAGCACGCCCGTCACATCTTTCAGCCCAAAAAGTTCCTGCGGAACATAGAAGACATCTGCTAAATCTTTGGAGTGAGGAGATAAAGGAATAAAAGGCCCCAACTCTCTCCATGCAAATCCCAATCTGATCTCTCTCTCTTAGCCACCACCATCTGTTGGTTATCATCCCACTTAACAGAAACATGAGCTCTCATATTCAAAAGATTATTCAATGAATCCATATCCCTTTGTGTCCAATGCAAACCTCCTTCTCAGCCTGCTTCAAATTCCACTCAGTCAACTCAGCCTCACTGACAAACCCATCAGCAGGCTGAATGTCGATCTTGGGAAACAACATCACTAACCTAGTTGTCACATTGAACCGATCCTCGTCATTCATGAAATCTCCCCACTCAGGTTGTGACTCTGCAGCTGGTGCTGCCTCACGCACCCAATAGTGAGGTTCACCTCAGTTGATCGCATCTCTCTCACACGTCGATCGGCTCATCCAGGTCTATCAACTCACCCAGATCGATTAAGTCCTATCCCCGACTGCTTATCTCTCTCAGGCGGTGTCGTACCCACTGGTCAGCCTCCCGTCCAGTTCGCTCGACAACCCTCAAACCAAGTCGATCGACTCTCCCTCACATAGGGCGATCACCGCTCCTCTGCACACGACGATCGATTCCTCCATTCCTCCAGCGTCTCGTCTAACATGCCACCCCTCATAAGAAGAGCCTCTAGTATTTTAGAGACCAAGTCCATGTGCTCCTTGATTTCCTTCTCCACCATGCTCTTCATTACTGAATAAAAAAGTGTAGCACCAGGGTGGTGCCCACTCTCAATCATACCATCCAAAACAATTTTAGCATCAGCTGGCTCTCCTCTCTCGCGTCTCGCTTTCGTTTCACAATTAGCGGCCATCGAAAAGAAAACACAAGGGAAGGAGAAGGAGAAAAGAAAGAATAAGGTTTTTCTCTTTATGTAGTGTGGGTGGCTATTCGCCCCCACTAAAATTTTGGGAACACCTGCCCTTAAACGCCACCAAATAAAACCCTAATTTCGAAATTCACAATCAATTTAATGTAACCCTATTTTGTTTAATTAAAAATAGAATAAATTTGTTTTATGAAAATGAGGGTTGTTACATTATACACACGTTAAATGGAATCTCGTCCCGAGATTCGGATGGTAAGGAAGTTAACTGAATTTCGAAAACTACTAGTTGTCAAACAAAAGAAGATTTTGAAACACAATTTCAATTGAATTTTAGAAATATACATTATTTATTGTTGTTGGAAAAGTAGGGGTGTTACAGAGATGGAATTGGATAACGAATCCATTGAAGAACTTGATTTAAAGGTTTATAATTTATTACAAGACGAGGGCTACCTCGTTCAAGTTCTGCATTTTTATTGACATAAAAAGCTGCACAACTCCAAGGAGATTTAGAATCTCGGATGAGTCTTTTTTCTTTTAATGATAGAATCTCTTGTTTGCAAAATTCCATAAGTTCGCTCACTACTACAAATATTAGCTTAGGTAACGCCACTTAGATAGCGCTTTTTTAAAGAGCTATCCAAGTGGGCGCTAGGATAGCGCTTATTTGTCTTTAAAAAAAAAAAAAAAAAAAAAACGCTACAATAGCGCTTTAAATTTTTTTTCCAGTTAAGCGCTATCTTAATTATGTCTTAGATAGCGCTTTAAAAAACGCTATGTGGAAAAACGTTACCAAAACTACCATAGCGCTTTTAAAGTGCTTGCATAGCGCTTTTAAGCGCTATGCTACTTACCTCTTGCATAGCGCTTTATCCTATAGCCTAATAATTAAAAAAAAATCAAATATCAAATTAAATCTCGTTTTTTCAGATCTTGATACGATCGGACGGTTAATATCACAAGTCATAATAAAAACCTAAATCTCGACAACATGTTTTTTGTTTTGCTTTTGCCATTTTTTCAAACACAGAGAGGCGATGGGAGGCATGGAACCGAGGCGAGGAGGCGACGAACCAGATCGAGGAGGCGAGGAACCAGATCGAGGAGGCGAGGAGGCGACGAACCAGATCGAGGAGGCGAGGAGGCGACGAACCGAGGAAGGACGCGAGGAACCAGAGGAGGCGAGGAACCGAGGAAGGAGGCGACTCAGGCGAGGAACCAGAGGAGGCGAGGAGGCGAGGAACCGAGGTGTCACAGGGTAAGGACCAGGTTCGTCTCTTTCGCTCGACTCTCACTCAGTCGCAGAATGTCCCGAGCCACTCATCCTCATCTCCAGGACAATATGGTATAAATCAAATAGATTGGTCATAGATTCAATCTCCCAGGCAGTAAAGTCTCATGGCATCCTCCTTGTCCCCCTCATTGAGGTGTATGAGCTTATGACCCATTTGAAAAGTTGGGTTACATCGATCATTCTGATTTTGTATTTGAGAGGTAGTTCCTAATACATATGAGAATCTGTCTGATTTGATTTCGAGTGAGGGTCTTGACCATGACGAAGATGATTTGTGTTTCTTCCACCTAAATAGTCTTCGAATTTTCTATTGTTATCGACTCAACATAATTAAGAGATTCACAATTTTTCCTGTTGGGTCTCAAAATACTCTTTGAATTATGGGCGAGTTTGCAATAACCAAGAGGATGAATCTAAGTGATACATCATCATTTGTCTAAGATTTTTATTTTTATTTTTTTTTAATTTTATTTTTATGTTATTTAGTAATTAGTTCACTGCTAATATGATGATGGTGTTCGCTGCAGGGTAGTAAGCTGACGAAGAGGGAAATGGAGCTGATGGGAAGTAAGAAAATGAAACAAGAAGTAGAAGAAGAATGCACTCTTGACGGCACCGCGGATCGGCGTGGCCGCCCTGCAATCCGTCCATCAACTGGAAGTTTGTTTGTTGGAATCCTCATATTAGGTACGTAAAGAAGAAAATATTGAAAACTTTGTACAAAACCAAGTGTTTATGAACATTCTTGATTGCCTATTTGAATGCACATGCTATAAATTTACTTTCTCATAAATTCCAATCAATTATTTAACCATCCTTATGAGATGATTTACACCTAATAAGGTGCTCAACATGTAATAAAAGTCAAACGTAGAGATCCGGAGAGCATTGACACTGTCAGTGCGGAAATTTTCTTGCGTAAGCAATTATGTCGCAGTATCTATAGTCTCACATACCAGAGCAGTGTGGAAATTTTCTTGCGTAGCAAATGGAGTAGAACTGATATCGAACTTTTGTATCCACGAGTCTTTGGTCAAGTCTGGCATTTTAGCTGCTACAGTCAACTTAACTCTTATTGTGCAGTTTCTACTCGTTTCATTGTCTTTCATTTCTTACAAAGATCTAATTAATAATTTTTCTGGTAGAGTACTAGACATTTTTTTTTCTCTTGTTCCATGTTAGAGATTTCATAAAATTTTCCAAAATATGCATTATGAGATATCCATTTTCAGAACATTCTTTATGTGTAAGCAATTATGTCGCAGTATCTATAGTCTCACATACCAGAGCAGTGTGGAAATTTTCTTGCGTAGCAAATGGAGTAGAACTGATATCGAACTTTTGTATTCACGAGTCTTTGGTCAAGTCTGGCATTTTAGCTGCTACAGTCAACTTAACTCTTATTGTGCAGTTTCTACTCGTTTCATTGTCTTTCATTTCTTACAAAGATCTAATTAATAATTTTTCTGGTAGAGTACTAGACATTTTTTTTCTCTTGTTCCATGTTAGAGATTTCATAAAATTTTCCAAATATGCATTATGAGATATCCATTTTCAGAACATTCTTTATGTGTAAGCAATTATGTCGCAGTATCTATAGTCTCACATACCAGAGCAGTGTGGAAATTTTCTTGCATAGCAAATGGAGTAGAACTGACATCGAACTTTTGTATCCACGAGTCTTTGGTCAAGTCTGGCATTTTAGCTGCTACAGTCAACTTAACTCTTATTGTGCAGTTTCTACTCGTTTCATTGTCTTTCATTTCTTACAAAGATCTAATTAATAATTTTTCTGGTAGAGTACTAGACATTTTTTTTTCTCTTGTTCCATGTTAGAGATTTCATAAAATTTTCCAAATATGCATTATGAGATATCCATTTTCAGAACATTCTTTATGTGTAAGCAATTATGTCGCAGTATCTATAGTCTCACATACCAGAGCAGTGTGGAAATTTTCTTGCGTAGCAAATGGAGTAGAACTGATATCGAACTTTTGTATCCACGAGTCTTTGGTCAAGTCTGGCATTTTAGCTGCTACAGTCAACTTAACTCTTATTGTGCAGTTTCTACTCGTTTCATTGTCTTTCATTTCTTACAAAGATCTAATTAATAATTTTTCTGGTAGAGTACTAGACATTTTTTTTTTCTCTTGTTCCATGTTAGAGATTTCATAAAATTTTCCAAATATGCATTATGAGATATCCATTTTCAGAACATTGAGACAGAGCTTCGGTTCTCCTACTGCTAAAATTACTGAAGTTAGCGAGGTGTTGCTCCTCCACCTTAAACAATGATCAGTTTGCCTGCTGGTATACTCAAGTCACATTTATTTCGTTATCCATTTTAATTTGGTTTATGGTTTACTCATTTTACATGCCAGCGCTATGCTGTTGTTTGTTCACTCAGGTTATTATGTTTTCACTTGTGTTATTGAGTAATTACTTCGTCATGTCACCATCAGATATCATTGGTTAGTTAATATTTTCCTACCTCATTCATCAATTGTGCTGGGAAAACTATTTGTAAGATTGTTGGTGCAGTCTATAGTCACCTAATAAGGTGCTCAACATGATAATTTCACTCATATAGAATTGACACCGTCTGATGATATTGCAGGTATGAGAGCACCTGTCCGGCCTCCTCCTGGCCATCCTTCTCAATGTAGTTCTCAAATGTTTTCACAATTTTCATCATCTTCTTGTGATTAATCTTGTCCTTGTGCATTCTGTTTCTGCAGGCCATTGATAGGCTTCGTTTAGTTCCCGGAGTTCTTGAGCTCGTTGGAATTGGTTATTCTGGGGTAAGTTCCACACCTATTACTGCTACTATATATATATATATTAGTTGAGAAGGCTGCTATCAAGAAATATAGTTGGACCTTCAGTCATTTACATTTATCTTACTGATACAAAACCCTTTGTGTTTGGCAGTGGTTTGCATATATATAGTAGCAATAACAGGTGTGTTCTTGTATTTCAGGTTAAGATTTATATACTGACTTAGTGTGTGTGTGTGTTGTTATACTTATACAATACCATGATGCAATTTCAGGTTATGCGATGATACAATTTGAAGTGGCGGTAGAATCTGAGAAACATTCAGCGGTGCCGCAATGTACAGACGAAATTAGGACTGTAGGAGAAGCTGTTGGCCATTTCATTTCGTGGCCAAAAAAGCTGGTGTATATATATGATAGCATATTAACAATTTTGTATGAATGCTTAAATTACATTTTGAATGAATGAGAAATAGTTAGTTATCATGTTGTGTCTTTATTGATTGATTGAACGTTGTCATTATTATATTAAATATTATATTTAGTCCAGAAAATCGGTATCGGAAAAATAGAAAAAACAAATCAAATAACTTAGATAGCGCTCAAATTAGCGTTATCTAAGTTTAACATATATACTACAATAGCGCTTCTTTAAGCGCTATCTAAGAACAATCTAATTACTTCCATAGCGCTTCTTTACGCGCTATCTTAGCAGATAAACAAATCTAATTTAAAAAAATCATTTAAATTAAATAGCGCTTTGTTAAGCGCTATTCAAGCTAATTTAAAAAAAATAAGTGCTTACATAGCGCTTTAGAAGGCGCTATTGAAGTTAATTAAAAAAAAAAAAAAACGCTTAGATAGCGCTATTCAAGTACGCGCCTTGCATAGCGCTTTTTTGAGCGCTATTTAAGCTACCATAGCGGTAGCTTAGATAGCGCTAAAAAGCGCTATCTAAGCCTATTTTTAAGCGCTATGCAAGCCTATATTTGTAGTAGTGGCTATTCATTTGAATAGGACGAGCCTTAGTGGTAATTTTTCTTTCATCAAATCCTGGTTCATAAGGGAGACGAACCACATGTTGAGATCTATACCAAAATGCATTTGGTAGGTTAGAACAAAGTTCATCTTGCAAATGTTTTTGGTATTGAATGATTTGAGATTGAAGTTTAGGTTCACTGATTTGATCAGCTATCCTTTTATATTCAATTTCCTGTTTCAGAAAGTTTAATTGTTGTTGTTTGCAAATTAAACGATTTAGAAACTTTTGTTTAGAAACTTGATTAAGTTCATAAACTTCTGATTTAAACAAGAATGGAAATTCAACCTTAGTACCAAGGATGATGGTTGAAATCCCTTGCTTAGATACAGAGAAAGGAGAAATAGCATTGATAAAGGGCGTACCTAAAATCATTTTTTGTTCCATATTTTTAACAAGAAGAAAATGTTGCTTAATGCAAATATTCTGCTTGCAGATATGGGCATTTGTTAATTTAAATGCTATTTGAAGTTTTGAATTATCTGTAGTATACAGACTTTGAGTTGTTTGTTTGAAGTATTGTACGGGTACAATACCTTCTTGAATACAATTCATATCAGCTCCTGAATCGATCAGGGCAATTACTGATATGCTAGTTTCATTATAAATATTTAAGGTTATAGCCACATACCATTTTTGAATGGTAACAATATGTGGGTTAACCTGTTTTTTGTTTAAATTGCAAAGAAAATCAGCTTGTTTCTGTTTTGAAGAAGAGATTGGCTGAGAAGAGGGACCTTCTGCAGTGTCTTTATCTTCTGGTTCAGAAAAAGCGGGAAAATGATTTTCTTGCAACATTTGAATTTGAAGGTCAGTTAAATTTTGATGTTGTTTTAACTGATTAACTTCTTTTTTCAGATTGTTAACTTCATGCTGTAAGTCTGCAAGATTAACAGGAGAAGCATTAGCTTTTGTTTGGTTAAACCTTCTAATGATTTCTCTGTGATCATAAAAAGAGGTGATCACATCAGAAGGAGGTTTAGTTTGTGAGATTGAATTCTTTATATGTTGAAGATATTCAGTTTTTGTTTGAGGGTCATCAATTTTATCTACAAAATCTAACAGTATTTGGGACTGCTTATTTTGTGATAACATATTGATTTTTGGTTTTGCAGAGAGGTGGCATAAGCATGCACCAGGAGTACAATCACAGGATTGTTCAGAAGAATCAGAAGTATCGGACGAATAATTCAAGTTATTCATCTGTAGTTCTGGTTCAGAAGAATCGGAGTCTGAATCGATTAGACAATTAAGAAACATATGTTTCATTTGTTTGGGAATGTCAAGGGCTTGAATCTTTTGGGTTGTTCTGCACTGTTTTGCATAATGGCCGGGCTGACCACACTTAAAGCAAACAGGCTTTGAAGTGGATCCTTTCTTAAAGGGCTTGGACTTATGAGTCCCATGTTTCTTGGGCTTGCTATAGTACTGTTCCAGTGGTTTAGCAGGCTTTGGGCCATAAGGCTTTTTCTTTTTGAATTGACGGGCCGGATTGGACCGATATTTCTGTTTGGAAGTCAAATGGGCTGGATATCTGAATTCATCAAACCCATATTGTTGACAGAAATCACCTAATTCTTTAGATCCATAAATGTGTTGTTTTTTTAATTGTTTCTTTAATTTTAAATCATTACAAATTTGAAGAGCACATTTATTAATAAATGCTATTAAATCACCAAATGTGAGCATTTCATAATGGATATCACCACCATGTTGCTCTTGGAGCTTAGTTCGGACGGTTTCAGCAAAGATTTCAGGAAGACCTGAAATGAACTTTCGTTTCCAGAATGGATTTGCTGCATCAGTCTGAAGCATTACTCTCTTCATAAAGATATCCTTGTAATATCTAAAATGACTGAGAGTTGGACACTTGTGAGACATCAGTAAATTTTGGCTTTACCTTGGTATTCATTAGGATTTCCTAAGAAATGTCTAAGAATACTTTGGATTAAGGTAGGCACACTATCTGGAATAAAAGTTTCTTGACCAAGATCATTTTCAACCTTGATTGGGTTACCATCAGGACCAATTTTCTTAGCAAATAAAATTTTTGTTTTTTCATCAGTAGTAAGATAGTTATCCCACCATCCTTTTAATAATCATGAAAATCCTTGAATAATGATAGATGCAATGGTATGATCATCTTTGCCTTCTGCTCGATGAGTAGAAGCCATCATTACCATTTCTTGAGTAACCTCAAGAATTGCATCTTCACTAATGCCATCAATATTCCAGATATACAATTCTTTTGTGGAAAAAGAACCAAAGGTTTGAAGATTTCTTTCTTCAAACTGCATATCAGGGAATGAGGGTCTAGGATAGAAATTCCTAGATGTTGGCATAGGATTTTTCCATTTTGAAGTTTTTGATGCTGTCTTAGCATGTCTAATGGGATTCATCTGATAAGGAATGTAATTTAATCGATCCAATTCAGACATAGGATCAAAATCAGCACTAATGTCTGGATCACAGTCAGTCATGGCTGGATGAGACAGAGTATTGATTTTTAATCTTGAATCCAATTTAGAGCATCTAATTCGGCATCAATTTCTTTTAATAAATTTGTTTTAGAAAAAAATGAGTTTGGCGCCAAAGGGTCAGGAATTTGAAAGAAAACATTTTGTTTCTTTAATTCCTGTTCTTTGATTACTCTTTCTTCTATTTGCTTCTTCTTTAACTCATTTGTTACAAGCTGATCTTGTACAAGCTTGTCACCAAGTTCAGATAACAAAAGATTAGTATAATTATTATGATGAATAAGAGTGCTAACATAGTCATCAGTCTGATGAGAAAAAGGGGAAGCAATATAATTTTGATTTGAGACTTTAAACTGGAGATCTGCCATGGGGGGTAGCACAGCTCTCACAGTTTTCTTGTCTGTTGCAGTCCATATTTTAGGTGTTACATTTAACACATGGATCTGTGGGATGTGAACATTAAAATACCAATCTAAGAAGGGTAGATTTGATTTCAATTCTTCACGGCATTCATATAAAGATTTGCTAAGTTCTTTGCGTTCTAACTCAGTTGTTTGAGCAATGAACTTTTCTCTTCTTTCATCATTTTCTGGAAACAAGAAGTCTCTTTTGATTTTTTCTTTATCAAGTTTGAAATTTGTTGTTAAGCATTGAACCCTAGGAATCTGAAATTCCATTTCAGATTGTGTGGGTGATTGATTTGCTTCTGAAGTTTCAGGAACTTCATGTTGATTATAAATGGGTTGAGGAATCTGAGGAAAATTAGGATTGGTTCTAATATTTCTTAATTGAAGATGAGGAATCTCTTCTGGAGTAGAGACCCTTGAAGGTAGCCTAGTAGGAGCAGTTCTGAATGAAGATTCAGATCTTCTTCCAGAATCAAACTTAGACGGGTCAAGAGTTGTAACTCTGACATCATTGAATCTCAATTCAACAGTTCCATCAGGAAATGATAGGATTCTGTCGATATGACTTGGAGGAAGTTTCTTTGGGTTAGAAACTCCTTCAATGATCCATGATTCAGGAAAAGTGACCTGATCCCATTGTATCGTTTTGGGTACAATAACATTGGTTTTCTGGTCATTGATTTCAAACAGGATTGTGTGTCCTTGTTCATCAGAGTGTAAGGCACGAGGCCTTAATTGGGTTTTCATTGCTTTATAAGTGATCTTATAGATCAAAGCAAAGGGTTCAGAACCTTCAGCCATATCAAAGCCAGAGGTCTGGATATTGAGAGTGAGTGTCTCAAGGATGTGTGGATCACAAAGAGACACAGAGAAGTTAGGATAACAGTTAAAGTAAACTGGACCCATTGAGAGTGATGACTCTGCAATTCCAAGCAGAGAGTCACTGAATTTATTGTGTCTACAGTCACGAAGGGCGACTAAAGCACAGGTGTCGAGTCCTAACCTGGTTAGAGGTTTTAGGGCTACTTGAATTAATCCTATATGAATATATTTGTATTTCGCTTTTATTAAAGATTGGATTGTTTGATAACAAAGAAGTTGTTTTGAATCTAAAGATTTATTAATCGGTATTGTCTGTTCGACAATACTGATTAAATCTTCAGTTTTTTGTGCAAACACAGATTTGGAAATTTCATAAATCTCCTTTTGGGGTATTACTGGTATGGACCAGTTTTGTAAATCTTGTTCAATTTCAGAAATCCTACCTTCCATTTTGGTTGGTAAACTGTTTGACCTAGAACTAGAAGTTCTGGAAAATCTTGAAAACAAAGACATCTTTTCAATTTGCAAACAGGATGGGTAGGAACACTGTACTCGGACCACCTACAGCTGGACCATCTGAGTGGGACCACCTAACCTAGATCTCGCTGGCGCTCACCATGGCGACTTACACTGGATCTGATTCCTAACGGCTGACCAACACTCTATGCGACTGACCAACGCTATCAACGGCTGACCAACAGTACCTTGGACTCACTAACCTGTCCCGGGGCAAAATAAAAAGGATGGCTCTGATACCAAAAAAAGTTACATTTAGAAATCATTAGTAAGGTACAAATTCAAGATTCTCTATCCGGTATAAAATAAATACAAACTTAAAGCACCAATTAAAGTCTTCCAATCCACACAATCACGGAAGCTTTAATAAGAAACCTCTTGCCAAGACTAAATACACACTATGACACCTGAGATGTTGTACGGCTACACTCAAAAGAGAACGCACCCAAGAAACACAAAGTAAATAAATAATCAAATAATTAATCAATTAAACCTAAATACTAGTTTATTTTATGAGTGAGCTCTTTATCAATAATGGAAAATTCTAAATGTCGAGGGATTGAGCGAGGAAACGAGCGAGGGAAATGAGGTGGCAAGGTGAAAGCCGTTCATTTCCCTTGAAATGCGTGCGTTGACTTTTTTGCACGCATCTTGAGGGAAATGAGCGGCTTTCACCTCGCCACCTCATTTCCCTCGCTCGTTTCCTCGCTCATTCCCTCGACATTTAGAATCGCTCATCAATAATACATCTAACTATTAAAATATAAACCACAAAGTCACAACGGAATAAAATAAACACTTCATGCTATTATAACATATGTTTTCATTATTCGAGTTCAAAAGATAGTTTCTTGTTCAAGTGAAAACATAGAGTAAAATAAATATTAAATAAATAAAAATATAATAAAAATAGATATTTAAGGTTGTACTTGGGTGAATGTCGAATAAGCCAACCTGCATAACAAAATGTTATAAAAGGTCTACCCCTTGTAAATCTGTATATTCGTCAGAGAGTTTAACACAAAAACATAATAAAATTTGCAAAAATGTTATTTCACAAAAATGTGCAGCATAAGTTTTCAAAAGGGGAAAATACAAATCCTAGTTTTGAGTTACGGATCAAAAGATTTTTGAACTTTAGTTCTGGCAGGTCAAAATTATTTCGTTAAACCAAGTAACTATGAATTTTCATTCACTTAATTATTTTAGCGCTTGCACCTTTTATTTATTGCCACAATAGTCATCCTTCATATAACTTGCATACATACACAATGTGTCTCCCTTAAATCTAACGACCTCTTCGAGTAATATTAACTTGCATGGGGTGTTCATCTCAGGTTATCAATCTGCTAAAAAAGTTAGATTGTATGTTGGGTGTATAATTACACACTCGCCTACACAAAAGGTCAAAGTAAATCAATATCTCTTGTCTACACCAGAAATCGAGGTACACAATCTTTTTTGCCTACACTAGAGATCAAGGTAACAACAACCACCACTTGGTTTATGGGCTAATAAAATAAAACATTTTTTTCAAATTTTTTTTATTGGAGTTTCCTCACACGGAAAACCCTTAGCCCTAATCAATCATATTTGTTTCTAGAGTTGTTGCATTAACTAAGGATTTTTCTTAATTATATTCCAATATAATAATACTATCAACATGGAGTCCAATTTTATTGACCCGTGGTAAATAAGGGTCACATGGTTTTATAATCTAGAGCTTTAGATTGTTTGATGAATCCAATTCACTTAACATGAGTTAGTTGTTGTTGTACATTTAGAAACTGTAAATAAAAGGAAAAAAATATGTTAAATATAATCACTTTATTTTCTCTACTAGTTTCTTCCTTCCATCTTCTCCCTTATGTTTTTTTCCTCTTTGCGTCAATCATTAAAAAAAAAAAAAAAAAAACTCTCAACTGGTGTATGTGAATCCTCTTTTCCTTTTAGATAAAAAAACTCACAACCCATATCACACTTTCATAGACATTAACAAAATGTTCAAAAATGTAACTAACAACAATGAACAAACTACGCATAAAATAAATAGTCTAACTTATTTTTCATTTAAATGAAACTAGACATTGTCGTTTAATTTAATTTACTCCATTTAAATAAGTCAAAATAAGTCCATTTGTTCGATCAAATACATCTTTGTTTAGATAGTGCCCTAAAAAATGATGAATTTAGATACCAAAGTAAAGTTTGGTTAAAATTTTCATTTAAATGGATATAGAGTTTGTTGTTTGAACTAATTTACTCTATTTGTCATAATAAATGCATAAAATAGGTTATAGGTCAAAATAAATCCATTTGTCCTGTCAAATCCTTCTCCGTTTGGATAGTGCCCCAAAAAACGTTATTTAGATAGCGAAGTGAAGTTTTGCTTCATTTTTTATTTAAATGAAGCTAGAGGTTGTTGTTTGACCTAATTTACTCAATTTTTCATAATAAATACATAAAATAGGTTATAGGTCAAATTAATTCCATTTGTTCGCTCAAATCCTATTCCGCTCAAATTGTGCCCTAAAAATGTCGAACTTAGATCACAAATTAAAGTTTTGCTTAATTTTTCATTTAAATGAAACTAGAGGTTTTTGGTTGATCAAATTTACTCCATTTGTCAAAATAAATAAATCAAAGAGACTAGAGGTCAAAATAAGTCATTTTGTTCGCTCAAATCCTTCTCTATTCGGATTGTGCCGTAAAAAACGTTGAATTTAGATTGCAAAGTAAAGTTTGGCTTAATTTTTCATTTAAATGAAACTAGAGATTTTTGTTTGATTTAATTTACTATATTTTCATAATAAATAAATCAAAGAAGTTAGAGGTCAAAATAACTTCATTTGTTCACTCAAATCCTCCTTTGTTCAGATTGTGCCCTAAAAACGTTGAATATAGATAGCAAAGTGAAGTTTGACTTCATTTCTCATTTAAATAAATGAAGCAATAAGTTGTTGTTTGATCTAATTTACTCCATTTGTCATAATAAATACATAAAAAGAGGTTATATGTTGAAATAAATCCAATATTTGTTCGCTCAAATTCTTCTTCGTTCAGAATGTACACTAAAAAACATTGAAATTAGATAGCAAAGTAACGTTTGGCTTAATTATTCATTTAAATGAAACTAGTGATTGTTGTTTGATCTAATTTAATCCATTTGAAATAAAAAATAAATAAAAGAGGTCAGAGGTCAAAATAAGTCAATTTGTTCGGTCAAATCCTTCTTCGTTCAAATAGTGCCTTAAAAAACATCGAATATAGATAGCAAAGTGATGTTTAGCTTAATTTTTTATTTAAATGAAATTATAGGTTGTTGTTTAATCTAATTTACTCCATTTTCCATAATAAATACATCGAAGTGGTCACACCTCAAAATAAGTCCATTTTTTCATTCAAATCTTACTTCGTTCATATAGTGCCCTAAAAAACGATGAATTTAGATGGCAAAGTAGTTTGGCTTAATTTTCATTTAAATGACACTAGAGATTGTTGTGTGATCTAATTCACTCCATTTATCATAATAAATACGATTTTTTTTTGGCACCCCCTACACCAGATTTTGTGGCTCTTAACGTGGATGGCTCCTCCCGTAAGAACAAGGCATCCGGAGGTGTGATCATTAGAGACTCTAGGGGTTTCGGCATTGTGGGAAAGCAACTATTTGTCTTTCATTGGGTTTCAACAAAGTGGCAATTCAAACGGACTCGGCACTTGTTTGTGGCTGGTTTAAGGAAAATTTGAAAATCCCTTGGCAATTGGAGAACATTTTGAAGGAAATTAAATTATTGGCGGCTTCCATGATGGTAGATTGCCAACATATCTATAGAGAGGCCAATGCGGTAGCGGACGCGCTAGCGGATAGAGCGCAACGAGACTATAGGACAGTTTCTTTCGGTGCGAATGACTTTCCTAGGCGAGTGACAAGTTTGATTGTGCTTGACAGATGGCATATGGCGTACATCCGACGTGGCGCAGAGTAGAGGCAGATTTAGTGATTTTATTTAGCGAGGAATGCTCTGGTTGTATTGGCTGGGCAGAGCCAGCATCTGGAACAGCTGTGAGGACACGGTTGGCGGGATGGTCGCTGGACTGTCTTGATCAGGAAGAACAGCTGCAGCAGGTCGAATTCAGACTGCCTGGGTGCTATGGTGCACTCTATTTTTGGAGTTGCAGGGCACTCTGTTTTGTGCGGGTTGGCCAGGTTTTGGGGATAAGCTCGGAGCAGTTGCATGCTCAGATCTGTGACTGGTTTTGGTTGCGGCTGGATCTTGGCGGAGATTGCAAGCAATGGAGTGATCTGTGCATGCTGGTAAGTGGCTGGATTGGTGCTGTTTGGAGCAAAGCATGGCAATGCATTTGCGCAGGCAGGTGGTATGATGTTGCTGATGGGGGCAGCTCTGCAGATGATGCGTGTGCAAGGCGATGTTGGCGCGAGGCATTGCGCATGAATTGGAAGTGTGCAGAGTGCAACTGCGCATCCTGTGCATTTTGCTCAATTGTTTGTCAATTGGATTCGTTGTTTTCTCAAAGAATCCACTAGTGGGTTTTTGGTCGCAAATTTTTATAACTAGACTTTGGTTTGGTTGTAACAAGTTGATAGGTCTATGGTTGAACTCTTGATCCTGTCATTTGGTGTCTAGTTTTTTTCTTTTTGCTTGGTTCTTTAATACGGGTAAAGTCGTAATGTACCCCCGTTTTGTTTGTAAATCAATTTTTTTGATAAGTAATAAAGGTCTAGCATCCCACAGTTGCCCCTCCCCACCGGAGGTTTAATTAAAAAAATACATAAAATAGGTTAAAGGTCAAAATAAGTCCATTTGTTTTCTCAATTTTTTCTCCGTTCAGATTGTACCCTAAAAACGTTGAATTTAGATAGCAAAGTGAAGTTTGGCGTCATTTTTCATTTAAATGAAGCTAGAAAAAAAATTTTGATCTAATTTACTCCATTTGTCATAATAAATACATAAAAGAAGTTAGAGCTCAAAATAAGTCCATTTTTTGCTCAAATCCTTTTCCGCTCAAATCGTGCCCTAAATAACGTTCAATTTAGATCGCAAAGTGAAGTTTAGCTTAGTTTTTAATTTAAATGAAACTTGAGATTTTTGTTTGATATAATTTACTCAATTTGTCAAAATCAATACACAAAAGAGGTTAGAGGTCAAAATAAGTCCATTTGTACGCTCAAATCTTCCTTTGTTCAGATTGTGCCCTAAAAATGTTGAATTTAGATAGAAAAGTGAAGTTTTGCTTGGTTTTTCATTTAAATGACACTAGAGATTGTTGTTTGATCTAATTTACTCCATTTGTTATAATAAATAGATAAAATAGGTTAGAGGTTAAAATAAGTCCATTTGTTCAGTCAAATCTATCTCTGTTCATATTGTGCCTTAAAAAACGTTTAATTTAGATAGCTAAGTGAAGTTTGACTTCATTTTTTATTTAAATGAAGCTAGATGTTGTTGTATAATCTAATTTACTCCATTTTTCATGATAAATACATAAAATAGGTTAGAGGACAAAATAATTTCATTTGTTCTCTCAAATCCTTTTTCGCTCTGATTGTACTTTTAATACGATGAATTTGGATAGCAAAGTGAAGTTTGGCTTAATTTTTCATTTAAATGAAACTGGAGTTTGTTGTTTGATCTAAGTTACTCTATTTTTCATAATAAATACATTAAAAAAAAGTTTAGATGTCAAAATAAGTCCATTTGTTCGCTCAAATCCTTCTCCGTTCAGATTGTGCCCTAAAAAACAATTTAAATAGCAATGTGAAGTTTGGCTTAATCTTTCTTTTAAATGAAACTAGAGGTTGTTATTCGATTGAATTTACTCCATTTGTCACAATAAATACATAAAAGATGTTAGAGCTCAATATAAGTCCATTTTTTGCGGCAATATTTAAATGATGCTAGAGGATTTTGTTTGATCTAATTTACTACATTTGTTAAAATAAATACATAAAAGAAGATTAACGTTAAAATAAGTCCATTGGTTCGCTCAAATCCTCTTCCGCTCGGATTGTGCCTTAATTTTTCATTTAAATGAAACTAGAGATTGTTGTTTAATCTAATTTACTCAATTTGTCATAACGAATACATCAAAGAGGTTAGAGGTCAAAATAAGTCCTTTTGTTTGCTCAAATCCTTCTCCGCTCAGATTATGCCCTAAAAGAATTTTGAATTTAGATAGCAGAGTGAAGTTCGGCTTAATTTTTCATTTAAATGAAACTAGAGAATGTTGTTTGATCAAATTTACTCTATTTTTCATAATGAATACATAAAAGATGTAAGAGGTCAAAAAAAGTCCATTTGTTCGCCCAAAATTTTCATTTAAATGAAACTAGAGGTTGTGAATTGATCAAATTTACTCCATTTGTCAAAATTAATACATAAAAGAGGTTATAGGTCAAAATAAGTCCATTTGTTCTATCAAATCTTTCTGCGCTCAGATTGTGTCGTAAAACACCTTGAATTTAGATAGCAAAGTTAAGTTTGGCTTCACTTTTCATTTAAATGAAGTTAGAGGTTGTTGTTTGATATAATTTACTCCGTTTATCATATTTAATACATAAAAGATGATAGAGGTAAAATTCAGTCCATTTGTTCGCTAAAATCCTTTTCCACTCAGATTGTGCCCTAAAGTACGTTGAATTTAGATAGCAAAGTGAAACTTGGCTTAATTTTAATTTAATTAAAACTAGATATTGTTGTTTGATCTAATTTACTCCATTTTTCATAATAAATACATAAAAGAGATTAGAGGTCAAAATAAGTCCATTTGTTTGCTAAAATACTTTTTCCCTCAGATTGTTCCCTAAAAACGTAGAATTTAGATAGCAAAGTGGAGTTTTTGGTTGAATTTTCATTTAAATTAAACTAGAGAATGTTGTTTGATCAAGTTTACTACATTTGTCAAAATAAATAAATAAAAGAGGCTAGAGATCAAAATAAGTCCATTTGTTCTCTCAAATCTTTCTAAGTTTAGATTGTGTCCTAAAAAACATTTAATTTAGACATCAAAGTGAAATTTGGCTTCATTTTTCATTTAAATGAAACTTGATGTTGTTGTTTGAGCTAATTTCCTCCATTTGTCAAAATAAATACATAAAAAAAAAGGCTAGAGGTCAAAATAATTCAATTTGTTTACTCAAATCCTTTTCCGTTCTGATTGTGCCCTAAAAAACGTCGAATTTAGATAGCAAACTGAAGTTTGGCTTAATTTTCATTTAAATTAAACTAGAGGTTGTTGCTTCATCAAATTTACTCCATTTGTTAAAATAAATACATAAAATATGTTAGAGGTAAAAATAAGTTCTTTTGTCCGCTCAAATCCTTTTCCGTTCTACTACAGATATAGGCTTGCATAGCGCTTAAAAATAGGCTTAGATAGCGCTTTTAGCGCTATCTAAGCTACCGCTATGGTAGCTTAGATAGCGCTCAAAAAAGCGCTATGCAAGGCGCGTACTTGAATAGCACTTCGCTTAGATAGCGCTTTAAAAAGCGCTATCTAAGCATTTATTTTTTTTTAAATTAACTTCAATAGCGCCTTCTAAAGCGCTATGTAAGCGCTAATTTTTTTTTTTTAAATTAGCTTGGATAGCGCTTAAAAAAGCGCTATTTAATTTAAATGAATTTTTTAAATTAGATTTGTTTATCTGCTAAGATAGCGCGTAAATAAGCGCTATGGAAGTAATTAGATTGTTCTTAGATAGCGCTAAAAGAAGCGCTATTGTAGTATATATGTTAAACTTAGATAGCGCTTATTTGAGCGCTATCTAAGTTATTTGATTTGTTTTTTCTATTTTTCCGATACCGATTTTCTGGGCTAAATATAATATTTAATATAATAATGACAACGTTCAATCAATCAATAAAGACACAACATGATAACTAACTGTTTCTCATTCATTCAAAATATAATTTAAGCATTCATACAAAATTCAATAAAGATACAAAATTGTTCTCAATCACGATATCCCAAGCTTTGCCACTCAAACTGTAACGGATCAAGAACTTGAGGACATCAAGAGGGAAGTAGAAGATGATGCTGTATAACCAAATCACTCCTGCCCATCCCCACCCTATGCCTTGGATCCTTTCAAAGTTACTGAAACCAAAAGATTTCTAGAACCTCTTTTTGAAGCTTTGGGTGAACAAAATAGGCAAGTGCAGTCTGGTTCAGCACTATGTTTGGCCAATGTCATAGACAATGCCATTAGCCCTCCTGTCGCAGTTTTGTCGAGGATGTTGACTCGAATGACCAAGTTGCTTAAGAATCCGCACTTTATGGCAAAGCCGGGTATCATTGACTTGATAAGAAGTATTATACAGGCAGGGGGTGCACCTACAGAAAATGCTCTATCCACTGCTATAAGCAATGTCCAAGAATCCCAAAAAAGCAATGACTGGACAACGCGTAAAGCTGCTGCTGTTGCATTGGCTAGTATTGCCATAAGTGGTGGTTCTTTGATGCTTTCCATCAAGGAATCCTACATATGCTCCCTTGAATCGTGCCGCTTCGACAAGGTGAAACCAGTTAGAGATTCAGTCTTACAGGCCTTGCAATACTGGAAACCCTTTCAGGTTCCAATTGTTGTGAACCTTCAGAAGTTGGATCTTCTACAAAAGAAAACTCCTATGGATGCGACTACAGTGATCTTACTAGTGCCAGTGACAGTGGGTGGAAAAGTGTTGCTTCCAAGAAAGTGGTTACCTGCTCAGTAAAGAGGACCACTCTAGGTTCCAGGAAAACAAGTCCAAATGTCATGCAAAGCCCTTAAAACTCCAAAGCAAATGATTGGAATGTTGAAATTGTCGTCCCTAAAGCCCGTACACTTTCTTCAGCAGTTACTTACAATGAAGAATCAGATGATAACTGTTTTGCAAAGACATTTGAGAGAACAGCTGAGAATGCTACAGGTGTGCATGAGTATGATTGTGTTTCAATGGATGACAAACCAAAGTGCTCTTCGATGTCTCATCGTGCCAGTAGTAACTTTGAAACAAAGCGTGTGATGGATGCTCATGACTGTCCTGAGAAAGGTGCTCTGATTAGTCCAGTGGGGATGAACCAGTATGCTGAAACTGAAGTCGGTTGTGAAACTCTGACTTGTTCAGAAGGATTCCAAGAACGTCAGAGCCTTGATTCCATCACTTCAGAAAGCCCACATGGTAGGCGATTGTGCTGTTCCCAAACAGAAAATGTATTGTCTGCTATCCAGAAGCAACTTCAGGAGATTGAAACAAAACAATCAAACCTAATGGATCTCCTACAGATGTTTATGGGAAGCACAATGGATAGTCTGTCTGTGATGCAGTCAAAGGTGCTTGGACTAGAAAATGCCATAGATAGAATAGCCCAAGATGTTCAAGGAAAGAATCATTCTAATGTGGCAAGCTCCAAAGTTTCAAAGAGCACGCAAAGTTTTTCCTCTCCTAGACTCTCAATCTGCACGCCGCGGCCATCTCTAGATATAAGTAATAGACAATCTTCCGTCAAGTCTGTGAATAATAGGGATATTTTGAGGGAGGCATTTTCCATTTGTAGATCAAGCACTTCTGATAAACAAGATGTAGAGATGTTGAGGGAACCGTTCATCACTAGAAATCATGTAGTCAACGGAATGCAGCAAAGCATAGGACACCAGTTTCAAAATACAAATTGTCAGACAAGAAAAGCTAACAGTGTCACTTCTTCCTTGGCATGCAATGCTAAAAATAGAAAATGTAATCCAGAAACTAAGAATACCTTGTCGAAGCGTGTAAAGGATTTTCTATGCAATGGTCATCTTGATTCAGCATTTGTTGAGGTTCTTTGTTCTGGAGATGATCTTACTTTGATTGAGCTTTTAGACAGAACTGGCCCTGTTCTAGAAAGGTTATCCCATGAGACGGTTGGTGAAATCTTGAGCACTTTGGCAGTCTACTTCCTAGATCAAAGATTTTTGTGCATAGATTCAAACCTAATGGTTTGAATTGGGTGTTTGAAAGGTATCTAATATGGGTTGGAGGAAATCGATAGGGGAGCTGAAGATCACGTGAATTGACAAAATGAAGACACATGTTAGAGGGAGAGGTTTGGTCAAGGTTAGTCCACAGCAAGCAAGTTTTGAACTCAAGCAACGGTTCCATTCATGCATTGAACAAGCTTGCAGATCGAGATACTTCTCAAATTGGTGTTGAAGAGCTTGAGAAAACTGCTGCAGGCTTGTCCCCAGAAGGGGTTGCTCCATTTCTTTCATGTGTTCTTGATACTGATGGCGCATTCTGCACCAAGAAACCTCAGGAATTCAGAAACAAATTAAACCAAGGAAACAGAAACAAGATATCCAATAACCATAAACTAGGATAGACAACAGTAACTTTTGAATTATCAAAGATCCAATATCCTAACCCAAGCACTATGTAATGCACTACTAAGCATGATCTTAACACATCTCATATACTAGGGTATTGACTCAGCATTCTTCATGAGCATTCATATTCATATGTTATTACATGCAAGTATGTACCCTACAAGGCTAGCTACAAGCAGTTCTCATAGAACTGTATCCATTCTGCATGCCTTTGACATGCCTTTACGAGTTCACTCTGCATGTCTCAAGCAACCCACTTGCTCATTTCCACAATCAACTATGAGAACTGCTAGTGTGCCTCGGGTAATGCTAAATGTTATTAAACTTCCTACTACTTCGTAGACAGACTCATCTAAAAAACCTAGAAACCTATCTTATGCCTTTAAATGCAAGGAAGTACTACTAAAAAGACAAGTACACAGGATACAGAAGCACTCAGCAGCTAAGAACTTAAGTGAAAATCAACAACTACAAGCTTAAGTGAAACTCAACAACTAAATCAACGTGGAAAATTCTAAAAATGAAGTTAAAAGCCAAACCTTGATCTTAGAAGCATCATTGTCTTGTTGTTCGTTCTGCACATTACTGTTATGTTCATCCATGTCAGCAACGATCTGAGCATTTGCCTGCAATTCAAATTATTTTGTTTTTAAAAAACAGCTTAAATAGACTCAAGAGAATATATTTTTCGGCAAAACTGAATACCATCTACTCATTTTTAGAATTTTATTATGATTTATGAGCATGTTATAAAACCTCAAGTACAATATTACAAAACTAAAACTGAACAAACAAAGAAATTTTAAATATCAAAGAAAAATTGGAAATACCAATTTACCTTGGGAGCAGCCTTTTTTGGCCTTTTACGTTGCGAACCAGAGTTATTCGGCTTTTCCATTAGTTTCCAGGCCATGATGATAGCCTGCAGATCGATTTCCTTCTGTTGCAACTCTTTCCTCTTCTTAGTTACCTCATCCAATTGCTGCTCCAATGTATCAGTGTCCAAGTTTTCATCTACCTTAAAAGGAACCACGGATATCCACATCAGGAACTCTTGTCTCTTGCTGCAAGTTTTGTACAAGAACAGCAATACCGAAGAGGTCATTACATGTCAATTATTAGTACATTTTTCAGCAATTGAAGCAACAAACACAATCACACAACAAATGGAAAGAAAACAACAAACACATTAACAAATCAATTGTCATTTCCTGGGTTCTTGTATTGAATTTGATAGAACTAGTTTGATCTTCAAATTGATATCATAAATACATTATCATATAAGAGATCTCCCTTCTAATTACCCTCATGATTAGGAGAACACCCTAAAAGAGCAGCCTATTATTGAATTTCCCTCCTTCTAGATAACCTGCCGTATATTCATTATCATATAAGAGATCTCCCTTTCATTTCAAACCCGTGCCTCACAATACAGTCAATAAAAGGCAGGAAAGGAACAGAAACATACCGAGCCATACCATAGACCATGATATACCGTTCCACAAGAACCTGCAGTTCATTAATGACATAACTAGGATGAGAAGAACATTATGGGAAAGTTCATGAAAAAGGATGAATTTAAAATCATGCTGCTATGATTCCAGTTATAGCGGTGAATTTACTAAAATTGCTTGTAAAGATGAAACTTAGCAGAAAATTGTATTCTCTAACTGCATTAATAAGGTGTAGACAGAAATCTGCAGAAGATGCAGAGATTACTACCTTGTCCAATCTGTTCTCCAATTGTCAAGTCCTCCCAGGAAACTGGAAATTGAGTTGGATTTTAAGGAACTGAAAACAGAGCTTCTTTACAACAGAGTTTCCCAGTTTCTTGCCTGTTTCTTGCCTGTAAAGAAACTCTGTGAAGAAACAGAGTTTCCCAGTTTCTTTCCAGGTCTGTTTTGTGCTTATGCAACTAAGAGTTTGCATGATCAAAGAGTTTGTAGTTATACTTGTGGTTTGTTTCATACAGGTCTGTTTCGAGGGGAAAAAGTAAGAAAGGTTAAAGGGAGGGATGATCACAGAGTTGTTGAGGTGAATTCATTCGTTGATCTTAGAAACGGATAAGTTGTAGAGAGATACGAACTGAATTTACTGATATCTTTTTATCTGATAGGATGAGTAGATTTGTGGTAGTACATGATCAATAAGGGTACAACTTGAAGCTGAGATCATGGTAGAGGGTAAAGACCTGAACAAGAAAGTAACAAGGAGATTCTTCCAAAGGCAGCGGCAACTAAAAGAGAGCAAAAAAAATTCCTAAAACATGGCAGTGGTTACCAGCAAATTGCATATGAAACTCGTTATGTACTTTCAGGAAGTCAGAAACTGTTTGATTTCTTGGATAAACCTCAGATTATGGGATTGAATGTGGAGAAAAGAAAAGAACAAATCATCCTCAAACAAGTGCAAACAGTCCAACCTAAAAACAACGAAATATAAAAACAAGAACATAAGAAGTTATGTTTTGCAAATCTCTATGCCTCCTTCACGTAAGGCATGCAACAATACGTTATTAAATCTGAGAAAGTTTAAACTAATCAAAGACGCCTCATTCAAACACTAGGTTCTACCTGTGTCGGACACGTCACACTCAGCATAATGCTGGCTCCGGTTTTTAGTATCACTACAAGTCTTTGGATGCGCATATCCCTATTAAACAAGTGGTTCAGGCTCCACAACCTAAACAGAGCACTCTACTTAAGGTGATGGATACATCAGTGTGATAGTTGGAACTCGAACAAGCAACTTTGAAGCAAAAATATTTAGCCGTGCCGAACAATCAAACTGCTTCCCTTATGAGTTGACTATGTTCTGTAAGTACAAGAATCTTACCTGGAACAATGTCCTTTTGATAACATTTTCATTGATGAAAAACAAAAATCTTACCTGGAACAATGTCCTTTTGAGTTTGACTATGTTCTGTAAGTACATTACGTTTACTGAATTGCTTGTGTTTTCAGTGTACGATATGTTCATTGATGATTGATTCTTGGTGTATATGAACAGGTTATAACCATCAATGGGATGTTCCCAGGTCCACTCATCAATGCAACTACTAATGATTATGTTCATGTAAACATCTTCAACAATTTGGATGAACCCTTTCTCATGACATGGTATGAAAATTAATAAACTTGACAAACTTCAATTCAAAATTCTTGATTAAAAATTAATGTTTGAAAACAGACCTTCATAATTTTTTCGTAATAGAGCACAAGTTGTAGTCGAACCAAAAATAACTTTTCTAATACAACTAAATCTTCAACGATTTGTAAAATCATTTCAATACTTCAACTCATATAGTTTATTGAATAGAGGCCTGAAATCCAGGACAAAAAGATTAAAGGATAATTATTTTTTTTGATTTTTTTGGTGAAATTTTTGTTCTTCAATAGAGAGGTGGATAACAGGGGTGGGGTGGGTGCAGGATGGCATACAACAGAGACTAAACTCATGGCAAGATGGAGTTTCGGGTACAAATTGCCGATCCAACCTGGTCAGAACTGGACTTATGTATTCCATTGAGGGGGGAGGCAAAGTCCCATTGTCAAGGCCACCATCATTGGAAATATATTACAATGTTCTTGATTTTTGCAGTTGACTACAGCAGTGATATTGATAATACAGTTTCCTTACTTTTCTCCTTATCGAAATGTCTCAGATTCTTAGAAGACCAAGAATTGGTGGAAACCGACTTTTAGGTATGAGTTCACAGCCACAGAAGCTGACTCGGATATGTGAAGTCACAGCCATTCTTGTCCTATATGGCCTCCCAAGGTAGTGTAAGCTAAGCATATTTTCAAACTGTGGAAAGTTTAAACTATCATAACATTTTTTGATGGGAATGCTCAGACATTGAAGGTGTTAAGTTGGATCACTACAGTTTTTCTTGGTATCCAGAATTATCATGAGCTGTTTTGAGTAATGCAGAGAATATAACTAAACTTAATCAGATTCCAAACGTCGTGCATCACATAACATGCACCAAGACAAGTGTTTTACAGCATGATAAAAACATATGATTTTAAGAACATGACAGGAAGACAATATGTATATCCAAACAAACAACCACACCAATTACTAAAATTTAAACGCAGATTGAGATAGCAAAGGTACCTTGACTTGGGGAATTCTTCACAGGACTAGATTTTTCATTACCATCTCCATATCACTTGTGTCATTTATTTATAAACTCAAACTGGGAGCCCAATTGACTTGATAAACTATGTTTACGTTTGCCAATTGAGCTACGTTTATCTTTGCTCTCACCATGATATGTCCAAACCTTATATGTTTTGTCAATACCATGACACAATAAATGCTCGTGCAACTTCATTTGACCACTAACCTCTTTTACATTTAAACATTTTCGACACGGACATTTAATGAACATTGGATTTTTAGCATTCTTAGTTGCATAAGCACAAAACTCTTCACCCCTTTCTTGTACTCTTCAGATAATCGATCCGCATTTACCCATTCTAGATCCATAAAACAATACTACAAAAAAACATTAATACATCAATCTCCATTGCCATGAATCCACATTTTTACTTGTTCTTTCCACTCTTGGGACTTAGCAAGATTCTTACTAGCACACAATTCTATGAACAGTCACTTTAATTAGTGGAAGCTAAGCATGAAATATTTATATTTGTCCAATCTATCATACAAAAAGAGGAAGACAAATATCGAATCCAAACAATTTCGTAACAATTTCGCAGTCATTGAGATTTTTTTTTTCCAACAAAATACAAAACACAAAACACAAAGCAAAAACACCAACAGTGACTGAGTGAGAGTCGAGCGAGAGAGACGAACCTGGTCCTTTCCCTGCGACTCCTCGGTTCCTCGCCTCCTCGCTCCTCTGGTCCTCGCCTGAGTCGCACTCCTTCCTCGGTTCCTTCGCCTGAGTCGCCTCCTTCCTCGCGTCCTTCCTCGGTTCCCTCACCTCCTCGATCTGTTCCTCGCTCCTCGCCTCTGTTCCGTCCCTCCTCTTCTGTGTTGAAACAATGGCAAAAGCAAAACCAAAGGTCGAGATTTAGGTTTTATTAGGGCTTTTGATATTAACCCTCCGATCATATCAAGATCTTAAAAAACGAGATTTAATTTGATATTTGAAGCGCTATACAAGAGGAAAGTAGCATAGCGCTTTGAAAGCGCTAGCAAGCACTTTAAAAGCGCTATGGTAGTTTGGTAACGTTTTTTCGCATAGCGTTTTTAAAGCGCTATCTAAGACATAATTAAGATAGCGCTTAACTGAAAAAAAAAATTTTAAAACGCTATTGTAGCGTTTTTTTTGATTATTTTTTTTTTTTAAAGACAAATAAGCGCTATCCTAGCGCCCACTTGGATAGCTCTTTAAAAAAGCGCTATCTAAGTGGCGTTACCTTAAGTTAGATAACAAAGTGGAGTTTGGCTTCATTTCTCATTTAAATGAAACTAGCAGTTGTTGTTTGATCTAATTTACTCCATTTGTCATAATAAATACATAAAAGAGGTGAGAGAACAAAATAAGTTCATTTGTACGCTCAAATCCTTCTCCGCATAGATTGTGCTCTAAAAAACGTTGAATTTAGATACAAAGTAAAGTTTTGCTTAATTTTCATTTAAATGAAACTAGAGATTGTTGTTTGATCTAATTTAATCAATTTTTCATAATAAATACATAAAAGAGGTTAGAGGTCAAAATAATTCCTTTTGTTTGCTCAAATCCTTATTCGTTCAGATTATGCTCTAAAAGAATGTTGAATTTAGATAGCAGAGTGAAGTTCAACTTAATTTTTCATTTAAATGAAACTAGAGAATGTGTTTGATCAAATTTACTCTATTTTCATAATGAATACATAAAAGAAGTAAGAGGTAAAAAAAAGTCCATTTGTTCGCCCAAAATTTCATCTAAATGAAACTAAAGGTTGTTAATTGATCAAATTTAATCCATTTGTCAAAATTAATACATAAAAGAGGTTAGAGGTCAAAATAAGTCCATTTTCTCGCTAAAATATTTTTCCCTCAGATTGTTACTTAAAACGTTGAATTTAGATAGCAAAGTGGAGTTTTGGCTGAAATTTTCATTTTAATGAAATTAGAGATTGTTGTTTGATCAAATTCACTACATTTGTCAAAATAAATAAATAAAAGAGGCTTGAGATCAAAATAAGTCCATTTGTTCGCTCAAATCTTTGTTTGTTCAGATTGTGCCTTAAAAACATTTAATTTAAATAGCAAAGTGAGTTTTTGGCTGAATTTTCATTTAAATGAAAATATATATTGTTGTTTGATCAAATTTACTACATTTGTCAAAATAAATAAATAAAAGAGGCTAGACACTACACCAAAACCCCCATTAGCAACGGTTCTATACCGTGGGCGTAAGGCATTGTCACGGCTAAGAGCCGTGGGCTACAGAGGCGACGCGAAATTCCTTGTAACAGCTATAAACCGTTGCTAAACATTGTTAGTAACGATTTTATGCTTGAATGAGGGAAGTGATTTTTAGCATTTAGCCACGGTTTTAGACCGTTGCAAGACCAATAGCAACGGTTTTTAGCCATGGAAAAAATAGCCACGTTCTAAGCCGTGATAAAGTGTGGATATTAGCAACGGTTTGAAACCGTGGCTAACAGGGTAGCAACGGTTTGAAGCCGTGGCTAACCCTGGCCACGGTTTGAAGCCGTGGCTAAATAGTGAGAAATAAACTGTAGCTAACAAGGTAGCAACGGTTTTAAGCCGTGGCTAACCATGGCCACGGTTTGAAACCGTAGCTAAACAGTGAGAAATAAACTATAGCTAACAGGGTAGCAACAGTTTTAAGCCGTGGCTAACCCTGGCCATGGTTTTAAACCGTGGCTAACAGTGAGAAATAACTGTAGGTAACAAGGTAGCAACGGTTTTAAGCCGTGGCTAACCATGGCCACGGTTTGAAACCGTGGCTAAACAGTGAGAAATAAACTGTGGCTAACAAGGTAGCAACATTTTTAAGCCGTGGCTAACTCTGACCACAGTTTGAAACCGTGGCTAAACAGTGAGAAATAAACTGTAGCTAACAAGGTAGCAACGGTTTTTAGCCATTTGGCAGGTAAAACAAAATTCAAAAAAAAAATCTGGTTTGTTGCAACGGTTTCAAACCGTTGCAAATTAATATAATCGAAAAAAAAATTATTTTTTTATGCTGCTGCAGCAAAATCACAGCCGTCGCACCTGCAAAATCAGTCGTACTATGGTTTGTGTCATGCCTCCGGCACGAATAAGATTCCACCAAACTATATGCTAGATAAATACAAAATCAACCGTAAAAAGGAACTTGTCAAGTTTTGACGCCAACAAAATCATGTAAACAAATAGCACTAATGTACAATAACAGGATTAACCTGAACAAATGGAACCTTGTATATCATGTTTCGCTCGCATCTAAAACAAAAGATTTTTCTATGTTTTTCCAACAATACAAATCTACCTAGTTATAATGTAAGAAAATACATTGATGCCCTTAGGAACAGGCCACATTTCTTTCGGTAGTTGCTTGTTCAATATACTAAAAATGATGAGAATGCAGCACCTGGTAGTTGCTTGTATATGGCACCGGTGATGGTTGATACAACGACACACTTTGCACCCCAGAAACAAGCAATGTATGCGCATTCTCCCGTCCAACATACTGCTGCCCGTACTGGCTCAGACCTTCAGAGCCCTGCAGTATAAAATTAGTCAGTACTCAATGACAGACAAATATGACCTATAAAGATTGCTAATAAACCCAATGACAGACAAACATGACCTATACTTGCCACAGTTATTGAAACAAGACAAATAGATACTCTTTAAGTGCTTTATTGCATATAATCTGGACCTGGGTGTAACAATAAGTTGTAGCGAAAGCACAAGTAGAAGTATCATCATCAACAACATATAGGTTCCATGCTGAAAAAAAATTCTACTAGACCAGATTATATGCTCTTAGGGCCCAAGACCAATTACTTACCAGCTTGTTCTCCACAAACACCAGTGCATGACAAGTAGCAAGAATTTCCATTGTACGGACAGGTTTCAAATCCAGTTCGAAGGACAATAGCCACACAACCACCATCATTAGCTTTAAGAGGGAAAGGCTGGCTCGGATGAAAAACAAAAATATGAGTATCTATAACATCAAATAAGAACAAATTTACACAAGAAAACAAACCCACTTATCTGTGTCATCCCTTCAAGCTTGCATGCCCTTGGCTTGGATATAATAAATTTATATCAACACAAGAGGATGCAAGCATGTGAACAACAAAAGACTAAAAATTAAGTAATTAACCAAAAAAAATAAATACAGATTTACAAACATCCTTGTTTCAAAGAATTAAAGACTTTAAGAGGTCCTATATCATTACTTTATAACAATATTCACAAACAAACTCTCCTAAATACATGAGAACATCAATCCTCAATGCCAAAGACTAGTCAATAGTGTATTTCGTAAAACCTATGTTGCCAGGGGCTCCACTGCAGCAACGCCTGGTCGCGCCAAGGCTCTAGAGTGGACCTTGGCACCTCATGCCCCGCCTTGCCTTGACAACATAGCGTAAAACAGCCTCCTTTGATAGTATATTTCAACCAAGTAATTACAATGGTCATTGACCTTATTGGATATGGTAGGAAACTTGCAACAAATAACTAAATAATATAAATATCTTTGAAAAAAATGTCAAAATATGGAGCACGTGCACCTCAGTGGCTTTTAAAAAAAAATTCAACTCCAGTTTGAGTCA